>CM057390.1:13316965-13851965 GCA_030015415.1 Cynopterus sphinx
CGAGAGCTAATAAACTTTCTTTCCAAATATAACACTTGCTTCTTAAATATCTTTAGAAAATTACCACTCATAATTACTAGTACATTCTTCTATCCAGAATTTAGTACCAGTTCTAATCTGAAATGATGGCATTTGCTTTCAAGGCCAGTGGGGTCAATATTATAACTGTACCTGAAGCTTAACATGAATAATAACACAGTCAATGACTACCTACACTCAATGTTCAGAAAATATGCTTTCTAATGAGATAATACATGAAGATTTATCCTACCCGAAGTCTCCTGTGAAGTGTCTTGATTTCTCTTTCCATGTCATGTTTTTGGTCCTGGAGTTTTTTAACTGTATCTGAAAAGATCACAAAAGGTACACTATTTATTCTTAGAACTATATTTAAAAGGAATAATAATATAAAGAGAAGAGGTACTTAAATATGACATTTGAAAAAAGTCACCTTGTCCAAAACTTTATTATTAATACAAAATTTTAAAAGAAAAAAGGATTGTTAATATATGAAGTATTAAACAATATTACTAAGGAAAATATCAAGTTTAAACCACAATTTTTGGATTACTTCCTTCCTGTTTTAATTCTGAAACAAAGTTAAAGAAAATCAGTTGTTAGAAACACATATTGTTGGCTCATAACCAATCAATACACTGACTTCTGTTAAAATGCAAACTTTTAATCACTAGGGTTATTAATCTAAAGTATTTATGCAACCATAACTTACTTTACACACTGAAATAAGATACAGACCTAATTTAACCTGGAAACTAAGGATCAAACAGGTCATCCAATTTGGTTAAGGACAAAGTGGACACTAAGGTGAGTAGATGAGTCTAATAACATGATCCATATCTCCAGAGGCAAGGATTACTCTGGAACCAGCTTGGAAACTGGCTCCACATGACCTACATATGGACAAATTCATGGTCTTGGTGATACTATCGGACATATCGATAAAGAGTAGGAATGAAAACAGAAATATTTCTGGTGTTGAAAACACGAGGGATTACACCCTCCAGTTACATTATATACACTTATACAGCAAGAAATAATTTAAAATTAAAACAGGCAAACAAAAATGTGTCATTTCTCTTCCTCTGCTGAAAATAGTTTTCCTTTTCTTCTATTCACGAAAGACATATCTACTTATCTTTAGAGAATTCACACAAGACAAGTGACAGCAAACATCTTACTAGAGTTCACTTTTAACATCTAATGTCTTGATTCTCAGGTGACATTTTAAGCCACATGGCCATCTTAAACTGATCAATCCCAAATTTCATTCACTTCTTTTGTTCTTATTCTTTTCTCTTTACCAACCTCTACATTCAAAGCCACACAATTCATATAATTACTATTCTTAAAAAAACATTCTTCTACATCCAATGCTCCATATCTACTAATATCATGTCTTATTATTCTTTTTAAACAGAAAGGAAGCTAGCAGCCAGTGGACACATTTAGGCAAAATAAAGTACACTATAAGTGTCTCTAGGGAATTTGATTTAAACTTTATAAATCATAACTGTATTTTACAAGTCACTTGCAATGTAAAGTATTCAATGACAATAGGCTTTGCTCCTTGAAGCAAAGGAGTTTGTGCTTACATTCACTATTTTGAAGACTACTTTAGCCCAATTAATGGTCACACAAAAGGGAATCATAAATTTTCAACTCTGGAGCCTCGAAATAGTTTCCTTTAGTGTCTCAGTTTTTCTAGTGAGGGACACTGCCATCTACTGTCTTCAACTGAAAAGTAGCATTAAATTTTATCAAATAACAGGAGAACTATTACCAGGATCTCATTTTAAAATTACGAATTATAACTCAATTTTACAATGTTATTTTTATTCTAGAAATCAGGTACATTGCTATTTTTGTTGTTATCAGATTAACTTTGCTCTAAACAATTCTGAGTGTTGCCCTGCCCATTTAATAGTGGAGTTCATAATCCTTTCACCACCAAGACCTACCATCCCCAACAAATCAAGACCAACCAACCAGGCCTTCACTCTGGCTCCAGTTATATACCCATCACTCATGTAGATGTTACTAGGCAGCTACCAGGGGTATCTATGACCCAAGGAACAACCTATGACCTCTGGGGATGGTAAAATGATGAAAAGTATGCAACCATCCTTTCCTATTGATTCCCAGTGCTCGGTCAGACTCTTATGTCTGGTTAGTGCTTTCAAGAGACATCAGATGCAATTATTAAAGGAAGGGAAAGGACAAGAGTAACCAATCAGTTAAAATATTACACCTTGGGGACAAGGTAGAGAGGCAGGTGGTACTGCCAGCCACCAGGCCACAGCTTTATCCTCAAACTAGAAATCCTGATGTAGGAAGAGGACACAGATGAGTTTCAAATGAACCATTTACCGCTCTTATTTTTGTTTATTTTTAATCTTTATGCTACTTAATAAAATTTTTTCCGTCCCCCTCCAAAAGAAAAGTGGATATAACTCTCCCTTGTAATGTGTGCTCACAATAAGTCTGGAAAGCAAAAAAGGGTAACAAAAGTAAATTACCCATAATTTACATTTGGCATATATCTTTCCAGATTTCATGTGTATATATTTTTTAAAACAAAAAATGGAATTATACTATTAAACTGCTTCATGAGCCTTTCTATTTAGCAGTAAATAATAAACATCAATGTTTATTGAGAAAATGAATAGATCTGCAGACACCATTTTGATAGTCATGTTAGTATTCCATTAATTGAATATATTAATAGCAGTTTTCTATTAACAAAGTTAGAATGGTTCCAATTTTTGTTATAAACACCTTGAGTGCCTTTATACAATTGTTCAGATAATACTTGAAGAGCACATTTCTAGAAGTGGAAGAAGTGATGAAGGCCCATATGAAACTATCAATAGGATCTAAGTCAATCCATTAGAAGCTTCTAGATCAAGAATGCAAAATTTTTTTTGAGAAATCATCAAGTTCTAGAATTTGTTGTATAGAAACAGTGAAAACAGTATATAAGGCACATCACTGTGCCTGGCTAGCATCAGTGTAATATTATATTTAAAATTTTTAGTTTTTAATTACAGAAGTAACATACATGGCTCATACTCTGTCCTGTGACTTGCTTTTTATCATCTATGGCATGTCTTTGTGTCTGTACACATAGAGTTGCCTTATTTAAACTTTACTGGTGAAATGGCAGCCTTAGCAGGGATGCATTATGCACATGGGTTATTACCTAGATCTCTCATAGTTTCCAAGTTTTTAATGGTAACCAGCAATTCTGCAACAAGTATCCATATACATGTATTCCTCTGCAAATTTGTGAGACTGTTTCTGAAGAGATTTCTGAAATTTGATTGCCAAATCACTGTTATTTTTTTAAATATGATCAATACTTCAAAAAGGCTACAGCAATCCATACTCCTTCTAACAGTATACGATATAAGAGGACCCTTTTCTCCTCTTACATGTTATCAATCCTTTTAATTTTTCACATCTAAGTAAAAATTGGCATCTTGTTTTGAGTTTCTTTGCTTTTTTAGTGAAGTCAAGCATCTTTTTGAGTCTTTTCCTGACTCATCTAGTCATACATTTTATTTAGCTGATAGAATGTCCTAGTCTCTTTATACAGTGGCTCTGTTACAAATATTTCTCTCAGTGTCATTTATTTATGGTACTTTTGCTGAACTGAAAATTTAAATTATACACAGTCAAATAAGGGACATTTTTCCTTTATGGCTTCCTAGTATTCCCTGTAAGACTTCTTCCACCACAAAATTATACAACCGTATTTCCTTTTGCTACTTCTCTACTCTCAAGTCACCCTTGCTTACTACCGTCATTAGTGTTCCATGTAAAAGTGTAAGACCAGTGTCATATCCCAATCTCAGGAACTACTGAGGGCAGAAAAAGTGTAATCCTTAACTGCAAGCACGTGCAGAGCATCACTTTGCAAATATTAAGTGGTCTATAAAGTTGTCATAACTGACGAATACAATGCCCGAGACAAACCTGAGATCTCATTGTTGCCACTATCCTAGACAATACTCAGCTTTGGTTTCCTGGATTGGTAGTGAAGTCATTAACTTCATCTGTTTGGGCTCAGTAAGCTGCTTTTTTCTATTGTTTCCCTTTTAAGCTCTTTTAAGATAATAAAATGTTTAATAAGTCATGGTTGGTTTTCCTTACTTACACAGGACAAAACTACTACTACTGACTTCTGCATGTTTCTCAACAACTATGGAAGTCATTTTTTCTATCCACAGGCCTCTCCTTTTAATATAACAACTAGGTAAAAGCTCTGCTGATGCCTACACACAAAAAGGGAATGGCCATATGGCTTCAACTAAGGCAATAGAGGGGTGTGTGTGTATCTGTATACATGCACGTGTGCTGGGTCCAAATGCTTTTCCCTTGTGTGGTCTTCTCTTTGAGATGACAGCAGCCTGTGGTCACTTCAGGCATGCCTTCACTTCTCTTTCTGATACTAAAGCCCTGACCATATTCCCCACCTTAATTAGAAAAGAGTTTGAGTCGAGCAGCAGTCTGGAGGCAAACACCAGAGCCAGTGCCCTACGGAGGAGAGAATGGTATAAGGCCTCTGGGAATCCTTTATATCACAGCCGAAAACTGCTGCTGGTTCTGGTCCCTACAACCCCTGAAGTAGAAGTTTTAGCACTCCTGTCCCCAAAGTTTTGCTAAGAACATATTTTCTCAGGCCTTCATTGTTTTCCTGGACTCTGGGTTTTTCTATTGATTTCTCCACATCCCTAATTCCATCTGCTTTATTCATTCCAGAAATTACTCCAAATTGATCTATTGATGGGAACTTTCCTATTTTTTATCTTTAAGTTCATTTTAACTTTTACAATTCTAACTTTTCCTGCCACATTCCTAAGACTTTGGGAGGGAGGGGAAATACATGTGTAACCTCAGGCCATCATCTTGGACTAGAAGTCTTAATATTTACTGAATAAGTTTTTATATCAGATCTAGCTAGCTTAGATGCTAAATCCAAGTACAACTAAAAAGTACTGTGGGCCAGGTCTAAGCAGTATGGCACTGTGTCATCTGAAAGGTTGTGTGGGACTCAAACTACATGATATGCCTTGTGATACTGCCCCGCAGATCATAGATGCTCTAGTTGTTTTTCCCTCCAATCTATTTCTCTCTACCTTTCAGATTGGTATTGTCTACTAGTCTATTTTCAAGTATACTGGCTCTTCTACACCTCAAATTTGCCATTTAAATAAGTCAGTAAACTTTTTATATCAGCTATTAAAATTTTCAATTCTAGAATACCCACTATGTCTTTTACAGTTTTCATTCCTTTGCTGACGTTTGCTATTTGTCAATTCATTACAAGCATATTTTCCTCTACATCTTGAGCACAGTTAACAATAGCTATTTTAAAATCCTGTCTATTAATTCCAAAGTCAGGATCATTTTATAGTTAATAAGGAATGACTACAAATGGGTACAATGTTTCTTCTTGGTGTGATTAAAAAGTTCTCAAATTGACTATGGAACATTCTACAGAAGATCTCAATTTCTCAATTAACAGTATTCCCTGTCATTAAGTCCTCTACACCAAATGGCAGCTTAGCATCAATCCCAAGCGTCAGAATTCTGTAGGAAAAAAAATTAACTCCCATCAGACTATGGAGATGTAACAATTAAATGTAATCCACGAAACTTGTTGGATCCTGGTTCCTATAAAAAAATATTAAAAGTCTGAATACAGGCTACCAGATGATACTAAAGAATTATGACTAATTTTACTAGATATGATGACACTACTGTGGTTGTGAGGAGACTGTTTAGGAGTTGTATGTAAAAATATTTAGCAGTTAAGCATCATAAGGTCTATAACTTACTATGAACTGGTTCAGCTAAACACAAAGAACACATAGAACACTGTAAAATGTTAACAACTGTCAAATCTCGGCAGTGAGAGCTAACTATACTATTCTTATAGTATTTCTGTATGTAAACTTTTCATTTCGAAAAACTGGGGATACAAGCTATACAGCTAAAAAATTATTTGGGATTTTCAGCTATTTTATAATTAAAATCTCTATAATGTATTTTTTATTTTGGCAATGATTTATAAAATTTCACCCCAGGAATCCTTATCATCTAACATTTTTCTAGCTATTACTCAGATTACCACAAGGTGACACTCTTTCCACATTCAAATCAAAAGTCTTACAAGTGAAAAGGCTATTATTACCAGCACTAAATAAGAAATGCAGATATTCCAAGTTGAACTGAAAAACTTTAGAACCTCTTACATTTAGGAAGTAAAACTAGATAAATCCTCTCAGTTCAGAGACAATGAAATAAAAACTAGATGTAAATGTTATACTAAACGTTTTTAAAATTTTAGAGAAAGTTCATCTCTATGACTGAAACTATCTCAAGAAATATAGCCCCACAGTCAGATGCTTTAGCGTCCAGATGTTTCAGAACGTTCCAAATAACTCTGACATCAATCTACAGATACTGGGTCAAATAGCCAGAGCTCAGACCTACACAAGACATGTTTAGGGCTCCCCTGCAAATGACCCACTCTCTTCAAACCTTCCCACCTTTGTATTCACAGCACATGAAATCTGGTTTGTTGCTATATTTGCCTATCAATCCTCTGTCAAGGAATAAGCAGTTAGAGCTCAAAAGAGCAGCATCATGAACAAAAAGTTTAAAAAGCTTTAACTATGCTCATTCAGCAGTACATACTAAAAAGCTTTAAGCAGTGCATCCCCCCCAAAGGCTACTTCCATTCTCCTCATTCCCACCTGGACATCATTAAAGTATTACAACTTAAAATTTAACATTCAAGGAATCTGGATAAAGAATAACTGAGAATTTTTAGATGTATTATTTGGAAATAATTTAAAACTTACAAAAACATGCAAATAGTACAAGGAACTTCCATATACCCTTTTACTTAGGTTTGTCTACTGCTAACATTTCATTTTATCCCATTTGTTTTATCATGCTCTCTCTTATGGCTATTTGTCTCTAGCCATCCCTAATTTTTTCCTGAACCCTTTAACAATATACGTCATGGTCCTTTACCCCCAAATAGTCAATGCCTGGTTCCTAAGAATAGGAACTTTCTCTTACATTAACACAGTAATCAAAACTTTATAAGTTTATGCTAATATGTTTATCTAATCTACCATCTACATTCCAGCATTGTCCTAATATTCATTATAGCATTTCCTCCTATAATACTGGACCCAGACTAGGGACAGGTATTACACTTAATTGCCATGTCTCCTTAGTTTCCCTTAATCTGGAACTTGTCTGTAGACTTTGCTTTTTATAATGTTGGCATTTTTTAGGGATATAGCATCACCCACTCCTGTGTCTTTAGTAGAACATGCCTCATTTTTGGTCTGTTTAATGTTTCTCCATGATTAATTGAAGTTATGCCTCAGCCAGAACACAACCTAGCTAATATTGTATCCAAAATCTATGTGCCCCTGTACTTACATTATCACCCTGTCAAAGTGTTGCCCAATTTTTCCACTGTATCATTTCTGTTTTTTCCTCACTTGCAATATAATAGTCTGTGAGAAAACATTTTAAGATCATGCAAATTTCTGTTCCTCATCAAATTTTCTAAAAATGCTTTGTACTAAGTTATCTTTTTTTACTTTTATTTTAAAAAGCAAACAAAGCAACTTAAAATCTAGTTTCAATTCTATCAGATCATAAAAATTCGATGGTAAGGAGGAGAATCACACAAATAAATAAAAATTTGTGCCTTAGGCACATAATTATGAATAATTGATATATTTTTTTGTCTTAGTATACCTGTAAAAACTAGAATAATAGCTTTTCCTAAGATCTAGAAATAATAACCCCACTAACATTTCACTTAAATGATTTTCCATATTAAGCAGTTTTAAAGTAATGCTTCCATTTAACAGTTCTTTGGGAATAAAACACAGTAGCCTGAAGACTATTAACTAATGTCTAGATTATACTTTACCACATGTATATTTCTGCCGGCCACCATGCTACTGCCTTTGAATCACTGTACCAGTCAGAATTACTAATTTTTATTTTGCTACTAAATGCAAACTATTCCCACATGTTAACATGGGTAGGACAAAAAGGAATGAAATGCTCTCCGTCACTTACTCTCTAAATCAGAAATAATAAGGTTGTCATGAAGTTTCACAGCTCGATGTTGTTCCACTTCATCCTCAAGTTCAAAGATGGTTTCTTTCATGTCACTCCTTTCTGTCTCTTTTTCTTCCAATTCTGACCTTAATTTTTCTAATGTCATGTTCAAATCTTCTATTTGTTTCTTAGCCTCTTCTTGGAAGCCTCGGTATTCATCTTCTACCTATATGAAATTGATGGTGCATATTAGAAATTTAGAGTTGTTCTAAAACAAATTCTAGAACTGAGTTTCAAGTAGAAGCTAAGTGTGAGTTGTGCAAGAACTAAAATAACCTGTGTAATAACTGCTGAAAAGTATAAAAAAGCACTGTACAACAGAACTTTATGTAATATGCTTAAGCATAATTTGTTGTATATCACTGACTGATATTGACAAATCGTTGACTTTAACTGGATTATTTGGGACAAAAGTTAAAATATTTTCCATCCTTCAAACTTTGGCCTGAAGACGTGCTTTTGATTAATGATTATCATGCTCTCCCACAAAAATGATGCCTGATTTGTGAAAGTTTCAATGTCAAATAATGGAAACAAAAATATTCTGAAATATTGTCATTGCAAAAATATTAGTTCATAGTCCCCCAAATATATATGCTCCAACAAATAACACATCTCCTAAGTTGTATCTCTAAAAGTCATCACTAAAAAAAAGTCTAAATTATTTAAATTTTAGCCAAAGATTTACTAATGATTCTAACTTTAAAAATCATTACACTAAATTAGGAAATAAAATGTAAGATAGATTAAATAATTCATGCAAATAAATATTACATCAGCAATCATGTTGGGCACAGAACCTGGCCAGAATGCCAGCAATCCTGGACTGTAGTTGAGTCCTCACTATTATGCTGTGTGCAAAACAAGGGGACTAGACCAATGATCTCTAAGGTCCCAGCAACAAACCACAGGCTTCTAAGAAACAGCAGTCTCTATACTCCAAAAATATTTTAAACTCACAACAGAACTCTGAAAAACAACAACCACAACAGGATAAGGAGTGGCAGTCACTGCTGATCCCACAGAATGAAATACCAGCTCTCCATCTTTTTATGCCAAAATACATCAAAGATGAGAATTTAAAACTGCATGACACACTGACCTGAATGTACCCAGAACTAAGGATAAATTCTGTTGTTAGTTCTAACTCTAGTCCCACAGAAGAGTAACAAAATGCAGGTGAGTGAAAGTGACTTTATCATAAGAATACTTTTCCCTCTACCCTAATAAAAGAAAGCCATTTTCAAGCTAATGATATCCCTATACCAGTGATGCTGGCTCTCAATAAGCATGCTATATCCTGCAGCTGCATGATGCTGATCCAGAACATTGGGTCTACTTAAACAGTACCTTTGCAATGGTGTCCTGCAATCGATTGGCGTCATTTCGGGTATGAGCCAGATCCTCCTGCAGGCTATTAGCCAAAGTCTCTGCCTTTTCTTTGTCCAGCCTGACACTCTCCAGAAGATCTTGAATATCAGATTTGTCTCCAGAGTTATGAATGGAATACAGCTCTGCTACTTTCTGCTTTTCATTCTCCAGCTGGGCCTTCAGGCGGTTCATCTCTATCTGGTCACTGGCCACTGTGGCTTTGTACTCCTCTAATGTGGCTGCCAAGGCTGCTTTTCCCTTCTGCTCAGACTCAATAATTCTCTCCATATGGTGATTACGTTCTTTGAGTGCCCCTATCATTTCTTGAGCCTCCTTATTGTCTTGTTCTGCCATCTTCAAAGTATTACTTAAATGCTGCTGGACACCAAGAAGCTGCTCTCGTTCAAAACGGGCATTCTCAGCCAGATCCATATAACGTTGTTCTAATTCCATATAGCGTCCACTTTTTACATCTTCATCTATAACATAAGAAATGTGATGTTCATCTAGAAGGGAGCGGAAGTATTCAATTTGTCGGCTAAAATGTTCCAACTTATCACTTTGCTGACATAAAGACTCCATAAGAATAACCTTCTCCTCTCCAAGCCTTTCATTTTCACTATTCAGTTCTTGGGTAATTTGTTGTAAATCAGCAAGCTCTTGCAGAGTTGCCTGAAGTTCCTCACTTGTACTGTGCTGGTTCTCTTCCATTTGGTGTATCCTTTCTGTCAAGCAAGCAACAGACACTTCACTGGCATTCCCGCTGCTCCCCTTCCGAGAACGCTCTATGCTTGGAATGCCTTCCGACTCTGAAGACGAGGGTGCATCCAGGGCATCATCGCTTGACGTGAGGGGCTGGTACACCTCGCTGCACTCACTGTCTAGATTGTCCATAGAATTACTGTGCTGATGGTCCATGAGGGTGTTTTCATCCTGACTCAAGAGATCCTCCACTGACCCGGGGGCAGAGCCCTCCACCGAAGAAGTCAGAGTTCCTCCTCCATCACTCTGGTTACCAGGGGTGATTTCTGGGCTCAGGGACTGATAGCCAAACAGTTTTTCAGAATTGTCTAACCTTTGCTCTAGGGAAAAACCCAATGCATTCAACCTGTCCTTTAACATTCTGTTTTCATTTTTCAGCTGGTTGAGTTCTTCACGAATGGCAGCATTCTGTTCCTGTAACTGCAATAAAGTGGACTCAACATCAGTTGGCTGGTGAGCAATAATGGTTTCCTTCTCCTCAGATTTTTCATCACCTTCAGAATGATCTTCATTAATGCCCAGCTGAGCACGCATATCTCGAAGTTCATTTCTCAAATGTAAAATTTCAACGTCTTTCGTTTTTGCCAGTGTGAGAAGATCTTTCACTTTGGCTTCCAAAGCAGCTTTGTCACTGATCTGATTGTCTGATTTCGACTTGCTCATGCGAACATCACATTCTGTAGCAGTGCGACTACGGGAACGTTTGGCCAGTGCCACCTCATTAGCTCCCTGACTTGCAGAAGGTAGTTTTTTGCTCTGGTTTAGTCGGGTACGTTCACGTAATCTTTCTCTAGAACTGGATTCTTTATTACCTGTGGAGGTGCTCCGCTTAGTTGAAGAACTTGTGCCTACATGTTTAAAATAAAAAATTTAAGGCAAAAATATGAGTAATAAAAAGATACATAGTTTATGCCCCAAGTCAAAAGAGATGAAATCTAGGGATGCACACACTGATTTTGATCAACTAATCTTGCCTTAAGAGTTTGGTTACTGTGAAATTCAATTTTCTCAAAACCAGAAGGTCATTCATCTTTTAACTATCAATGAAAAAGAAGTTATATACTAAACTGTATACTTTGAAAGGGTGAGTTTTATGGAATGTAAATTATATTTCAATAAAGCTGTTACGTTATAAAAAAAGAAGTTATACATATTAACTTGAATTCTAAACCATGGCTTTAAACAGGTAGCTATAAACACAACATTCTAGGGCAAGCTAAATGAAGATGACTCAAGGATTAGCCAGTCAGGTGGCAAAATAACTGTAGAAATAGATGGTAATGGAAGATCACAGATGAGCAAAAAGGGAAAGGCAGCCTCTAGACAAACCAAAAATCTAAGGGACCTACAATAAACACAAAAAATATGGTCAAAATAAATGCAAACATTTTCATACCAGACTGCCACATGAATAATAACTAACATGTACTTAGCACTTACTTACTACATGTACACACGTGGTGCACATTACCATTTCATGTACATTAATTTGAGCTTCATCAAAACACTAAGATAGGTACTATATTATCTTGCTTTACAGATGAAGAAACTCACAGAGATGTGAACAATTTGCCAATATCCCACAGGTAATAAATAAATAAGCCAACATTCAACCCAGATAATCTGGCTCTAGAACTTGCAACTTAACCAGTATGCTATACTGTCTTTCTAAATGTTAGAAAATGATGATGCATTAATGCTAAATAATGACACATAAATCAAATATGCTATGCAAACCACACTATTACTTAATTGCTAAAATTTTAAACCTGTGAAAACAATTAACATGATTCACAGTTTAATATAAAAAGACCAGGAATATGTTTAAATCCTCACAAACACTTAAGAAATAATTAGAACATATTTTACTTTGAAAATAAGCTCTAGAACTAATTAATGAGTATTATTAAAGAACCTCCTGGTTCTTTATGTGGCAGGAACAACGCTGCAAGGTAACAGGAAGCAAAAGGTCTACATGATGTAGGAAAACAGACACTAGTTTTGTCAGGTCTCAGGTGTAAAGGATGAGAGAAAATACTGGCTGAACGCAAGACAGAAAAGGATGAGAAGGCAGAAGTGAGCATGGCACATAGAAAGAAAAAGTAAGGCCACACAATAAACAGCAGCAGCAGCAGGTTTCTATAGAGCTCTGGAATGTCAGGGAGAATTCAGTGAGTCACGCTGGTCAATAATGTTCATGAGCAGGGAAGAAACATAAGAGTATTTTTATGAAAATTAATCTAAAGGATGCTAAGTAAAACATCCGAGGAAGAAAGAAGAGCAGTGAAGGAAGAATATGTGCAGTGAAAATAAAGGAAGTCCTACATTCAGAGAGTAAGATCTAGATCTCTGTAAGAAAAGAAGAGATAATAAATCTGTAACAGATTTTAAAGGCAATAGTAACAGGACTGGGAGAAACAACTGCAAATAAAGGTCAAAGAGGAAAAAAACAGTGTAACATTTTCTCACAATATTCTCTTCCCCATTTCTATAACTTGTACCACCATCCTTCTTATCTAAACCAAAAATTAGGCTAAGAAAGAAAAGTTCAGTACATGTATGAGAGAAAAAAGGAAGGAGACAGTAATGAGGGAAGAAACTGATAATGCCCCAAAAGAAAAGAGAGATGTAAAGAAACAAGACAAAAGGAAGAGACTGAACGTAAGAAAGAAAAGATCGCCTTCTGAAATTATTGTGACAAGTGCAGACAGATATCTGAGGTACACATAAGTGAACTGGTCTTAAAAAAGTCATCAGGAATAAGTAAAGACAGAGCAGATAAACTAAAGAATTAAAGATATGTCATGAGCTAAATTGTACCTCCCAAATTCAAATGTTGAAGCCATACCTCCAGTACCTCAGAATGTGACTGTATTTGAAGACAGTAAAAAACTTAGGTAATTAAGTTAACATAAGGTTGTTAGGGTGGGCACTAACCCAATATGACTGATGTCCCTATGAGAAGAGGAGATTAAGACACTGCCACTGAAACTATGTGAGGATACAAGAAGGCAGCCATATGCAAGCCAAAGAAATAGGCCTTAGAAGAAACCAAACCTGTTAACACCTTGATCTCAGACTCCCAGAGTTTAGAATAGGAAACTAAAATTCTGTTGTTTAATCCACCCAGTCTATGACATTTTGTTATGGTAGCCCTACCAAATTAATACTGATCCAAGGATGTGATAACTGAATTCAGCCTTGTGAGGGCACGTGGCACTGGTCAGCAAAGAATCATGTGCAAACACTTGGATCTCTTCCAGCAAATTCTAAAGGCTGGAAATAGGAAGAGATACAGATGGTATTAGCATATTTAATTTCCTTCTAACCACACAATAGAGTATTTCATTTCCTTCTTACCACACAAGCTGAAGTATTGTATGTGGTGATGACTTTAGGCTTCAGAGTAAAAGTTCTTGCTCCACTACCAGCTTTGTGGCCTGGTACAAAATAGGCACCTAATATTTACTGGGCAAAGAATTCACTGCCTTGGGCAAAATACTTGAGCTTTCTAAGCATAACTTTCTTCCTCATTTCTAAAATGAGAATAATAACAGCCTCTATCTCATAGAGCTATAGTGAGGATAAAATGGAATAATGCCTGACAAAGTAAAGACTTACAGGACTTTCCTCCTGATAAACCACACTGCTATTAACAGTAACAGTGGGTCACTATCTGGAAAGGAAGGAAGAATTGCAGGTTAAAGCGAGAGAAAAAAACCAGTAGGTAAATCTGGGCTAGGAAAAAGTTTAATACACACAAGAGGGAATAACAGCCTAAATAATGATAAAAGAAGGTCAGATGTAATTTTTGCCAATCTGCTTTCATAAACTTTATTACAAACACACAATCTTATGTTTATTAGAAGTTTTAACATCTTTTTCTATAAGTGTAAAAGTAAAATATGATAACATTACTCTTGAACTATAGGATGAGTTAATAAATGAACTCCATTGAATCTAAAAACCAATTGCTGCTAACAAAAGAAAGAATGGTAGAACTGGAATGAATGAATCCAGGTACTGATTACCAAAAGCCACTAACATGGAAAGAGGCAACCAGAAGTGATGTGCCTCCTAAAAATGGACAACTATCACCTATGAAGGAGTCATAGGGAAAAAAAGGAATGCGACTATGTCCCATCAAAGCTCTGGATCCAATGACATTTACAAGTAAACAGAGAGAACAAAAGAACACAATCAAGGACATCATGCGGCTGTGACAGAAATCTACCTCATAGAAAACATTACAGGTCAAATGACTAGTTTCAACAAAAATTCAATTGAAAGGCAGGGGGGAGAGGTAATTCCAATTATTAAAAAAAAAAGACTTAAGAGACATCACCAATTATTATATATGGATCTTAAATGAATCTTGATTCAAATAGACAGTAAGATATATATGTACACACACACACATAACATTTATGGGATATTTGCAAATTTAAATACTTATTGAATAATTTATGATTTAAGGAATGATTATTTTAAGGACTGATAACAAAATTGTGATTATGTATTTTTTTAAATCCTTATCTTTCAAAAACAATGAAATATATATGTGTAAAATTATATGACACCTGGAATTTACTTCAAAATAATAAACAGGGGAAAGTTAAGGAGTTAAGTCTGGCCAGCAGTTCATAAGGGTGATGAGTACATGGGTTGAAATACCAGTCTACTTTTGTAAACAGTTTGAATTTTCTATAATTAGATGAGATGCCTTAAACACCACTGCACTCTGCCTATTCAAACAAAAAGGCAGTTTAACTCTTAGAATGAACACCACCCATACCTGTGCTTATCTTGGATTTGTTCTCCACGGTGGTCATGGCAGGGGCAGATGCCGAAGATGCTGCGGAAGGGCAGGTGCTTTTCTTTCCTTTAACACCATTAGCCACTGTCACCCCTCCAGCCATTCCAGCTAAAAGGTCATCACTGCTCTTGGTCTAGAAGGAACAGAAAATCAAAATAAACTGACTAGATGAAACAGAATTAATATTTTGAGGCAAAACAAAGTTCTTGATTTTTATACTGAGTTCAAGAGCTCTACAAGGTCTCTGACAATTACCAAGGGGTGCATTATACTGTGCTACAGAACTTCATATATGTAATCAAAAAATCATATATGTAATCAAAAATTTTATGGAAGCCTGATGTGTGCCCACTTGTGCCAGATTCACTGAGTGATGGGAAAAAGTGAAGACATCTTCCTTGTTACTCTTTCATCTAGGACATGACTTATGAATAGAATTATTTAAGTGATACCACTTAAAAGATATAGAACTATCTCAGAAAAGTTCTATAATGCCATAGGAAATATCATCTTGCAATTTCTAGGGAGAAATATCATTGGGAATTAGAAATAATCTCCATTGCTCTGAAGATTCAATTATGGAGCCAATATCTAAAAGAAATTATTTTGAAATGTTTCCTTACCTTGTCTAATATTTTAGTAGTCTAATTTAAGCCAAAATTGAAAGCAGAGTGTTTTTAAGGCCTAGGTAATATATAAATAAAAATTAGATAGTTTATGATTAGAGTGAGGGTTGATCTGCCTAAATGATCATACTACTTGATAAGAACTATTTGTAAATTTTATTTATATTTTGTAAAGACAAAAATATATGAGCTTTTTCAAAAGAAAATAAGTACTCTGAAAAAACATTTTTACTTCTAGAAATCAGAGGGAACACAGGAGCATTAAAGATCTGGGGCAGGGTTGGGAAGACTACTGTTTAATAAAAGAACAAAAGTTTTCTACCATTAAGGTAAAGCAAAAGTTAGCCAACTGACTTTTACTATTTTCTATCTGGAGTCATGCTCACCCTTAGATAATCATAATTCATTTCTGCAAATTAAAATGGTTCATAAGTAACTAATTTCTAAAGTCTCTTCCTATTCCAAATGTCAGTGACCCCATCTGGATTAGAATCTTTCTCATCATTCAATTATAAAAATGATTATATATGTGGTACCATTAGGTAGGTCAATCTGTCTTCCCTAAAAAGAGGCAGAAAAAGGATTGTTTTAAATAAATTAAACAGAAATAAGCTTTGGCAATTTAGGGTTGCCATATTATGAAAAATTGAGGTTATATAATAAGGAATGTGACTAATTAATGACTGCATTAATCATTAAGGATTGCTTATATTCTTTAAGACAAGTTTCTGTTAAAAAATGGTCATCAACTATAATACCAAAAAACTGTAAATCAAGTTACACCTCCTTCCTGTCAATCTGTACATCATCTAATCAGTAAATAAACTCGCCATACTCATATTTTCAAATTAGCTTTAATATTTGGTTAATAAACATTAAAATTATCTTTGAACTAATTTTTCTTCCTATAATGTTAAATATTCTTTCCCTTTATGATATCTATATCTGAAATTACCCTACACAGTCATGTGAAAAGTGGCCTGTCACACTTTTTAGGTTATAATCTGTCTTTGGCAAGTTAAACATACATCAGAGCACCAAATCAAAAAGTCTGATTATAATTATATTATGGCAATTATAACATCTACCATAGTACAATACTGTCACATGAAAAAAATAGTTGAATAGAACATAATCCAGAAAGAAATTGCATATATAGACATTTGATTTAAGGCTAAAGAAGCAGTACAGAAAAAAATACATTCTTCCCTAAATGGTGCTAGATGAACTGTATATTCAAAAAAAATTAATGAGCTTTATTTCACCCCATATCAAAAATTCCAAGGTTTTATGACTATGATTCAAAATTCTCAATCATAAAGTAGAGAACTGATTAATATGACTAGATAAAAATTAAAATCTTAAAAACAAATTTAAACATAGCATTGTTAAAAAAAATAAGTAAAGTTTAAAAAAGAGAGAGAAATTGGGAGAGCATAGTTGCAATAGCTCACAGATTAAGGGCCAATATCCCAAATAAACAAAGAACTCTTAAAAATCAAGAGGAAAAAGACCAGAAAAGTGAGCAAAATGATTATATACAGTCAATTCACACACACACTTACAAAAAAAAATGATCTAACAAAAGGAGAAAGGCAAATTAAACAACTTTAAGATACTGTTTAATAAAAGAACAAAAAAGTTTTCTACCATTAAGGTAAAGCAAAAGACAGACAAAAATGAAAAAGAGTAACATTTCTTTGAGAAGAATGTGGGGAAACAGGCACTCATAAGTGGCTGGTAAGACTACAACTTGATATAACAAAGCTTTATGAAAGGAAACTGGCAATATCTAGCAAATATACATATGTAGTTACCTTTTGTCTACCAATATCACTTCTAGGAATTTAACCTGAAGACACACCCCCAAGAATACAAAAATACATATGCATAAGATTATTCACTGCAGCATTTTTTTTTATTGCAAAATATTGGAACACTTTAAATGGCTATGTATATGAAAGTAAGATAAACTACAGTCTATCCATAAAATGAAGTATTATGTAGCTACATAAAAAGAATGAGAAAGACTGTTATAAATTCATATGGGGAGACTTCTAGAATACATTAAATGAAAAAAAAAAAAAAAAAACCGAAGTGCAACAAAGTATATCTACTTATGTCAACTTTTAGTAAAAAGGGGGAAATAAAAAATATACATATCTGATCATTTATGCAAAAAGAAACAGGGAACGATAAACAAGAAACAAATTAGACTATTTACGTTGAGGGGTGGGTGGAGACAGTAATAAGCAATGAGGGAGTAAAGGGGCACTCCTCTAAACACATCTTCTCATACAGTTCTGACATATAGAACCGTGACAGTGCTTCACATGCTCAAAAAAATTAATTAAATAAACAAGGGTAGGGGGAAACCCTAAAATGAAACACAATAGGAGCAAATGGACCCAACCACATTTCAAAGGAATAACATAACCACATTGGGGGTAGAGAATCCAAATATTTTTTGCAACACAGTATATTGACCATAAACACTCAACTTCTCAAGATAAAGACAACAACAACAAAAAAAGGTAAATAGTGAACTCTAGCTAGATTTCTTTTTTTGCAGTGGTATGGGTCAACAACTCGATTTTCTGTATATTTTAGGACTGAGAAAATAAACAAACAAACAAACAAATAAATAGTAGGTAATAAAAGCCAGGTTTCTCACTGTGAAGAAAAGGAATTACAATTATGGAAAGTGGAAAAGCTACTATGAACCTTGTATATTGACTGGAATGAGAAGTATCAGTAAACTTACAAATTTTAAAATATATGAAGAAAAACATACAGAATTGATACTGATATGTATGTATGTGTGTATATTTTCTGTGTGTGAATGTGTGTGTGCGTGTTTCCCATCTGTCCACTGAGAGGGCTTAGAAACAACAACATACTCAAAAGCAATGAGCATACCTAGCTTCCAGATGGTTTAAGTTCCATCCTCCACTAAAAGGAACAAGGCCTCCTTGAAGAAAAGGCTGATTCTAGAGCTGGGGCTGGAAAAGTAGAAAATTTATTGTGCCAGAAATTAAGGAACTGCTCAAAGAATAATAGGAACATGTCAAAAGGACACCAAAGCCAGCTTGAAGGTGTTCCTGCTGGCTAAATCAAGGACAATCTGAGCATCGAAATAAATAATGCTAATACTTATAGCATAAAGAATCCATGAATTCACAGTAATATAAATATATAAACTGGGAAAAGTAAAAATTATTTCATATAGCAGAATGTCAACTAATGAAAGTAGAAGGGGTGATGGAATTAGACAATTACCATTTGGCAAAAATCATAGTAATAATTGATTCTGAAAGAAATTATTAAAAAACTGCAAAAAACTAGGGTGAAAGTTTGATGAGAAAGAAGTTATTTACAAAGTCTCAAAGTATCTCTGACAAAATACTTACTACAAAAACATATATAGTAACCTGATAGTAGAGGAACCCAGCAGATAGCACCTTAACCAAATTAAGTTAACATCACTAGGAACAGAAAAGAATGACACCATTTGCCTGCCTCCAGAAACGCTGCACTAAAGACACATGGCTTCTGTGGGACTCCTGCCAGAAATACATAACCCCAACCTAATCACAAGGAAACATGGACAAACTCAATTTTGGAAGGCAGTGTACCAAACAAACTGGCCTACGCTCTTTAGTTATATCAAGGTCATAAAGACAAAAACTGAAGAACTGTTTCAAATTTCAGGGGAATGAAAAACATAACTACTAAATACAATTCATTACCCTAGACTAAATCCTAGACCAGAATAAAATTCTTATTTATTTTTTTGCTAAAATGGACATTAGCACAATTGGTGAAATTTATTTAAAGTCTATAGATTAGATACTAGCATTATGTCAATGTTAATTTCCAGATTTTATAATTGTACAATGATTATAACAGAGAATGTGCTTGTTTTTCGGCAAGTGCGTATTGAAATATCCATCAGTAAAGGAGTATGTCTACAATTTACACTTAAGCAATTCAAGAAAAACTTCACATGTATGAATGTACTCAAGTAAACAGGGAGAATAACTAACCATGATAAAAAGTTAACGTGTAGGGGATCTCAGTAAAGAGTATCCTGGAATTGCATCAGTCCTGCAACTTTTAAAGTTATTTCTAAATAAAATGCTTTAAAAAGTTAATTCCCAATAGAGGATCTAAATATAAAATGTAAAATAATAATGCTCTTAGAAAAAACTGTATAGGAGACTATCTTCTTGAGCTTGGGACAAGTAAAGATTTCATAAACAAAACACATACACACAAACTAACCATTAAAAAAAGGTCAACAAATTGTACTACATTAAAATTGAGAACATCTATTCATCAAAAGACACCATTAAAGAAGTAGAAAAGCAAGTATGGAGTGGGAGAATATTTTATTTATACACACACACACATACATATATATATATATACACACGCGGAATACACATAAGTGAAAAAAGGTTCACATCTAGAATTAGTAAAGAACTAAATCCGCATACAAAAAAAGGCACTGCACCATCTCATAACCAACCATTAGGATGGCTATTATCAAAAAAAAAAAAAAAAAAGCACTGCCAAGGGTGTGAAAAAACTGAAACTCTTGTGCACTGTTGGTAGGAATATAAAATACTATAGCTGCTGTGAAAAACAGTATGGTGGTTCCTCAAAAAATTAAAAATAGAATTACTATATGACCCAGCAATCCCACTTCTGGGTATATTCCTAGGAAAAAAAAATTGAAAGCAGGGTATCTGGTATATTTGTACACCCATGTTCATGTCCATTATTCAATAGACAAAGGGTGGAAGTAACTCAAATGTCCACTGTTGAAAGAATGAATAAGCAAAATATACACAGTCAATAGAATATTATTTAGTCTTTAAAAAAGGAAATGCTGATACCAAGTGAAATAAGCCAGTCACAAAAAGAAAAATTTTGTATGATCCCATTCATGAGAGATAGTATAGTCAGATTCAGAGAGATAGACAGTAGAATGGTGACTGCCAGGGACTGGGGGAGGGAAGAATGAAGAGTTGTTGTTTAATACGTACAGTTTGGGAAGATGAAAAGATTCTAGAAATGGATGGTGGTGATAGCTGCTCAACAATGTGAATGTACTTAATGGCACTGAACTATACACTTAACAATGGTTAAGATGGTAAATGTTATGTGTATTTTACCACACACACACAAAAAGTTGAAAAAAAAATACACTGTAGTAGAAAAATGGGCAACTAATCTGAATATGCACTTCACCAAAGAGGATACTGAAATGTCCACTAAATACATAAAAAGGTGTGAAAAGGTGCTTAACCTCACTGATAATACCAAAACAAATTAAAGTCACTTCAGAATCTCTCTACACACCTAAAAGGTTAAAATGAATAGAAACGTAAGTGCAGGTGAGAGAGAATGCAAAACAACCAGGAGAGTTCTGGTAACCACTTTGAAAAATGATTTGGCCCTAAATCTATCAAAGCTGAACACTAAGCAACCTCATTAATTTCACTTCTAGTTACAGAGCCAACAGAAATGGGTGCACAAGCATACTAAAAGATATGTATAAGAACATTCAAAACATTATTCTTAATAGACACAACACTGAAACTCTAGATGTCTATCAACAGAATAGATGAACAACTTGTAGTATAGTCCTCTCATGGATTGGCAATCAACAATGACAAAGAGGGCACTGCTGCTACAGGCAACAATATGGACGACTATCATGACCAGAACACTGAGGTAAGGAAATCAGATACATGTAAAAAGAACATAGTATATAATTTACATCTACACAAAAATAAAAAACCAGCAAAATTTATCTGCTGACAGAAGTTATGATGTAGTTACTTCTGTAGAGAATGGGAAGGGCAGTGATTGACAGGGGGACATAGCAGGGGTAGGGAGCTCAGTTTCTTATGGTGGTAGCTGCAAGATATGTTCATTTTGTGACGATTCACTAAATAAGTTCAACAAAGAGGCTTTGTGAACTTTTCTGGATATATGCTATACTTTAACTAAAGAGTAAAAACAAAACAAAAACTGCACTTCCCAGCTTGCCTTTTACATGAAGCTACTTACAGGCTCTGAAACTTTTCCCCATTTCTTTTAATATCTATTACACCATTCTATAAAAATATATGTGCATCCCCACACAAAAACATCCTCCATCAGCAACAGTCCAAAAAAATGAAACGGATAAAGAAACAGACTTTCAACCATGTTTTAATAACAGATGCAAAACATAAATCATTCAGAAAAAACATTCTTGATACAAATAACAAAATACTACAACCAAAGTACATGTGCTTCTCAAGGTACAGTCCAAGTTTTATAGTCTGCATCTTCCTCTCAAAATATAAGATTAGTTTTAAATTTTACCTTTCGAGTTTCAGAGACGGATTACTCAATTATACTGTCAACTCACTTTTACACTAAAAAGGTGTCACAAATAATTGACAAGAGTCAATTACTTGGACAGATTTAAATAACTGGATTCAAAAAATAATAAATCCATTTTTAGACAGATTCTAACTAAAGTAAGCTTATTAATTACCATCTGGAATTTTCAATTTTTAGAAAAGAATATTATCAGTACAATGAAAAAGTATATTACTTCTACCAGGATGAACATGAACACCTGAGCATGAACACTTAAGTGTGTGAAACCTAGTAAGTGTGGACACATAGGAAACCATCTCTATGTGGGAAATAATCTTTTCTACTGGCTCTGACAAAGAATAATTAAGCATACGAAGTCCCCAAGTTAGAAGTCACAGCTACTGAAAAGAGTGGGAACCATTTCCCCAAAACGAAATGTATGCACAAAGAGAGAGAGAGAGAGAGAGAGAGACAGACAGACAGACAGACAGAGAGAGACAGAGACTCTGACTGAGACTTAAACCAGCCAACATAGCAGAACCAGCCATCTGTGGCTGGCTGGCATGTGCTGGCACATAGTAGGTATACAGTTTTGATTTACAATGAAAATGTACTCCTTGTTCAAGACCAAACTACTAGCAGCTCTGGATCCAAGCCTCAGAGGATTTGACATGCCTGCTCAGTGCACACTTCATTGAAAACTTTCAAAGACAGTGACCCTGCTACTGATAAGGAGGCAACAGAAGGAAGGCAATAGTACAAATCTAAGGCCAATGTTTCAACCTGTTCTTCCAGTCACGTAAATGACAGGTCACACAAGCATTCCACTCCAAGACAGCCCCAGAAACTGAATAACCAGTTAGGTCAGAAAATGCCAGCTATCTTATTCAAAAGAGTGTCAGCACTGACACCAAAGAAATAATTCATGGTGTTTATTCAGGCTAACGGATGTAGGGCAAAGGTCTACTCCTGATATTCTTCAGGCCACAAGATGACACCAGGAGCTCATCAGGGCAGAAGCAAGGAGAAAATTTAGGGGCATCTCCAAACCCATGAAGTACTTCAGGGTTTTGACAACCCTGGAATAGAAAAACTAGTATTTCCTGCTAGATCTTTCAACATATATAAGGAAGTCCCTCACCAGCTGTCCCTGTGAGGTATTTCTTAAAATAATTAAGCCAATGATCTATCAGTGCTCTACCTGGACAAAAGGCTTTTGAATGTATCATGTTTCATGGAGTGCTTGGTTTTTCCCTATCAGGCTACCAAAAACTCTCTCTAGGTTTTCTCCATAAAGTCAAAGTTTTTACCCAAAACACAACACACCTAAAACAAATAAGCAAAGAACAAATAAATGAATTCTGGAGTAAGAAAGGCTGGAAGACGACTGTGTGAATCTCTGTGCAATGACATCTAAGACCCGACCAGCACAAAAAAGGCCAGGGAAATATTGTCCCTTGGATAGTACAAACCAACACAGACACTTAGAACACCCATGGAAAGAATGTTAATATAAAGAGTCGATTCTGGGCTGGAGAAGTTTCTAGAGCTAACCAATATAAATGTGATTACCTGTCATTTTCTAAGCACACACACTTGCTGTGTGCCAGGCCTCTCATTTCATCCAGACCATGGTCCTATGAGTCCTGGCCTCCCTGCTCCCAAAGCCCATGATCAAATGACTCACTAACCTATACTAACAAGAACTAAGCCAGCCTATAAAGGAGTATAAAGAAAATTAGCTATACAGATATTAAATTAGTACCATCCAATTTTAACTAGAACTAATACTGAATTAGGTGTCAGAAAAAGAGTAACTATGATGTGTAAAGGGGTGGGATGGGAATGAAAACCCCTGTGTAGAGGTTTCAGAAATGTTTTTGCTGGTCATCCTTTCAGACCTAGCATAAACTTTCCAGGCTAGAAACAGTATTTTCCTACTTGAAACTGCTTACACTGCTTTCCTGCTCTCCCAAGGCATGAGACTTTTTCATGTGTATTTTAGTTATTCGTGTATGTGAATCACCTCCACCCATTATTCCACAAAATCCTCAAGGCAGACTCTACCTCCAGCTCACACCAGCACAGAGCCTTGCATGAGGCACATGCTCATTGATTTGTTTCACAAATAAGCCTACTATTTGGTTTCATTCATACAGACAGACCATATACTCCAACTGAGTCCACCAGACTATGAACTCTCTTCTAAGGTTATGTGTTCCCAACACCAATAGAGGGCGAACCCTAAATAATGCTTATTTAATAAATCAAACATATTAAAATTCCTGCGTCCTAAAAATCCGTCACATATTCAAATACTGCCACATTAATACCTTTGACAATGATGCTGGAGTTCCAGATTTTAAAATTTTGCCTCCTGTAGATGCTGAAGAACTGTTGTCGGGCTTAGTTTTTTCTACTGTTTGCGTTTTGCTTATCCCAGACACTTTAGGCACTGAGCCAACACTTCTGCTTGCTTTCTTCATTCTGGGCTGCCTCTTCGTGATGCATTTACAAGCAAATCTGTGGGGAAAAATGGTAAACTGAGAAAGATCTTTAGAAATCTGTTTTTGAAAACTTTTACCATGTGATAAAAAATGTTTGAGAACTACAGAAAAGTTGAAAAATCCTTAGACTTGTTAATCCATCCTATTTTCAAGCCTTCTTGAATATTACTCATTTAAAATTATTTTGTGCATCTGGTTCAGTCAGTAAAAATGAATATCCTAGATCACTCATGAAACTGGCTAAATATAACAGTGTACATTATCTTTAGCATTTAATGAAGCAATAATCATCCTTGCACTTGAGAATTAGCCATTTTGCAGGTACACCGGGGTATTAATACTTTCCAAATTATCCAACATAATCCGAATTACAAAGATTTATTGTACTATTCCCAAACAAGCCAAGTATACCCCCAAAACTCCAATATTCAGGAACCAAATATATTTCTCAGTGTATCTTTTTTTTTTTTCCAAGAGGTAGTATCAAAATTTTTATCAGAACGTTAGCCGTACATTTTAGTTGAGAAAATAAAGCAATTCTATACACCTGTGTAAGAAATATGACAACAAATCTTATAATTAAATTGTATTTAGCACATCAGGTCTTCAAAAAACATTTTTTATTTTAACAACAGAAATTTAACTTTTGTTTATATCAATTAGCCTACAATAAAACTGGTTTTGTTATATACATCATTTCATTGCAGTTCCAAGAATCTATTAACTCTGTTAAGTTAGGACTTACTGTACTTGATTTCACAGCTAAAAAGACTTGAAATAACACTGGCAGCACACAAAACTGCAGCCTCATAAACCCTTAAATATACCTTTATTAACTGAGCTAGATACGCAGTCTCTACAGTAATATTATGTTTGGAAACACACATTGAACTGTTTTAGGTATGGTAATACAACAAAAGCAAAAGCCTATCTTGGATGTAAGGAGGTCTATGTATGATGAGCACAAAAGGCAATGGTCTACTTTTATGAAGATTTTACATACTAATAAAAAGAAACTTCCTTTTGAAAGAAGAGGCTCATTCTAATAGCTTTAATGAATATTTTACCTAGACTGTGCTCAAACACTTCAGATTTATCTTGCTTTAACATTAATACAAACTGTACCAACTGGTTTGGTGGCAAGAATAGTGCTATAGGGCAAAGGGGGCTCTGCTCCAATCACAGAGATAAGGCCTTGGGGCAAAAAGAACACTGTTATTAACACAAACTAAAACACAGAGAAATCTCAGAGTTTCTTCTCCAGCCTTCCCCCACTTCGTGGTTAGTTCTTATAGAAAATGCTGTACATGGCAATGATCAAATAACCTATCCACACAACCCTTTTGCTTTCTACCTTTCTATTCTATGTGGGTAATCTGCCCATTGTAAGTGCTCCTTCTATCAGCTCTGCCATCTATTTCCTACACTTTCCCATAGGATATTGAAAATGACCAAGATAGATTCAAGTTGCTTCCCACAACAGGTACACTGTAGTTATACTGCTCCTTGCTAACCATCAATTCTATGCTTTCCTCACATACAAAATGAAGGAAATAGACTAGATTCATACTAACTCAAGGTACTGCAGAAAAAATTTCCTAAGAACCTCTCCTTCAACTAAATTTCCCTTTTTACTTACCTTCTCTTCTCTTAAGTCTCATCTTGTAAATGGTTCCCCAAAGTTTCTTTCTTTTCGTCTCCAATTCCACGCCTGCACTCATTTCTACACCACTTAAACCCACTACCATTCTCTGCCTACTCTTCCAGCTGCTGTCCAATCAACTTTTTCTACACCAGCACTAATAGAACTTACTGCAATGAAAAAAATGTTCTACATAATATCTGTGCTGTCCAACTCCTTATAAGTAGCCACTAGCCTTGTAGATACTAAGCACTTGCAATGTGGCTAGTGTGACTAAGGAGCTAAATGTTAAATTTCATTAATTTTAATCTATTTAAATTTAAAGTTACATAGAAGCTACATACTGGAATGTAACAGGCTGTCCCTTTTCTGCTATCTCTGTCCCAAAGTTAAAACCTAACAAACTACTACTTTCCATCCACTAGGCTGACGATAATAAAAACATATAGTTACAAATGTTGGAAAGGATGTAGAATAATGAAAACCCTCACATATTTCTTGTAGAAATGTAAAATGATGTGGCTGCTTTGGAAAAAATCTGGCAGTTCCTCAAATGAACACAAAACCCCCTTTCTCTAACAAATTGGCAAAAAACCTTTACTGTTGAAATGAAATCTCAAGATAACCTATTTATCTCTATATGATATGGCAACTATAATATAAAAAGTAAAAATAAAATAAAATATGAATTATTATGTAAATGTTTAAGCAAAACTATACAAGGAATAAAATAGTAAGAAATCCATACCTCTAAGTTGGGTAACCGAATATGACAGCAAATAGTCCTGACCTGGGCACACGGTATTGGCAACTCATACCATGGCATCTATCAATAAGGTGATTTTCTAATTAGATGAATCACTCTTGGTGTGATTGTTAATTTTATACATCAACTTGATTAAGCCGCACAGTGCCCAGACATTTGGTCAAACATTATTCTGGGTGTGCAAGTGTTTCTAAATGAGATTAATATCTGAATTTAGACTGAGTAAAACCAGATTGCTTTCCCCAAAGGCCTTATCTAATTAATTGAAGACCCAAATAGAACAAAAAGGCTGAGTAAAATGGAACAACTCCTCACTACTTGAGTTGGGACATTAGTCTTTTCCTATCTTTGGACTCCAAATGAAAAATCGGCTCTTCTTGGGTCTTTATTAAGCCTGCCAAATTTCAGAGTGGAACTTGCAACACTGGCTCTCCAGGGTCTCCAGTTTGTCAACTAAAGATCTGGACTTCTCAGCCTCCATAGTCATGTGAACCAACTCCTTATAACTCTGTTTATTTGTGTGTGTGTAGGCATACCTTGCTTTATTGTGCTTGGCTTTACTGTACTTCACAGATGTTACATTTTTTTACAAATTGAAGGCTAGGCTTTCCACCAGCAAAAAGACTACCACTCACTTTATTGTGATATTTGCTTTAATGTGGTGACCTGGAACTGGACCTCCAATAACTCTAGGTATGCCCCTGTGTGTATATAATTGGTTGTTTCTCTCTGAAGAACCCTAATGCACTTGGTAAACCTGAGAACAAAACAATTCCATTTCTTCTTCAATGTCTATAGTAATTGCATTCCTGGGAAATTTCATATACCAAAAACTATATTTTTAAAAATGCTTTATGTAAAATGGAATTATATTTTTCTATCTACATAAATTATTCAGCAAGATATTCCAAAGTTGTAAGATCACAGGAAAAGCTTTCACTTTGAAGAACTTCAGTCTAGAATTCCATAGCCTCACCCTATTAAGTGCCAAAAACACCCACCAACCAGAGATAACCAAAAAGGGCTTCCACAATTTTCTAAAACAACCCCTATTAGGGCGAGGATCCCTCAAAACAGGTAATTCACCAGATCTCCCCCTACAACCTGATTACAAAGGAGAAATCGTTGACCCAGACCCTCCCTAGAGTCCTGCTGGAGTACCCTGGGCATAGGAGAGATTACGGAGTGGAAAGGAACTGTAGAGATCATAGCACTTTGAGTGTGTGTGATGGAAGTTACTACTATCCCTTTCCCACCCCTATTCAGGGGTGCCCTGTCAGCCAGCACCTACCACCACCTCTAGTCCAGCAAAGTCAAGGTCTGGAGGAAATAAAAAGTAGCTCTCCCCACAAACACAGTATGGATCCTATCTCTCTATACTTGCTAAGAATAATCTCAGACCGTAATAATCCATGAAGTATGTCTCATGTATTTCTCAAATAGCATTTCTTAAAAACATCAAAATAGATGCGCTGCTCCTAAAATAGGGAAAGTCACCAAAGGCCTTGAACTCCTCCCACAGAGCAAGCTCCATGTCCTAGCTGTGCCATACTCAGCACAGTTTACGGAATCTTCACAAGAGTCCTCTTTGGCATTGACAGATGAAGGAACTGAGACTCTGAGTAGAAGTAACTCTCCCCGGGTCAACCATTCTTAAGTGAGAGTAGTCTGAATCCAAATCCCACACCCTGCCTATCACTTCATATGGCCTCCAATGCAACCAAACACGCTGAGATCAAGAATGCGCAATTTTGATCTCAAAGACTAGTTCATGAGATATGAACAAAATGTAACAACACTAAAACTGTACTGCTCTATTTGCCCATTCTAGATTTATCTATTGTCCTATACATCAGTATTGGTATTCTTGACCAAAATTTTTTAATCCGGAAGGTACTAATTACCATGATATTTAATATAAAACTTATCTTTTTGTAAGAGCAGAAAATTATAACCAGGTCTAAATCAGTATGTACTGTCACACCTGTAAAAGTAAAATTCTTAGCTAAAACCATATAATTTATAGATACCTGCCACTTTAAGTAATTATTTGTTAGGAATGGGCAGAGATACAACTGCTCCCATTTATAGAAATAACCCTGCTTTTAGAATGCTCACCAGGATGTCCCAGTAATCAGGCTCCTCTAGACAGAATTTACAGCTCCAGGAGCCCTCCCTATTAGCCAATTACACATCCACAGTCACAAAGAAAACTAGAGTTTCCTTTACAAGGACAACATATAATTAAAACACACTGAAGATAACAAAGGGCTATCTCTTACCTTCCACATAAGATAAATAAAATACTATTTAAAAATCAAACCACAGACACTTAAAAATGAAAAATATCTTGAAGGCCATTTATAGGAAATTCCACATGAAACTTCACTGACAAAAAAAAAATCTAGTTACAAGCATCGACTGTTGAAAGATGACTACTAAAAAGTTATGAAGCAAATCATTATTTACTCAACGTTCATTGAACCCTTACTTTGTGCCATGACAATCCAATCTCTGGGAAGCTAGTCAGACAAAACATAAATACATACAAAAATGTATGAAGATGATTAAGAAAAAATATTGACTTCCAAGATTTCACAGTCTAGTGGAAAAAACAAGATACATAAATGAATAGTGAACAAATTCCACTCTTTATAAATTCTACTGTAAAATAAGGTAAGCACAGTTGATCACTGAACAACACAAGGATGGGGGTGCCAACCCGCTACACAATAGAAAATCTGAGTATAATTACAATCAGCCCTCCGCATCTGAAGATTCCCATCTGTGGATTATAAATAGTTGACCCTTAAACAATATGGGTTTAAACTGTGTATTAATTTAAATATTTTAAAAAATACATCTGCACTGCATCTGTGCTCTTCAAATCCATGTTGTTCAGGGCCAAAAAAATCCACGTATCTGTGCATTTCAAACCCATGTTGTTCAATGGTCAACTTATTTTTGTGTACAAGTGTAATGGAAGCAAAAAAGATCTAGTCTCTAGTTTTGCCTTTGGGAAATAGGACAGAAGGTACACCTCACAGAGGTGGGGGGAAAACACAAGCTCACCTGAGGAACTTATGGACTTGGGTCTGGCTAGAATACAGAAATGTCAAAATGAAGACTGGTGGGGAAGGACATTAGTGGGATGGTCAAGCCATAACCTTGGTCTCACATAGGACAGCAAATCAAAGATGGATTAAAGGCAGTACAGCCCTAAATCAGATTTGTAGTCCCTAAGGATGAAGCTGATTCTGTTAAGGATGAACTGAATGGGCACAGAATAGGGGGCTCAGGTATGAGGAAACCAGAATGGCATCTCTCCCCTGTAACTTCTTTCCTTTCCTCTGACCTGGATTTAAGCTCTACATTCAGAAGTACCACTCTTCACTCCATAGCTCTCCCAGACCTGAAGACTACTATAATGCTTCTACCTTTCTCTCAAGTCAGTCTCATGAATCCCCAGCCATTCCTTGAATTCCACACCATCTGTGTCCTTTGGGATCAGGATGTGCACAGATACAACAGATCTGGTCTGGCAAGCACAGAGTTGAGACTTACATCTTTCCAGCTAGACAATGAGCTTCTCTTAAGCTAAGAAAGAACTCTGCTTTTCTAGGAGCTACCAGAGGCTCTTATCGAGTTTATAGTTACCTAATACAAGTCTTTTTTCACACAAACTGCTGCTAAACTGCTTTTCTTTTTTTCCCCTAACATTTTATTATGAAAAATTTCAAATACACAGAAATGTCAAAATTATACATATAAACTCCCACTTTTCTCTATGCCATAGCTGTGTACGTTCTGAAAAAATTTACACCTGAATCTGTCAAAATGTTCATTTGGTCAGATTCAGCTCAAGGTCTCAGCCTTTTGGGATATTTTTAAATTCTAAATTTGACTTGAAACCCATTAGTTCCCTCTCTAACAAGTTCTGTCTTCAGTCTAAGTTACTTGTCCTCTCATGATCCTCATATACAAAAAAAAAAAAAAAAGAAAAAGATTTGATTCTAAGGAATCTCAAAGTAACTTCTAATTAAGAAAACCTCTAACTTAATATAATTCATGTAACTGATGGCGATATTACGTATGTAGGACAAAGCAATAAGGCTCTGTGGTATACCACTAGAACCTCCCTCTGGGACTCAGAAACAGTAGCAAGAGCATGACACCTAAAAGTCAGGAGAGCTGGGTTCAAGCTCCAGCTGTCATACAAGCTGTCTGACCATGGTCAAATCACACAAATCACTCCATCAGTTCAAATCTTTGCAACTCTGTTTCCTCTCCTATAAAGAGGAGCTGATAAAACCTAACTTACAGAGTTCTTGTACAATATAACATAGAGACAAAAAGAACAAAAATACTGACATATTCATTCCAAAAGCTTTTTTACACCAGGACTCAAAGGTCAGGAAAATGGTGTAACAATCCAAGATCAGGGATGGCAATTTATTTCAGTGATTCAGAAACTCCACCTTCCCTAACCATCCACCCATGAAAAACATACCAATCGAGATTCAGAAATAATTCTAAAAGGATCTTAAGAATTTATCTTAACTGTCATTCTATTGTATCAAGAAGGATTCACCCTCAGTGGGGAACACAGATCATCCTGTAAACCACAAGGGGGCTCTGAAGCAATCCCTCTTGGAGAAGCACCTTCAGCCCAAGTACAGTGTGAGACAAGGAACCCTTGGTGGCAACTACAGAGGTGGTCCCCAATCCCTCCCTCCTGTAGTCACACCAGGATCTAGATTGCTGTCACTACCTTTTCCTTCAAACTCCTTCTAATCACCTCCAATTAGAACTGTTTTTTCTCTCTTATATAAAACGTATTGTGATTTTAAAGTATTTAAATGTAATTGTTACTTAATTGCTATTTTAAAATCCACTGTGCTTATTTAAAAAACAAGAATCTGGGAAACTAACCCACATGTCTGATCAAACATGTATCCCCAGGCAAGTTACTTAACCTCTCTGAAATCTTGGTTTCCTCACATGTAAAATGGGCTGATAATGCTACCTACCTTAAAAGACTGTTGAGAGGATTAAATGAAATAATGAAACTAAAGTGCTTAAAAGGGTGGTAACCCACAGTAAAGACGGGGTAAATGTAAACTATCATAATTTATAGAACACACTACATGCCCAAAGTATGACTAATGCCTTATTAAAATAAAGCAACTCAAAAGACACTTTGTAAGAGAAACCCTTTATAAAGAATGACTAAAGATTGTTTTTACTTACTACTTACATTAAATTATATACTACAGTGCACAGATGTCAACAAAACACTTACTTCTGGTTCTTTTCCACTGAAAATTATACATCAGGAAATAACCAAAAATATATGTTAGGGAGTTCAATAGAACAATAATCAAGAGACCTGAGCTGTGGTTGCAGGCTTGACACATATACATGACCTTGAGCAAGTCATGCTAACTCTGAGCTTTGTTTATAAGGTGAAGAGAATGGATTAGGATCGTTTAGAAATTCAAAAATTCTGTCTTATAATTTGTACCCTCAGAACGAGGAATCAAAACATTTTTAAAAAAGAAAATTGCTTATTAGTAATGATTTTTCTATGCCTATCAATACCTCACTAAAAAATTCAATAAGGGTTTTGACCCAAGCAATCTAAATACATTTATCTGTCTAATTTCACAAACTTCATATTTAAAATGTAGGGACCATGATGTTAAAATTGTAAACTAAGAATACACTTAAAACACTAAGGAGAAAGAAAATTGAAGAGAAAATTGACATTTAGCAAATTAGCTACATTGGGGTCAGTAAGCAAATGTTGCGAAATGAATCAAAACCAAGAATCAATCTGATAAAAGCATATGAAGTACAATAAAATGAACGATTTAATAAGAAATGTTTTAATAAATCATAAGGTACTAGACTGATTTTTATACTGAATTCCTCAACATATACATGTTTTTAACATTTCTTATTGTAAATTATTACACACAATTATAAAAATGCATTTAAATGTATACATTCTAATGACAGACTCAGCATGGAATTCCAATGAAAAAGTCAAGGCTTACTCAGAAATAAAGCCTTGTCATGTCAAAAAAAAAAAAAACTGCATACATGCAAGTGGACATGTATTAAAGGTATACGAAACAGAGACAGGAAGGAGAAGCCCAGGTGAGATGCCTTCACATGTGTGATTCTCTGCTAAGTCTGAATCCACATTCAAAAGTCCATTATTGCGCAAAATATTTCAATTCTTATTGTCTAAGGTGCTTACTGACCATTTTAAATGCTTATTTTTATTATAACAATATTTTCTCATTTTTAAGACAGAATTTATTTTATGCCTAATATTAGACATGAAAAGTTAGGGTGTGATTATCAACTAATATGCACACCTAATATGGTAGTTCTACCTATTTCTGGAAATCAGTAATGCAAATTATGACTTACTGAGGAAAGATGGCATTTAAGATCTACTTCTCCACTTCTACCTCCAACCCTCGGAGAAAGGAACTTCATCCTAGGTCATCTCCTCATCCCACTATGTACTCCCCTTAAATGCCTGCATGATCACAGAAGGAAGAAAACATAGCTCCTCTATGATTTCCATCCCCTACCCCTCAAAGCTACCTTCTTCTTACTTAGCCACACTCTGTGAAGGGGGTCTGGAGGTTAAACAACAGGAGAAAGGCCATGCTGTTCAACCATGCTCAACTGGACACCAAACTCTGTGATAAGGCAGCAATGAAGAGCCAGGCCAAAATAGTTACAAGTAGAAGCACAGAGGTAAAGTCAGACTGGAATGGGATGAAAAGTTGAGTAGGAGATGAAGGAAAAAGAACTTTTCAAAAATTTGGCTTTGTGAAGGAGAGAGTCAGTAATGAGGAGGTTGAGACACTCTGCTGATGTTGCTATTGTTTAAATACCAAAGATGCCTGGAGACTGCCAGCTAGCTAGCGGGTGGTGGAAGCCACCAGCACAAGCACATTTGATTTTCATAACTGCCCTATGTGGCTGGAAAGGAGGAAGAAACTGAAGTTAGAGAGATTAGCAGCTTGCTCAAAGTCTGAGCTCTTTCCACTAAACCACAACTACAGCATGCTAGAAAAAAGGAGTTAATTATCAGCAACAAAAATTCAAAAGCATAACTCTACTTCCCCTTGTTTTGGCCACAGCAAGCCCACTCACATTAATTTATAATTATAATTTATAATTATAATTTATAATTATAATTTATAAATTATAATTCATATCTATTACCCGACAAAATTTAATACAGGGAAATATTTAGAAACAACTAGAAGTTCCCTGGATTTTTCGAACTTAGAACCTTAAGTCCTCTCCTTCTTACTGCTTTCTAAAGAATAAAATGAAAAACCTAATCTCATACCATAATCTCTTCAGATCCATTTCTGGAGATATTCTCTCTTTGTAATTCAAGCTGGTGAAAGGCTGTTACACTGCTGATAATACTTAACATTCCGGACAAGTGACAAGGCTAGAAAAGGACAGCCTAAAAGAATTTCTGGCTACAGTACACAAATAATTTTTCCAGATTTAGTCCAAAATAAATTGGTTCTCAAAGCTCAAAATCCCAGAACGCAAGAAATTTTGAGTCTCCTCTTCTAGCCACTCCCTCCTCAGTCAATGTTTCTGAATATTTATAAAAAGGAAACATTTATTCAGGAGCCTTTCAAACTATGGCTTTATGCTCAAATTTTTGGCAGGCCGTTAGTTACAAAATTCCACAATACTGTATTCATAAAATTAACTGTCGACCCTATTTTAAATTTAAAACATCATCTTTTTTTTGTACACGTATGACAAACTCTGATCTGAAATACAAAATGAAATATTTTCTTTTGTATTGCACTAATCATGAAGTGTAAGAACATTAAAATTCTATGAAAATAAGCTTAAAATTTTAGATTTGAGAACTGTTTTGCCAATGGCACAAATGAAGTCATTCTAAACCAAACGAGTTAAAAGATAAGAATTTGAATTCAGTTTAATAAAAGTGAAATCTTTTTCCATAAGCTTTTCACTGGTTCTGTAAAAAGAAAATTAATAAAAAATACTAAGAAGTACTTTTTCCTTGTGTCTACTGAGTATAAAACAGCCATCTCAACAGTGGGCAATTTTGCCCAAGGGGACATCTGGCACTGTCTTTAGACATTTTTGGTTGTCACAACGAGGGGGGAGGTGCTACTGACACCGAGTGGGTACAGGCTAGTTGGCGCTAAACATTCTACAAAGCACAAGACAGACCCCACAAAAAAAGAACTATACAACCCTAAACATCAAGAGTACCAAGAATGAGAAACCTTGGTATAAAGGGGTTGATTTAAACCTGGGGGAAAGGGAGCTGTTCATCTTTCTGACCATATCATAGTGGGTCTTAACTGCACAGACATCAACAGAATTGGCTAAACGAGAAGGGTGAGACTAAACCACAGGGTCTGTTATTCCCTTAAATTTCCTGGAAAAGACAGCTCAAAGGGCTCTCTCTGATCTTCCAGAATGCTTGGCACAGATTGACAACCCCAAACGGATGGTCAAAATCCACTGTTCTCCCCCAGTCCTTCTGAAACCTCACGACAATAGGAAAAGAAGAGAACTAAAACTTGAGGACCTAATACATGCCAAGTGCCATGCTGGAGTTTCACACACATCATTTCATTCCATCCTCCATCTGAGGAGGTGGGTCTGATCATCAGGTCCTCTGTAAAGAGGATAACCAAAGTCTTCTACAGGTGGCAAATGCTAGAGCAGGGGTCTGAAGAGGGCTAACTCCAAATCCCACGACATTCCACCACAGCTTGGTAACTCCCAGAGTTGTCTTTATCTCAAGGGGTGAGACTACAGAGGGCTTTTGGGATGCTCTGTCTTCAGAGACATTTAAAAACGATGGAGATGTATCTTAACAACTGAAGGAAGGGCTTACCGCCTTCCCTCCTCTCTGTCCCTATCACCCCTGCCAGCCTACCTGGCCACTTTCTATGTCATGCAGCTTCTTTCAACTGGTGTATTATTACACCAAATATAATGTCCATTAATTTAAAAACTACCTCCTCCTTCAAAGACAATCTCTAAGGACAAATATAGTTCCAAGTTCCCTTTAAGCCCAGTTTAAAGGAGCTATATCACCCAATATTCACACCTTGTCTCTCTCACCGTGAAACCTCCAACACTTAGACTGTACTTCTAGCATTTATCAATACACCTTCAGAGGCAATCAATATGTATAGACCTTTCCCACTGGCTTCACTTAGAATGCAAATGTCATATATATGATGCAAGACATATATATAGACAAGACATGGGGCCAGTGCCTTAACGACATCATTCAATAATTACACAGAGAATGAAACCAGACACCAGAAGAACAGACAAAATCAAAGCTATAATGTGAATAGCCCAAATCACTGATGAAAAGTACGAGTGTCAGTAGTAAATCCTAGTAACTCTTTCCAGACAGGTGAGTTAATCACCTGTTAAACAATTCACAGCCTGTTATAAAACATCCTATAACTGAGTGGAGAACTTCTGTTCACTTAGTGGTAGGATGGGATGTACAAGAGAAAAAAAGAGGAAAACAGTGGAAAGCAATTCCTTCTGAGTTCAAAATGTCATGGTCCACACTTCCTTGTTAAAATGCTGAGATACACCATATAACTCAATTACAATGATTCTGCTATTACCAATTTAGGATCAGACTTCTTGTCTTTACTGTATGTGTAATGTAATCAAGCACTAAAGCTCGATGTCAGAATTTCAACATAACATAATCAGGTATTAAGATAACAGAACTTGTAAAATAAATGTTTTTTTTCAATCCATTCTAATTTTTAAGAAGCAAAATTTCAAGAAAAAAAGTAAAATTTCAGAATATTACATGATGTTAACAAACTGAATTTCAGTAAAGATACTAGTAGCAGATATTAAGAATAATAGATTACTCACAATTTAGCAGGTGGGACTCTTCAAAATCTAAGCCTTTAACACTATTTTCTATGTTCGAAACATTACCAAAACCCTATACACATATATATGCCTCTGAGAATGCTGCCTATCTAATCCGATTTACTAAATAAATGAATATAGGCATACCTCGGCGAATATTGTAGGTTCTCCTTCAGAACACAATAAAGCAAATATCACAATATAACAAGTTACATAAATTTGCTGGTTTCCCTGTACAAAGAAAACTTATGTTTACACTATACTATAGTCTATTAAGTGTGCACATTATGTCTAAAATATACACAAACCTTAAGAAATATCTTATTGCTAAAATTACTAACCATCATCTGAGCCTTCAGCAAGTCATATTCTTTTTACTCATGGAGGGTCTTGCCTTGATGTTTGATGATGGCACTGACTGATCAGGGTGACAGTTGCTGACAGCTATAGCAATAGCTGTATCAATAGCTATAGCAATTTCGTACAATAAGAAAACAATGAAGTTTGCTGTATCAACTGACTCTTCATTTCACAATGATTTCTCTGTAGTGTGCAATGCAGTCTCATAACATTTCTTAGAGAAATTCTTTCAATCCTCTCAAACTCAGCCACTGCTTTATTAAGTTTATGTAATATTCTAACTCCTTTATTGTCATTTCAACAATCTTCACACGACTTCACCAGAAGTAGATTCCATTTCAGGAAACCACTTTCTCTGCTCATCCCTAAAAAGCAACTCCTCATTCATTAAAATTCTATCATGAGATTGCAGCAATTCAGCCACATTTTCAGGCTCCACTTCTAATTCTAGTTCTCTCGCTCTCTCTACCACTTAAGTTACTTCCCTTCACTGAAGTCTCGAACCCCTCAGTCATCCATGGGGTCAGAATCAACTTCTTCCAAACTCTTGTTAATGTTGATATCTTTACCTCTTCCATTAATCATGAATGTTTTTAATAGCATCTAAAATGCTGGATCCTTTCCAGAAGATTTTTCATTTACTCTGCCCTGATCCATCACTACTTATGGCACCTACAGCTTTATGAAATGTATTTCTTAAGTAGTAAGACTTGAGAGTTGAAATGACTCCTTGATCAATGGACTGCAAAGAGATGCAGTGTTAGCAGGAATGAAAACATTAATCTCATTCTCTTGGGTGACCAGATATATTGTTAATGAGCAGTAATATTGTGAAAGGAAATCTTTTCTTTCTGAGCAGCAGGCTTTAACAGTGGCCTTAAAATACTCAGTAAACCATGCTGTACACAGATGTGCTTTATCCAAGCTTTGTTGTTCCTCTTACACAACACAGGCACAGCCGATTTAGTATAATTCTTAAGGACCCTAGGATTTTCAGAATGGTGAATGAGCATTGACTTCAACTTCAAGTCACCAGCCACATTAGCCCCTAACAAGAAAGCCTATCCTTGGAAATGCTGAAGCCAGGCACTGACTTCTCTTTGTCTATGAAAGTCCCAGATGGCATCTTCTTCCAATTTAAAGCTGTTTCATCTACAGTGAAAATGTTTAGTGTAGCCACCTTAATCATCTTAGCTAGATCTTCTGGATAACCTACTGCAATTTTTACATTAGCACTTCTTCCTATTTCACCCTGCACTTTTAGAGACAGTTTCTTTCCTTAACCTCCTGAACCAACATCTGCTAGCTTCAGACTTTTGTACTGCAGCTTCCTCACCTCACTCAGCCCTCACAGAATTGAAGAGAGTTAAGGCCTGCTCTGAATTAGGTTTTGGCTTAAGGAAATGTTGTGGCTGGTTTGATCTTCTATCCAGACCACTAAAACTTTCTCCCTATCAGCAATAAGGCTGTTCTGTTATAGTTCAGTTATTATCATTCAAGTGTTCACTGGAGAAGCACTTTTAATTTCCTTGAAGAACTTTTCTTCCGCATTCACCATTTGGCTATTTGGCACAAGAGGCCTATCTTTCAGCCTACCTCCATTTTCATATGCCTTCCTCACTAAACTTAATCATTTCTAGCTTTATGTAAAGCAAGACGTGTGATTCTTTCATTTTAACATTCAGAGGCTACGGTAGCGTTATTAATTGGCCTAATTTCAATACTGAAGTGTCTGAAGGAATAGAGAGGCCTGAGGAGAGGGAGAGAGATGGTGGAACAGCTAGTTGTTAGAGCAGTCAGAACACACACATTTATTGATTGAATTTGCTGTTTTATATGGGCATGGTGCGTGGCACCCCAAAACAATTACAATAGTAACTTCAAAGATCACTGATCACAGATCTCTATAACAAGTATAATAACAATAATAAAGTTTGAAATAAAATGCAAGAATTAAAATGTGGCAGAGACATAAAGTGAACAAATGCTATTGGAAAAATGGCGCTGATAGACTTGCTTGACCCAGGGTTACCACAAACCTTCAATGTGTAAAAAACACAGTATCTGCAAAGCGCAATAAAATGTGGTATGCCTGTAACTTGATCATTCTAGCTTAAAAAACAGCTATCCCTTATAAGGACTTCAAAACACAAAATCAACAGATTAAAAAAAAAAAAAAAGAGCGAAGAGTAGCATTGTTCTGGGCCATAACACTAAACACACATCATATGATGCAAGAGGCAAATCTTTGAATAGCAGCCTGGTACACATGCTGGCGTATACTTGTGAATTTATATACTTAGTGGAAAGAGCTGATTGATTATTTGGGTAGAACCTGGGTTCAAATGCTAGCTCCACCACTAGTTATGTGCCTCTAGGCATAGTACTCATCTCCCAACCTCAGTTTTCTCATTAGTTGGTGGAGATGAAGAACTACCACATAACACTGTTACAAGGACCACATCAAATGTGTAAACTAACGAGGACAGCACTCAGCATACAGAAGTACAATAATTATTAATGCCGTTTCCTCTTCACTACAGCCAGAAAGGCAGATTTCCCTTTATCCTAAACTAACTTCTTCCTATCTCTTCACAGTACTAGCAAAACTATAACACTCTCTCTTCCCATTACAATCCCCAGAATTTTTCTTACTCCCTGACTTAAGCAGAGAAGTTTCAGGGATTCTTCCAGGCAACTAGAAACTTCATTGTTCCAGTCTAAGTGTGTGCCATCTTCTCTCCATCCTAACCTCCACACTTTCAATCACTGCTGACATCTAATTCAATATGGCCTTCCTTTACCTTCGTCGGTCAGCTACAAACTTACACTTACCTTCCCTTTGTCCCTAGTGTCCAACCCCTTCTTGTTTCACTCATGGCTTCCACCCTGCTTCAGTCACTTCACTGACTTTTCATGACGCTTCCTTGACTGACATAGATGTCTCCCTGATCCTTTCTGTGGTCTTTCAAATTAGCATTCTTCTTTTCAATTGTTGCTTTTTAAGATGAGATAATGGTACTGTGGTTATGTTTTTAAAAAACTTTTCATTAGTTAAATTAGAAAATAAGAGCTCTCTGGGAAATTCTCAAATACTTGGAAGCTAACACACTTGTGAATATTTTGTATATGAGTCAAAGAAATCAAAAGGGAAATCAGAATGTATTTTGAACAAAATGAAATGAAAATGAACACGATATAACAAAATCTGTAGAATTCCCCAAAAGCAGTACTTTAAGAGTAAATTGTAACACTAAATACCTATATTAGAAAAGACAAAGGTCTCAAACCAAAACCCTGGCTTCAACCTTAAGAAACAAGAAAAAGAAGAGCAAATGAAACTTGAGCAGAAGAAAGGAAACAAAGCTCTGAGCAAAACTCAGTGAAACAAAAAGGAGGGGGGGGGGAAGAGATCACTGAAATCTAAAGTGGGTTCTTTTAGAACATCAATAGTACTGATAAAATTCTAGCCACAAATCTGAAGGAAAAGACACAAATTACCAATATCAGGAATGAGAGGGGTAACAACACTACAGATTTTACAGCTATAAACATAAGACATTATTATGTTATGCCAATAAAATCAAATAAAATTCTTGAAACTCAACTCAAGAAATAGAAAACCTGAAGAGTCCTACATTTATTAAAGAAATTAAATTTATAGTTAAAAGTATTTTCATAAAAACTCCAGGCCTAGGATATATTCCCTAGGGAATTCTACCAAACATTTAAAGAAGAAAAAAAACAAATTCTACACAAATGCTTCCAGAAAATTGATAAAAGAATACTTCCCAACTCATTCTATAAAGCCAGCATTACAGATATCAAAACCTGACAAAGACATTACCAAAAAAGTAAAACTACAAAACAATATATCTCATGAAAATAATATATAAAAATTCTAAGCAAACTTTTAGCCAACTGAATCCAACAATCTAGAAAAAGAATAACACAACATGACCAAGTAGGGTTTATCCCACAAATGTAAGGTTGGTTTAAATTCAAAAAATCAATGTAACTCACATGAAAAAACTAAAAAAGAGAAAACATGATCATCTCAAAAGACAGAGAAAAAGCACTATACAAAAGCCAACAGTCATTCCTGATTTAAATAAATAAAAAAAAAACTTTAATTAAAACAGTGAAAGGGAACCTCCTTGTGTGATAAAAAGTACCAATGAAACATCTACTGTTAATATACTTATTTGTACAAGAATGAATGCTTTCCCCTTAAGATCAGGAATAAGGAAATTTGCTCTCACCACTTCTATTCATTATTGTACTAGAAATTCTTAGTGTAATAAGATGAGAAAAAGAAACAGGCATTCAGATTGAAAAGGAAGAAGTAAAATTCTTTTATTTATAGACATCACTAAGGAATGTCAAATGGTATGTACAAAAAAGCTACTAGAACTAATAAGTGAGTATAGCAAGATCGCAGAATATAAAACCAGCATATAAAAATCAATTATATTTCTATATATTAGCAACGAACTAGAAATTGGAACTTTTAAAAATATTTAAAATATCAAAATAGATGAAATATTCAGGGATAAATATGACCAAAGATGAAAGATCTGTACACTGAAAATTACAAAATATTGCTGAGATAAAGGTCTAAATAAACTGAGAGATATAACGTTTATGAATCAGAAGCCTCACTATTGTTAAGACAATTCCCCCAAAATTTATCTATAGAGTCAACACAATTCAAATAAAAATTCCAGCAGGCTTTCCAGTCAGAAGTGACAAGCTAACTCTAAAATTCATATAGAAATGCAAAGGGCCTAGAATTGATTATAATTGTTGAAGCTGAGTGATGATTATATCACATGTGTTTCATTATGTTATTTTCTCTATTTTGTATATGCTTGAAATTTTCCATAGTGAAAAAATATTTTGTTTTATTTTAATAGAGACTGAGATGCTATCAGGCACAAATACACAAAATATTCTTCTGTTAAATTTTTTATTATATCACAAAAATGGCTTCCTTCTTCCTATCACCTAAAGTCTAACCCCGGGGCCTGGTTTCCCAGGTCCTCTAACTAGTCCTCTTTACTTCCTGTTTCCTAAGATAGGAGTCAGCAAACTACACTCCAAAGGCCAAATGCAGCCCATCACTAGTTTCTGTACAGTTCACACACTAGAAATATTTTTTTTGCATTTTTAGATGGTTGAGGAAAAAATCAGAAGTATATATCACAACATCAAAAACGTACATTTAAATTCCACATAGAAACTTTTATTGAAATAGTTATGCTCATTAATTTACTTATTTCTGTGGCTACATCTGTGCTACAATGACAGAGCTGATTAGCTGCAACACAAATTATAGGACCTGCAAAGCCTAAAATATTTACTATCTGGCCTTGGCCTTTAACAGAAAAACTTTGTCAACTTCTACTCGTCTTCCCCTCCCTCAACTGACTAAATCCTTCACCTCAGGAATGCTCATTACAGCCTCTCCTTTGTTCAAGCCCCAGCTACTCCTGAAAACCCAAATTCCCTTTTCCTCTTTTCCAAATCCTAACCATTCTCAGCAACTTATGCGGAAGCAAGTAAGAAAAACAATATTCGTTACTATAGAGACTGAGGCCTCAAAGTTGCCGTCTCTGTGTTGACAAGGGTAGCTGACGACCCCCTACTCATTTCCAATTTTTCAAAGCAGATTGGCAGACTGGCAGCTACAATGGAGAAAGCACATGACATAGGACACTGATAAAATTGCTCAAGTAAGCACTGCGATGTGTGTCAGTCCCCCTGATGCAATGTCATCACTCAACATGCATCACTTAACAGTAAAGCTAAAAGAACGCCTCCACAGATACCAACTCAAGACAGATAATTCCAAACAAGAATTAGGAAGAAAAAGCTTATGAGGGGAAACAGAAAAAGAAAAGAAAACCTGTCACTCCAACAATTTAGAGACTCTCACAAACTGTAGTTAATGAAGACACTATCAAGAGGCATTCAGCCCTTCACAGTGAGGGAAGTCTACAAAAGAGAGGCACAGCAGAACTTCAGCGGGAACACTGCAGAGCATCAGGTATACTGACTTCCCTGAGTTGGTACAATAAATAAGGTGGCAAACCTACGGGGCCTAAAACCCAGGGATCACTATCATCTTTGCATGCCATTTGAAACAAATAAAAAGTAAGAAATCTGAACTGTATTTCTGTGACTCAAGTCCTAGACAGGCAACCCTGACCCTCTGTAAATAGAATGCTTTCATCTACAATGTTTTTTGACTGTTACTGAGGTATTAACTGACATAATTATAAGGTATTTAAAGTGTACATCATGGTGACTGATATACATTGTGAAAAATTCCCACCATCTAGTTAATTTACACATTCATCACCTTATTTATTTATTGGTGAAAATCATCTCCAATTTAAGGTGGAAATAGATTTGAGAAGGGTACAGGTGCTGTCAAAGGTTAGTACTGTAGTTCCTTCAATCACATGACACACGTTTTCTAGCTGAAAGGCAGCAGTATATCATAGTGAAAAAAATATAGGTCTTTTAGTCAGAAACCTGGAGTCAGATCCAAGCTTGGCCTTTGGTTAGTTCTGTATTCTTAAGGTTGAGAAGCTCTGTATTCCAAACTCATTTCCTCATTTAGAAAATTAAGGAAAATAATAGTTAATGCTAACTATCTCGAGAAGTGTTGCCCGAGGACCACATTTAATGAAATGCACACATGAAATGTAAGTTTTTCAACTATGCTGCTGTAGGTGCTCATTAGATTCCATGGTACTATTAAATAAACTTCATAAACCTTATGAATTTTACAAATAAAGTTTTAGAACCCAAGCCACCTAAGCACATGTGGTAGGGGAGGGAGAGTCAAAAGCAAAGGCAGGAGGAGGAGGTAACAAAGAATCACAGTACAGCTAGACTGTATTCTGGTTGGCATTTATAGTCTACATTAGCCCTTCAGAAATACTACTTTAACATAAACCTGCAGGTTAAATTTTTTTTTCAATTTAAAAACAAAGACCGTTAATAACTACAATGTCAAAAAAAATCTGCCAAATGACATTCTATTAATCACAGTGAAATTCTGATTAATAAATGATTTGTATTCCACCATGATCAACCTCCTCAGCCAGACTGGAGGGTCTGGCTGAGCAAGCCACTGACCTGGGTGGGTAACAGGAAGATGAATAAATTGGTGTCTACAGTGTGCATTTCTAACTTCATTTCAAAGTCAAATTGTTTTAAAGAATCAGAACAGAAACATTTATTTTAACTGCTTATTTTACTTCTAGGACCAATAGAAAGGTAGGTTAGCACAGGCCCAGCTAGGCTGCCTATCAATATAATCTGCCCTTCAAGAGGAGGACATGGTTCTTTTCCTCCAGGCCTCACCACTCTAGGTGACCCTGATCATTTTCCCTAAACATTAACATAAATAACTTGAAGTAGGCTTTATTCAATAATTCACAAGGCAATATAATAAATACATAAAAGTTCAGGAAGAAAACAAGACTCTTGAAAGGACCTGGCAGCTTTGCCATGTCCCCCTAAAGTACTCTCAGCTACATCCATCAGAAATTTCCAGCATATATACTTTACCCAGCTTTTGGTGAAATGTGTACATTACTTATCAGAATAAGAAGATATGGATACAATTTATAAATGTGCAAACTCTGCTACCAAGGACATATACACTTATCTTTTGGGTTCATCAGTTGATTTCCCAGAAAAACTCCATATCCACATTAAACAGTTTTTTCTATTTTATAAAAATGTTTCCACATTTGCCTGTAAGGTCATTAATACTATCATTGCTACAGCAACGTCCTCTGATACTTCACATACACTACTCAGCAAGCTGCCATAGACTCAAAACTACACAGGTAAAACCCTATGTTATATTACTTTTTCCTGACTTCCCACTCCCTCTCCCACTAGAAAGCAGACACTAAGGGTGGCAGAAGGTTTTGTTTTGTTCAATGCTGTTGCCCTAGAGCCTACAACAATCCCCGACACATAGAAGCCACTTAATAAAAGTCTCCTAAATTGAATGAATGAATGAATGAATGGTATACTTACACTATGAAATAGTTCTACGAAGCTATTAATCACAATGAGTAAGAGTACTAACAACTGTGTGAATAAAATTTCCAGAAGTATTAAAAAAAAACAGAAGTGAAAGTGTCAAAAATATGATTCTATTTTTTTAAAAGTATACCCCAAAAGCCCATACACTGAAGAGGAAGTGGAGAACTTGGAACTGTCATACATTGCTGGTAGGAATGTAAAATGGTACAGCTTTTGAGAAACAGTGTGGCTCCTCAAAGGTTTAACACTACCACATGACCTAATAATTCCATTCCTAAGTGTATACCTAATAGAAACAAAAACATATGTACTCACAAAAATTTACACAAAAATGTTCATAGCAGCATTATTCATAGTAGCCAAAAAGTGTAAAAAGCCCAAATGTCCATCAACTGATGAACAGATAAACAAACTATGGACTATTATTTGGACATAAAAGAAATGAGTATTATTATATACTACAACACAGATAAACCTTGAAAAAATTATGCTAAATGAAAGCCAGACAAAAAGTCATAAACTGTATGAATCCACTTATATGAACTATCCAGAATAGGCAAATCCATACAGATTTTCAGAAAGTAGATTAGTGGTTATCATAGGCTGGGGGGAGTGGCAAATGGGGAGTGACTATTAATAGGTGTGAGGTTTCTTTCTGAGGTGATAAAAATGTTCTGGAATTAGAGAGTGGTGATCAACACACAACTTTATGAATATACTAAAAACCACTGAAATGTACACTTCAAAAAGGATCAACTTTATTGAATTGTATCTCAATAAAGCTGTTATTTTAAAACATACATGTTTGCAAATGCATACATGAATGAATACATGAATATATAAGGCATTCACATATTCAAGTGAATAACCATACTCATGTATTCGTGTATTCAAATGAATATATAAAAGTTAAAGAAATGCTGTGAAAGGCTGGTGAACTTGATGATGGAGTTTAGAGCGGAGAGGGAGGCAAGTGTTGAGATAAGAAGATAAAAATCTAAGAGACTAAAAAAAAAACCCAAGGCTAAAGCCTTGAGTGAGTGTACTGGGCAATGCTGAATAAGTGTGCAATGAAGTGAACGTAAAGAATAAAAATGAGGGAACTAGTGTTGAAAAATTCAGAAGATAATTTGCAACAGGGGAGAGAAAATAAACCTGAACAACTGCAGTAATAGAGCTTGCAAGAAAATGCAGGCTGCCAGAAAGGGAAAAAAGAATGAAAACATGGGACAAGAGATTTGAGATAGGCCCAAACTCACCAAAGGTTAAAAAAAAAAAGTCTTCAAGAAGAAATTTCAGTTAACTCCTGCTCAAGACTTCATGGGCCCAGTGGGGTAGAACCAAAACATTACAAGAAGTTGTTTCTGGGGAAAGAAAGAAGTGGGACTCCTTGGTGGGAGAAAATGGGCATTTGCTAGAAGAGTGCAACTATTGCTGTTTTGAAAAAAAGGGGCCCCAACAGACTAGACTGCCTTGGAAATTTCCTAAGGAGTAGGTGCCACTGGAAAATAACTGAGTTGGAATTTTTCCCAGGAACATGAGAAGGGAGAAAAAAGGGACAACTTTAATTTTTAACAAGTATTTCTTGACAATCTTAACACTGCTGCCAGTTCTTTGCATGCCTCTTTCCTTAGCTTAATAACCAGTCTTTTTTTTCTTTTGCAGAAGCTCAGTTCTTTTGAAAAGTGTGATATGGGGCTTTTTTAAAGAGACAAAAGATATTTTTTCTCCTTTAACTCTTCTATTTTCCTTAAGTTATATGCACAACAAACAAAATCTATTATCTTATTCTCTTAAACATTTACTATCCAAACACATCAAATTTAGAAAAAGAAAAAAAGAAAAACTTCAACGTAGAAGGTATACACGTAAAAAAGCGAGATGTGTAATGCTTCCAGAGCTAAGAACAAGGATGATGCCTACCTGGTTTCTGGATGACAAAACAGACACTAGAGAGAGTGTCCTTCAAGAAATAGGATTTGTTAGACACTAAGATACAATGAAATGGACTTTGCAAGTTGGTGTGCATGACTGGGAGGTGTCACAAGACTGGTGAGGTCAAGTGCACCTGGAGTGAAAAGCTCCTTAAGGACAGGGACTAAGTGGATCACTTCCTCTGTAGCATTGACAAGCCCAGCACATACTACACCCAACAGATGCAACAACTCTGTGTAGAGCCACACACTTTGTGATACACTGTGGTATCACAGGCTAATGGGGGGAAGAAGATAAAACACGGAGAGCCAGATCCTAACTGAACAGGCTGCTAGACAAGTCTGAATGAGACAGGATAAGGAATATCTTCCAAGCAAGGTAATATATGAGCTGTTTTGAAAGTAATAATCAAATGAAGTGAGAGAAGAACATTCTAGCAGAGGTAGACAAGGAAATTGGAGAGTTCAAGAGACCAGGAGCTGTTCAGCAAAGTCCAATGAAGCATCTAAAAAAAGGTGGAGGAAAGATGAAAGTGGAGGCCAGAGCCCAGTGATGAAGCATCCTGGATACCGAGATAAAGAATGGTAGATGTGATTATGAAGATAAAAGTCAAGGAGACACTGAAGGATTTTAAATTGTGGGGGTGGGAGTGAGGTGGTGACTATGAACAGATTACTATTTTGGAAAGACACAGGAAGGAGCAAACCTCTGGATTTAACCAAAAAATAAAGAAAAGAACTATAATAAAGATGTGGGAAAAAGTCAGAAAAAACACTTAACATCTGCACTCTCTTCGCTCACAGACAAATTTACTCTATGGGGTTATCAAATTATCTTTTGAATATGGAAAGTTTCAGAGGTGGCTGAAAGCAGTCAGTCCTCTGAACGTAGAAATAAGAATTATGAAGAATTAAGAGAGTGAATTATTAATTTTAATTCAAAACACTTATAAAATTTATGTTTGATACATTTTGAGATATTGTAGTTTTTTAAGTACAAAAAAAAGATTTATAACTCAAAATCTTATGTTATTAACAGCAGACCACAATAAATTTTAAATACTTTACAGACACAAAGATCATCTGTTAAATTCACTTTGCAACAGACCACAGCCACTTCGCCCACTCCACATATCCGAAATACAATCTGTAAACCTAATTTCTCGATGGTCCTGTTGTTTCATAGCAAAAGACTGAGGCCACAATACTAAGAGATTCCTGAGCTGACAGAGAAGCCCCATGGGGGGGGGGGTTCTTTACCTCCACGGTTAGTCTATTCAGCACTAACAATTCCAGAGGAATTTCCCTGGCTAGGCTCATTTTGTTGGCACAAACACATACACACAAAATATCCTGACATTTTATATCCAGTAGGAAAGGATGATAATAGGAATAACTTTAATACCAAGCAAATTTAACAGGGGTTTCTTGGTTGCCCGTAGATTGTGACTAATTGTGACTAACAACCACAAAGTAAATTCGTATTTACTCTTTAAAAATAATCTACATTTTAACCTTAGCAGCAAAAATCCCAGGAACTTTTTCCTAAACTCCCTAATAACAGCAAAACAACAGGTTCTAGGCTCTTTATTTCTAAAAATATCTTATTCTGATAACTAACCTTGTACCTGCCATGTACAATCACCATATACCAATTACTATCCCCATTTACCATCATTTCATAAAAGATGCTTAATTTTAACACCAGAAAATAACTTTTTTTTAGAAAGGACAGTCCTTTAATTGAATAAATTTAGTTTATGAAAAACTCCCCATATTTTCCTTGTTGTTCTCAATATGATAAAGCCTACTCCACTCATTTCAAGGGCCTGACCAACAGTCTCCAAAATTTGTGCTCACCAACTTATGATGCCCCCACGCCTCATCTTTGAGGAGAGACCACAATGTCATGGAACTGGTAAGACCTAGTTCTCCCCCTAGCTGAAGAGGACCCTATAATCAAGGATCCATCAAATGTTAAGTTAGCATCTCAAGCTCCTTTCCATCTCTTCCCCACTCTACGCACTTTACAGAGGGGGAAATGAAGGTCCAGAAAAGAAAACGGGCTCGCCCAAAGCCATAAAGCTAAGAGCATTTCTCGAGCCTACTGACATCCTGTCACCATTCCCCTACTGAGCTGGACAGTTTGCATAACACAATGTACAAGTTAACCACGTGATTTGAGTATGTATATGGTTATAAGGCAAGTCATGTATTATGAAAACTAAACCCCGATAATTTTGAACCAAAGCAATACTATTATGAGTCATCTGAAATATAAGATTTACTGTGTCAAGTCAGTTATAAGGAGAATATCTGCTTCAGAGAATTCCCATCTTAAAATAACATACTGCACTGCAGATACACACCCTAAAAGTTCAAGCTGAAAAGAGAAATTTTGATACAAATGTCACCTTAACTACAGCTGCTATAATTACTCTCCACTCACTATAATACTATACTTGACACTCAGATATCTGGACTACTAAGGCACACAATGATAACTTTCCTTACTGACACAATATTCATTTTCTTACTGAAAACGCCAAGAAAATCCGTACATACCGGGATTATACATAGGCAAGCTTTCTCTAGCTACCAAAAGTTGATGAGTCTTAAAGGCTGCCTGGTGCACACTAAATCAGAGGGAAAGAGACATTCTAGAGAAAAAAGTTACTGGATCAGCCATTTCCTAATAGGAACAATCTTGTCCAGATCAACACTCTCCTCCTTATATCGTATACCCTTCTGTATCAGGTTGGTTACTTCATAATACACATACATACATACACACATACACATACACGTGTACATGTGATGTTGATGTCTGCTAACGTCGAAGAGCACAGCCTGATTTCATCTCAGGACGCATCGGCCTGGGTGACAGCAAACGCTGCGGGGCTCTGAGTCATTTTTGGTTTCTCGAATCTGCTGCGAACTGGGGAAAACATTATCAATGGTTTGGATGCTCTTTTTACAACACATTCTCCCTGTCCCCAATACAGGGGAGCATTTCCTGGCCATTCCCACGCTTGCCGACGAGTTACCAAAGGCACCAACGAACCAAGGGTCTCTGCCGCGGACTGTATCCCAGGAATTCTCACGCGGGCTCGCACACAGGCTGCGGGGACGTGGGAACTCACTTCTTCTCCGGACGTCTCCAGGGGAAGGAGCTGCCCGAGAACGAACGGTCGATCTCGTCTGAGGCCGTGAACCACGTTAAGCCATCCAACCGCCGGGCCGCGGGAAACGCAAACTATTCCCCCGCAAAAACACCGAATCAATTATTCAGAGCCAACCTGAAGCCATTAACCAGATCTCAAGAGGAAAAAAAAAAGAAAGAAAGAAAAGAGAAAAAAGGACCTTCCCCGCCTGCTTCGGGCTGACCTCCCAGGAGAGCAGAGCGAGGGCGGGGGCGCGAGCCGCGGCGGAAGCCGGGTCCGCGGGCGGCCCGGGTGTCCTCGGGGCAGAGCTGTCCCCTCGGGGGGGGGGACCAGAGGGCCTGGAAGCTGAGAGGCGGCGACCTGTCTCCCCGGGGGCTCGGGGATGGGGGGAGCGAACTGCGAGGGCTGCGCCCCGCCCCTCCGCTCGGCCCCCGGTGGGCTGCGTGCCTGGGACCGGGCCCCGACCCCAGCGCGGGGCGGGACCCCGGCCGCGGGCCGCGCCGGGAGCCCAGGGAGGGGGGCGCGGGCTGGGCCGGGGGCCCGGGAGCGGACGGCGCAGGCGCGCGTGCCCGCTGGGGTCTGCGGGGTCGCCTGGGCCGGGCCGCGCGGGCGGCCCTGAGGAGACGCACTGACCCCTCCCGCCCGCCCCGCCAGGCGCACACAGAGAAGGCCCCCGCCCTGGCTCTTACCGCGCGGCGCCGCCTCGCTCGCTGGCTCCGGGCTTGGGCCGGGCGGCGAGCTCGCCCGGTGGCTCGGCCCGAATCCGTTGAGTCCGGCCTCAGGGGAGCAGCCAACCCGGCGGCGCCGTGCGCGCGGCCCGCCCTCCGACCGCCTCCGTCCCGCCCCGCACGGCTGCCGCCGACTGCGCAGGCGCCACGCAGGCCCCGCCCACGCCCGCTCCCGCGCAGGCGCCACGCAGGCCCCGCCCACACGCCGCTCCCGCGCAGGCGCCACGCAGGCCCCGCCCCCGGCGGCCCGCCCCGCTCTCCAGGGGGTGCAGGCGCCCTACCCCCCGACCCACCACGACAGTGCTCTCCCGCACCTCGTGTGCACGCACCAGGTTGTGCCGCGGAGCCCGCTTGTGGTTGCTCCTGGAGGATGCTCCGCGCACGGACCTGTGATGAGCACAGAGCGACCTGGGTCCAAAGGCCGAACTCCGCTCCGAAGTCCACTGCTCACGCATCATTAAGTTCCATCGTGCCAAGGACTGTGTGCTAAGCAAGCATGAGCTGGACAGGGGTGACACAAACAAGCCATGCTGTCTTGGCGCCCCGCGGGCCACAGGGAGCACACAAAAAAGCAAGTGAGCGACCAAAAAAAATGAGGCGAAATATCCTGGATCAGGATATTTAGGAAGTTCTTTTAGGTTGCAGTTATCATACCGGTTTGAAATAATCTTAGCAGATCTTTTTATTACATCACCTTAGTTTCCCAGGAAAAACAACTTCGCCTTGATATATGTTTAATGCCTTGCTGGACTATTTGCTAATATTTTATTTGGCATTTTTGGATTTATGTCCTTAAATGCTGTTATCTGATATTTTTGTTTTCTTGCACCGTCCATGGCTGCTTTGGGGTTAAGCTTATAAAAAATTCACAATTAAAAGAACTAAGTTTTCTTTTTCTGTAAGATTATAAAGTCAGAATTTTCTGTTCTTTTTAATGTTTGTGGAATTTACCTATAAAATTATTCAGGCCTGGTGCTTTTTATTGGTTTTGTTTGTTGCGAGATGTTTGAGGGGGTGGTATGCAGATTTTAAAATAAGCATTCCATTTCTTTAATAGTTGTAAACAGAATTCCTGCTTTTTCCTGTCATTTTTACTGTTACATTTTTGCAGGAAAGTGTTTTGTTGACATTTTCAAAATCGTTGGCATAAAGTTTTTAGTGTAATTCCCTTATGATATTGTGTTAAGTTTATTCATTTTTTTATTTCTTTCTGAATACATTTCTAACTCATTTGCATATTTTAAAATTCAGAAAGCATCCATTTCTGTAGTTACTATTCCTAGAAGCAACTAACTATTCAATTCCTTCATATTCTTCTAGATTCTTTATGAATATAAACAAATATCAATATAAACAAATTCGTTCTCCTTTTTTTTTACACAAATGGTAGTCTATTATATTTGTGAACCATGCCTTTCTTTTTAAAACCAGAATAGCCATTATGTTTTAATACTCTGAAGATTATCATTCAACCCTAGTGTAGAACTAAGGTCATGATCCTCATAACCAGGCTGCCTGGGTTTGAATCCTGGCTCCCTCAACCTACTAGCTACCTGTCTTTATGTTTCAGTTTTTTCATCTCCAAAATGAGTGCTATTATGGGTTTTTATGGGGATTAAGTGGGATAATGCATGAAGAGGATATAGCGTGATGTCTAACACCCAGCCAAAATGCCTGGTAAATGTGAGGGGCATAAGATGTCTAGGCATTTATAGTCCAAAAGGACTCAATATCACTCAGATCCTCACACCAATGCTGTAAGAACTGTATGGAGGATAAATCTGAGGCTCAAAAAAGTTATTTTACTTGTCCAAGGCCATCTAAGTGACAAGTGGCAGAAACAGAGCAGTCTGGTCCCAGGCACTTGCCATCACCCCATTGGTATCGACAAGCCATTATTTAAAAAAGTATGTTATTAAAAGATACTTTTTTATATTAAAGAGCACAAAGTTAATGTACAACTCAATGAAATATAAAAGGAAAGTCAAGAAAAAGAACTTCATCAGTTTCTGCATTAACACTCTCCACCAACGAAACATTCTCCTCAACAGTAACCACCATTCTGATGTCTAACTCAGGATTAATATGGGCTGATTTGAACTTTACATAAATGGAATTGTATTTGTTTCCTAGGGAACTAATTTGCTATAACAAATTACCACAACCCTGGGGTCTTAAAACAGTAGAAATGTATTGTCTCATAATTGTGAGGGATAGAAGTCAGATATCTTGATGGCTGTGCACATGGAGGTGGGTGAGGACAGAGCAGAGAGTGTCCCCACGAGGCCTTGGAACTGAATTTTATAATGTGTACGGGAGCCAGTTGCCACAGTTTTGGGACAGGGAAGTGACATGCTGCAAGATTGTCATTATGAAGACTGGCCTGGTGGCATGCGTAGTATGGGGAGGGGGACTCTAGCAGTCAGGGGACCTGTTCACAGTTCTGGGGACGGGAGGCTAGGAGGTCTGGGATGGTGATGGGGTCAAAAGGAAGGAGATAGATCTGAGGGTAGGGCACATAGAATCATCTGGACTTCATGCCAGTCTGTGACTGAGCCTGGCATCGGGGTGGTCTCATCAGCTTCATCCATACCCGATCCTCTGTCCTTGATCATCCTGCTTGGGTCTCCAGAACTGGAGGGGCAGAAAGAATAGGCAATTAAAGCAAGTACTGGCCTAGAGCAAGACAAGACCTGGGGAAGCAGGTGACAGACTGCTTGTAAATGAGGCCATCTATTAGTGTGGGAGTTCCTCCCAGGACCCAGACTTCACCTGGCCATGGCCACTTCTATTCATGCTGGCCCTGCCATGCTGGAGTCTCATCACTACTGAGATGGCCTGAGCTCCACAGCCCAGAACTCCCTTGGGCCAGTGCCCCAATGATGCGCTCAGCTCACCCTGAAGCCCACCCCAGTCACTGACTGCCCCACTTGGGCCCACCTGCTCTGCACTACAGCTGGAGGAACCAAACAGGCAGGGGCCACAGGCCAAATTTTCATAGGACAACAACTGTTCCCAACCGTTAGCAAGCCATTAGCACTGAGTGCTAAGACATTGAGCTGGGATTCTTGACATGCCTCCCTCAGAGCCAGGGGGCACTGGGTCTGGGGAAATGTGTAGCTGTCAGCTGAGTAACAATGTGTCTGTAAGCAGAGATGGGCTGTTTGTCTTTCCATAGCCACGTTACTCACGTTAGGAGGAATCCATGTGCCCGCCATCAGAGCTGAAACCCTGGAAGTTCCTTGGGATGCCCAAATGGTCTGCAGGAGGCTCAGAAAAGGTACAGGAACAGGATGATTCTGAATAAGGCACCCACTCTCCCTCATGGCCTGTGGAGATCAGACATCATCAGACCCTCTTATGTCACATCTAGGGAAACTGAAACCAGAGAGAAGGGAGCAGTGAGCCAGTGCTTCCCCTATGCCTGCTCTGTGGATCCCCAGCCTTGAGCTCAAACCTTGGCTAAGACAGCCACTAGCTGTGTGACCTTGAGCATATTCTTCAACCTCTCTGTGTTTCTAGTTCTTCTGTAAACAATGGCAATGCTCCCACACTAGTCAGGGGTGTTGGGGGACTAAACAACAGTTTCCCAATCTATTCAATGTCCCCTGCACACCATGCTTCTCCTCAAAGCCTTTGGTGCCTGGAAATCAGATGACTAATAAACAGTAATGATGGGTTTAGTGTCATTTAATGACTTGGAGACTATAAGCGTCCCAAAGGCAGGGCCTAACATGCAGTCAGGGCTCAAGACATGGCGTCTCTTAGGCATGTGCCAGTATCCAGGTCATTATTAGCAATAACCTTTGTTCAGCTTCCTGGACTCCACCCAACACTATGGACTATTGTGGTGGGGCCAAAGGTGAATAGGGACAAGCCAGAAAAAGGAATTCCAATGCAACTTGCCTGAGGTTTAAGTGATATCCATCAGCCTGTGTCTGGCACTTCCCAGTGTCAAAATGCTTAAATGAATCCTGGTTTTACAGATAACGAAAGTGAGGCTCAGATGACTGTGTTAGTCTTCCAAGACTCGGCCTCTAAATCCTGGGTACACTAACCCAGTCGGTGTTGCTCGTCTTGAAAGGATCCTCCTGGAAAATGTGCACACATCCCAAAGCTCTGAATGTGACTGCATCTCCTCTTTGAGATTCATTTTTGAAACTTGCAGTCATTTTGGAAAAACTCCCCCTTCAAGGGTAAATTTCATTGTAGGGAAATTTTAAGCAAATGGGTAAAAAGTAAGGAGGATAATAGTGCGTCAATATCCTGTTCTGACCTCAAAAGCTGGCTCTAAGTAAATAATGCTGCTTTTGCAGAAAATCCTGGGGAATTAATTTAAAACAGGGCAGCAGGCCATGCCTCTTGTAGGAACCAGCAGAGAAGAGGAGACTAGCAGGACAGGTAGCTGTGTCAGGGGCAAGTCAGGGCTGGGAGCAGCCATCAGCTTGGCCACACAGGGCCCTGGGCTTCCTGTCAGAACCAGGGTGACCTGGACATGAAGGATATGAGTGATGAGAGTGGGACTGTAAGGGCATGTGGTCCTTCCCAGGAGCTCTATGGAGAAGAAGAATAAAGGGCTATACCCAGGGAGACTGAAGCGGTCGAGAAAGGACTGTTTCTTTTTTTCTGTCCTGCTTTCTGGGAGCTAGAAGTGACCTGAATGTGTTTATGGGGAAGAGGTGGTGGAATTCCAAGCAGAGGAGAGTTACATCTGCAAAGGTAGGACAAAGGGCAAAGCTAGTGGTAGGAGATGGGCTGGAGGACAGCAGCCAAAGCTCCCAGGCTGGGTTAGGTGTAGTGCGTGGAGATGCCCCCTGTGTGCCTCCCCATCCCTATCCCAATCCTTTGGCCTCTGGCCCTGGACACAGGAGTGATTTACCCATGTCTTTTCTGAACAGGAATGTATTTTCCATTGGGAGGACAGGAGTGGGAGCTGGAGAGTCAGGATCTGGCCACAGTGTCTTGTCTTACTGAGTGGACTGTACTAGCTTTTAAGGCTGCCATAACCAATGACCACAAACTGGGTGTCTTAAAACAATAGAAATGGGGTCTCACACAGTTCTGGAGGCAGAAGTCCAAAATCCAGGTGTCAGCAGGGTTGGTTCCTTCTGGAGGTTCTGAGGGAGAATCTGTTCCCTGCCTATCTCCTGGCTTCCGGAGGCTGCCAGCCATCCTTGGCGATCCTTAGCTGGTAGACCCATTACCCTAATCTCGACTTCATTTTTACATGGCTTCTGCCGTGTGTCTCTGTGTCTTCTATTTTTCTGTCTCTTATAAGGATACTCATTATTGGCTTTAGGGCCTACCCCAATCCAGGATGATCTCATCTCAAGATCCTTAATGATTTCTGCAAAGTCCCTTTTCCCAACCATGGACATATTTTTTGGAGGGGAGGACACAGTTTACCCACGGCAGGGATCATGGAAGAGCCACTGCCTCTTTCAAAGGCTTCAGATTATCTGAACATAGGATGTTCTCACAAGGAGAAACAGAGAGAATGATGGACACGAGCCAGCTTTAGGGACCACATTATCCAGCTGGTACAGGCATATGGCTTCAGTTCTGAACATCTGGAAGCAGTGGCCATCTACCACCAGGGCCAAAAGCTGCAGCATACTCCTCCTGGCAGGCCACATGGACCTTTCCAGGAGCCAGCCTTCTTTCCCAGCTTGAAATTGCTCCAATGGGGGTTGAGAAATTCTCAGTGTCCCAAGGCCTTGCCATCCCTACTTCATTTTGGGGTCACTCTTGCCCAACCTCTCAGACACTGCTGCTCCTCATCTGTTCAGCCCATGAAGCTCAGGCCAAGACCCCAAGTTGGGATCTCAGAACTGTGGGGGAGGGGGCTTTGAGACTGAGTAGCTGAGGCGGGTGAGGAAAGGCTGCTGAGGGGCTTTTGGCTTCCAAAGAGTGACAGTACCTGGGGAACCTCTAAAATGAAACAAGCAAGCATATGGGTTAAAACATGAGATGACCCTGCATGTGCCACACCTGTGTGGTAGCTATGGTTAGGTCACCTGAGGGAGCCTCAGGGCCACCATGATTGGAAGATATTTGAGTTTACAGAGGAGGAGGCAATACGGAATGTGTTTGCCTGAGAGACTCACTGGTACGGCCTAGATGATAGGTGATAACCCCCTGTCTTCTGTGTGATCAGTCAACACGCTGGGCTTCTTCTAAGAGGGTCATGAACATGGAGGAGAACAGGGACAACTTGGGTTTCAAGCTTGGTTCCACATCCAGGGCTTGGAGGGCCAAAAGCCATTGTATTAGTCACTGTAGGCAGCCATAACAAATAACACAGATGACGGAGCTTAAATAGAATTTATTTTCTTACAGTTGTAGAGGCCAAAAGTCCAAGGTCAAGGTGCGATCAGGCTTGGTTCCTCCTGAGGCCTCTCTTCCTGGATTGTAGGTAGCCACTTTCTCACCGTGTCCTCATGCAGCCTTTCCTCTGTGTGCAGGCAGTGAGTAAAGAGGTAGAGAGAGAAAGAGAGAGAGGGAGGGAGGGAGGGAAAGAGGAAGAGAGAGATCCCTGATATCTCTTCCAATCATACTGGGGGTTAGGGCTACAACATATGAATTTGTGGGGAGATACAATTCAGTTCATAATAGCCACCAAGTGGTAGGGTCCAAAAAAATCCAGGGCAGCCAGGAAGGATAATACCACCTGGGCAGGAGAGGGGTTTGCTGCATTTTGGCACCCAGGGTGGCATCACCAGGAGCAGGTTTAGCATGAGGTGGGCTGAGGTTCAAACAGAGGCCAGAGGCCAGCCTATTGGGGAAGACAGGGCTTCTGCAGCCACCACCCACTGACTGGAAACACCAGATGACAGGGACCATTTGGGAAAGGCAGCTCAGGAGTGATTATCTGATGGAACACCCAAAGGTCATAGATGCCTTAGCTTGTTCCAAATAAATTCCCTCTCCCATTGTTTTTTCTCCCTCTGGCCTCATTTACCCTGGAGCCCAGTGGCAGGGTAGGAGAGGCTGGGCATGTTAGGGTACTGGGTAGTTACAGACCGGAGTCGAGACAGCAAACTCATAGAGGGGGACCTTCAACGCGCCACCGCAGCACAACAGCACCTATCACTGATTTAAATTGTAGCTTATTAAATGAGCAGCTCTGCCTCCCTCTGGGTGGGTCTGGATTTCCCAAGCTGGCCCCCGGGGCCCTGCCATGGGTTCAACAGGTCTGTCTGTCCATGGTCACTCAAGCCCTTGAGCCCCTGGGGAGTCCCTGGATCTGGGATGTGTCTCCTCTTTTGATGGCAGCTCAGCCAGCAGCTGCTCAGGACCTTAGCTTGTCCCACTCCTCAGGCTCAGTCTTTGGCCAGAATCTGATTTGAACATACACATCCCCAGCTGCCCAGTTCAAGTTTCCACAAAGTGACTGAAAAGGAGAGTTTGTGGTCAGGCCTGCCCAGTTCCACCCATAGGAGGGGAATGGAAACGTGGATGGTGTGTGGACTGAGCCACCTTTCACAGGACACATGGCCGCATGATGTCAGCTGGCTGCCTGGGCATCACTTGGCTCACCTCCTTTGGGAGCTCTCAGATGAGCAGCTTCGGTCCACCGAAGCAGCTGATTTCCTTTCCAATCGGGACACGTTGGGAAGATTTGACAGGGCCCTGTCTTCTAGAACATTTATGTAGGTGCCCGTTTGCCATGGCCCTGGCTAGCCTTCTGTACTGGGAGAGCTAGGCTGACAAAAGGCTCTACTTGGCAACTGACCCATCGCTCTCTCCCACTCCAGTTACCCTGAGCTCCAACTCGTCCCCCCTTCCCGGTTTGACAGTTCCTCTCACCCAGGGCGACCCTCAGCCCCAGTTCTTCCCACTGACCCATGCAGTGTTCTAGGCCATTTGGGCCTCTTTAACAGCTGGGTGTGTCACCCCTTCACTTTTTCTGTTTATCTTTCCAGAGCTATTTGTGACAGCTCATCATTCGTCTGTGGAAACACTTTCTTTTAAGGCAATTGGGACATTCTTTTGGGGGGAGACTATAAAACTGAGATTTCTGTACAAAATCCTGCCCTTTTATTTGCAGATGTGTGCGCGCCTGATGCCAGAAGGCCTCAGCCCATGGGCCCGGGTGAACACAGTCACATCAATGGTCTGGCTGTGTCTAGTCCAGGAGAAAGGGGTGAGCTTGAGGGGCCATCAATACACCAAGATTCCAGTTTTGGCTCACTGACCAACTCTGAGGTACCAGGTGGGGGCGTGTGCCTCCGTTTACCCATCTATCAAGCGATTGGACTAAGAGGCCTCCGGGGGCTCTTTGAGGAGTAATGACCTCAGATTCCAGGCAGCAGTGAATGGTCCTGGTCCCTAGACCCTGCCACTGGCCTGGGCTCAGCGGGACAGAGCCCCTGCTCTCAGAAACATAGCAGACAGTCAGCTCTTGCCTGAAAAATCAACCCCTAGGAAGAGATGCAATGGGACTTTTTTTGTTTTGGAAGTCTTCAAACAGGATCAGGAACATAGGGATAGAGAGTAACTATAGCCTGTTAGGGGCCAAATAGTGAAAGGCCCGGTGGTGGCTAAGAGTGACCCTGCAGGCAAAAGGCAGGCCAGTCCTGGCAGCACAACTAAACCTTAGTCCCAGCAGAAACCACGGAGACTGGGGTCTCTGCAGGTCCAGGCTGGGTGTGGCTGGAGCCTTCCCTGCCCCTGGGTTTGGCTTGGCCAGTGTCCTCTGCCTTCTGGCCCAAACCAGATGGCTGGAAGCTCACACTTCTCAAGACGACAGCTGCTGCTCCATGTGTCCTAAAGCTGCCCAGCAGTGCCACTGGGCCTGGCTCCTCCACAGCAGTGTGCACGCAAGCTACCCCCATGGAGGCTTCCTGGGCACCCGGGTTGTTCACTCTACCTGCTCCTTCTTCCAGCTCCACTGCCCACCCCTAACCCCCATCCCAGAAGTGCTGATCACAGGTTTTCTTTATCATGCAACAATCACCACCAATACCAAGTAGTTTCATGTAACTTTAATGAAAGTGTCAGCAGTCCTTTCCCCAACAGTGTTATATAGATGGTTGAGCTCGAAAGCAGAAACACAGCTGCTCAGGGACCAGCCACCCAACAGAAGGCCGGCTGCCCTGTGAGGGAGGCAGGCTGGCCGCTCCAGACTCAGGGCCCAGGGAAGGGAGGCGTCACTTCTTGGTGTAGAGTCTGGCAGCCAAGCCTCGTGGAAGGTCTCATCTGGGCTCCAGGCCTTCCCCGTGCCCCAAGCTGGCTTGGCCAACCCACAGGCCTGCATGTTAGATGGGATCACAGGGGTGGCTGGGGATCCCAAGTGACCGCCACCACTGTAGCCTGGCAAAGGAGCGCTTTTACAGCTACAGGAGAAAAGAGTGGTCATTCAATCGTTAAACAGCACACATTCTATATAAATAAAAAGTAAAAAGAGGAAGGAGGTGGAGGAGGGAAGGGAAATTGGCACAGACATTAATATATTGCTTTCCAGTTTCAATGCGACAGATGCCAATCATGAGACACCAGGGGAAACAGAAACGAAGGGCTGGGTTTAGCTTTTTGAAGTAAAGTGTGTTCCCCTCGCAGGGCTGGAGGTTTGCAGAGATAGATGGGGATGGGAAGCCAAGACGGAGGAACCACAGGAAACCTACTGAGTCCAGAGATGTGCAGAGGGCAGAGGACCCTGCCCCTGCCCTCAGGAGAGTGGCACCGCTTAACAATGGTGCTTCCCTGCCCCCCTCCCATGTACTGCGAGCTTGGGCAGGAGCTGCCCATCAACACACTGGGTGGGCTCTCCCAACCCCCAGGGACAGGGAAGGATTATGGGACAGTGCCACTGGTTACTGGTATAATCACGTGACAACCAAACCCCTTTTCCTGAGTCACGCCATGGCTTCCCTCCTCCGGTCAGCTACATCCTCTCTTCCTGTAAGACCAACATGGCTAGTTTGCCTGTCACAGTTTCTTTTTTCTCCTTGTTCCAACCAGTTTTTTTTTTTTTTTTTAAGAGATACAATTGTTCACAGACTTGTTTCTTCAAAATACTTAGTGACTTCCCCAGTTCTCTTTCCTCAAAGTCAGATGGCCGGGAGGCTTAGCAGGAATGTCAGGTACATGGAGAGCAGGCAGGGCGGCAGGTCTGGCCTTCCACCTGCTCCCAGATGGGAGGCCCCCCACTCAGCCTAGCCTGTGGAGCTGCCCATATTCCTACCCCCCACCCCCATTTCTGGTGCTCAGGAGACTTCAGAAATGGCTCTTGATGAAAACAGAGCTGGCGCTTGGAAGGAAGACAAAATGCCGCTGGGACATGGATTGTCCACAGAGTACATTCTAATATCTTATTAGGTATCTGAATCTGTTAGGAAAAAAATTAGAAACTATGTATAAAACTTAAAAATATTCAAGTATCAAAAGGCTATTCGGATCAAAGTTTAAAACAAGCTGTCAGCAAGATGCCGCCAAGGAGAAACTTTTACAAAAGTTTACTGAGTTTGTTCAGCAGGGAGCAAGGAACAGAAGCGTTCTGTAAGGGGTACAAGTAGAAGGGAGAGTGGGGGCAGAAGGGGAGATAGGCTGGGGTAAGCTAGAGGATCAAGGCCTTTTCAAGCTGAAGAGGAGAGCGTGTGCCAGGTGCGGTGGTTGGGGTGCGGTCACTCTCCCTGGAAAACAAGCCATAAAGTGCGCAGCCTGGGCCTCCCACCCCCTGGGGTCGGTCCGGTTCTGGACATGACTCAGGGAGCTGCCTTCTGAGGGGCACATGAACAGCAAAACAACGCAATGGGACAGAAGAGGGAGAAGACCCATTTCTGCAGAGATCCTTCTAGAAAGAAAGAAAATAAAGGTGAAAGGGGTCAAACGCTACACAGTGTTGACTTAGCTTTTCAAACCCTGTTATAAACAGGAGTCAAATTTCTAAGTCAGTGAAACCTAAGTGCCCCCACCCACAGAGGGACAGGGCTGTGGCCCCCACGGTATGAAGCAGCAGCAGTGTTTATTCAAGACACGATAGTGAGGGAATCTGGTCGTTTTCCCTTCTCTCCGGAGAGGGTGCATCTTGACGAGTGATCCAGTAGAAATCGTTCAAACTCTGATAAGTTAAGTTCATAAAAACCACTCCCTCCGCGTGGTCCCTGGCCAGGCCTGCATTCTGAACCATGCTGGCTGGGGGCACCCTCTGCTGGTGGATGTGGAAAACCACAGTCTGAGCCCCGCCGGGAGCCCACAGGCCCACACGCAGAGGGCCCAGAACTGCCCAGGCCACTTGGCCTTTTGCCTTGGGTAGCTAGCTGTCTCTTGGCAGACGGTTCCGCCCTTGGGGGCGGCCCAGTTCCTCCTCAAGAAGGTTTGGTTCCTGCTCTGTGGTTGGCCCGTTTCATCAGAAGTTTCCCAGGCTGTTCTGTCGGTCTCTTGGAGATGAAGTTGGGCCTTTAGACTTCAGTGGAGAATAGGATACTCTGTCTCTTGCTGTCTGGGGCAGGAATGGCCTCCAGCTGCAGGAAATACAGCAGCACCTGGACCTGCCGGAGGAGGAGGAAAGTGGCTCAGAGGGGGTGCTCACAGCTGCAGGTGGGAGGTCTTTCTGGCCAGAGTCCAGGGCCTGATGACTAAGGCCACTGGACAGCTCAGGGTGCTGTGGGCTTCTGCTGGTGACACGAGACCCTCATGGTGAGATACCCGGGTGCCCCTGAAGGACCACCAGGTGAGGTAGGCCTTGAGAAGCTCCAAGAGCAAGTCCCTCTCTCTGAACATCGGCCACTACTGCTGTGCAGTTTGGGAACGGGTGGGTGGCAGGACTCAGGGTCGGGCAGGCAGAGGCCACCTCTGTGAGGCTGGATAACATGGGCTGGAGCCTGTCTCCTCGTACCTGTGACATGACCTCCAGGGACCAGCTGTCAGTCATGGAGATGGGCTGGCTGGGGTTGGCAGGGAGCTTGCTCTCCTTCTCTGAGGGCCGGAGCAGCGTGGGGCCGAAGACTGTGGCGAGGTTGTGCAGGGACATCTTGTTCACCGTCTCCTTCTCTGCCACCCTGCGGAGGGCGGAAGTAAAAGGTGCTGTTGGGACACCGCCTTGAGGCAGAGGGGCGGGGCCGCTCTAAAGTCCTCAGGGAATGTGCTGGCAAGTGCCACCCCTTTCTGCCTTGGGCTTGCTCCACAGCACAGCTAATCCACTCCTGGATGTGCTAAAGGCAGACTCCACCCCAGTTCAGTCAAAGACGAAAAGCACTTTGGGCCAGCAGGTGTCCGGGCCAGCTCTGGGCCATGATCTAGGGTGGTTGGGTGTCTGAGCACAGTGCTGGCTGTGGCCAAAGCACCCTGCTCTTCACTTAAGGTTGTGGTGTAGAGCGGGAGGGTGGTTAACGGCTCTAGTGCCCAGAGGAGGGGAGTAACCCAAGACAGGGGTGGGGAGAGAAGGCCCCAGATGCCCTAGAATCTGATGGGAGTCCCGAGGGCGCAGGGGAGCCTCCCCTTCCTGCCTGGAGGTCCTGAAGCCCTAAGCCCCCCCAAGGAAGAGCTGGGGTTACCTTTTCAGATGATCCAGAAGGAAGAGGAAGGTCAGTAGGTTGGCCTCTGGGAGCGACAGCAGCAAGTTAAGCATGCAGCTCTCTTTTGCAACGGGGTCTGAAAGAGCTGCAGGTCGGGGAGACAGTTACTTCTTGGGGTCACAGCTGGGAGCCTCTGCCCGAGTCTGTGTCAGAGGGCATAGGAAAGTCCAGGACCGTCATCATTCTGGCTCATACAGCACTAGCCCCAGTGAAGACTCAATGACAGGTGCCTATGTGGGGATGAGCCCCCCAAACACGTTTTCTCTATCTGAAAGGAGTCAAAGGCACTACCAAGGACCAGCGGCAGGAGGCACTGGGCACAGCGGCCCTCTAAGCTTCCTCAGCCATTCCGGCCTCCTGCTCCTGGAAGAGCCCAAGGCATGGGAAGCCAGGCTTGGAATGAAGCAAGAGCAAAGGGCAGGATGGCTGCGAGGCCCCAGGGGCTCCCTTATCACCTGTGCACAATGGGGGATCAGGCCCCCTGCCGGATAACCCTGGAGGCAGGGTGCGGAGGCTGTAGCTGCCTGGCATACCAGCATTCCCACTCTGGACACCACCCTCTGCGGTGTCTTAGGGTCAGTCCGGGTTTGAAGGCAGGTGCCCTGATGGGCCAAGACCTGGAGTTGGGGGAGCAGGACAGGCGCTCCAGTGAGGAAGATGGTGGCCTCCATGACCCTATACCAGGCCTGCATCCGCACAAGCCACTTAGGGGCAAGGGGACAGCAGGAGGCCCCTGGAGGACGAGCAGAGGCCTTCTAGGACTGGTTTGGTTCTTGGTCCCCGCCACACACCAAGTTCAGGCTGAAACGCAAGCCATGGTGGGAGGGGACAGTGGACAGGAGGGGAGTGGGAGACGCCTCCCGCACTCACCGATGCCCTCAGCGAAGTTGGGGTAGAACTCGTCTGTGAAGAGGGGCTCGGGCAGCTCTCGGAAGTAGAGCTTTAGGGTCCCGGCAATGGCGTTGACGTCCATCTCGCTCATCATCACGGACACGTCCTTGTTATCTGGACAGAGCACAGAAGCAGACGTCAGCTACTCCCAGGTCCTGAATTGAATTCCTTCCACGCCCCCTGCCTCAGTTAAGCACTGCCTGCCCCAGGCTGATGATGCCTTTTGGGTTCCTCCCCTTAAAACAGCTCAAATTACTCCTTCTATGCATCCTCCCCATACTTACTCCCCACACCACCTGGCTGGGTAAGGGTAGCACCTCGCCTGGGGAGGAATCAGGTGACTTTGTTCTGTAGCCACAATCTCCTGATAACAGGAAGATGCTGAATTATTGGTTCCATTTTAGTTAAACTGGTGTCTTCCCTTCAGGCTCAAGTGGCCACTGGCCCTCTTTGCCACAGGCTAGGTCCACTCTGGTCACCCAGAGGGAGCATGGAGCGTGCAGGCACAAGGTCCTGGCTCTGCCACCTTCTACTCTGAGGGCCCTCTGGGGTCTTGGTGTCTGGCAATTGGGGCTGTTCCACTGACTTCTCGGCATGTGTGAGTGATGGAGGTAGAGGCACTACAGCACCGGCTGGACCCGGTCACTTCAGAGGCCTCTGCACTGCCTCACCACTGGTCAGACTGTATTGATCCTAGCTGGCACCTCTTTGAAGAGCAGGTGGAGGCCCAGCAAAAAGGCAGGGCTGCCCCACAGGGAAGGCCCTGATCCAGTGTAGCATAAACTAGGCACAGTTAAAGGGGTTAGGAACCTCCTCCCACAATTCCCCTTGCCTGTCATTTAAAATATGATAAAATAGTAAGTGAAGAGAAAGCGCAGAAAGTGATGTAACAGGCACTGGCCACGGAGGGCACCCTGAGAGTCAGCACCTCGCCCACATCCCTATCCCGCACTTCTTGGGGCCGACACTCACTGACGTCAAAGGCCGCCTTCAGCGCCTGGATGTCCGTGGCCACTCCAGACACGCGGTAGATGCCTACTTCCTCCATGCCCCGGCGCTCAATCTCTTCCACGCACTGGCGCACGATGTAGGGCACCTTGGACCGCTCCCTCCTGTGGGGGAGGGGAAATGCCTTCAGTGCCCAGCGGCCCTGGCTTGAGCCATGGCGGGGCACAGCCATCACCTACCCACACACCTGGAGATGGCAGTGATGAAGGTGGTGGGTCTGGGCTGCACACACAGCTTGTCTACTCTGAGGGCTCATGACTATCATTGTTTATATCTTATCAGGGACTTTCCAAGAGCTCCAGGTAGCCAGACACCCCAGGAGTTACGCACAATCTTGGGAGGAAGGTCAGGAGGCCTTTCTAATTGACCTAGGCCACGGGAAGTCCAGTTAAAAAGTCCCAGGCCTTGGGTTAACAGTAGCTGCACAGCATCCTAGAAAGCAGTCTGGTCTCCAGGTAGGGAGACGGGACCGAGACTCAGCCCTGTCCCTGCTCCCCAAGCCCTCCAGACCTTGGCGAGAGGTGAGTTCTGCGCACAGAAGACACCCAACTATCTGCCAAACGAATGACCACAGGGCTGCCTAACATTGGCACTCAAATCCTGTCATTCTAAATGCTTTTCTCTTCCAAGTCCTAACAATGAACAATCCCAGCACCTTGGCATAAAACCCTGGAATAAAAATACTTTAAAAATAGGAGATGGTGCTGTTTGGAAGGCTGGCTTTAGTCTAGTTTAGCAACTGGATTCAGAAGCCCAGCAAAGCTCTTTCCTGAGCCACCCTCGTCAGGGGTGCTTATTTGAGATAGTTGCTGACAGAATCCTCTCTGCTCACACCCAGAGCCTTCCAGAAGTGCTGTGGGGACCGCTGGGGTAGAGCTGGGGGTGAGGAGTGCTGTTTAGACACAGTTAGGTGTCTGGGGAATGAATGGCTGACAAAGGCCCCGGCTCAGACGACCAGCAGGTGCTGGGCCTGATTCCACTTGGGGAAGTGAATGGATCCTGGGAGGATGCCCTGAGAACAGCCCTCAAGCCAACATACCGCTTCTCCCGGCCACTGACAGTGATAAAGGGGCAGGGTTGCCATCATTCAACAGGAGCCCTGATCCTGAGAAATTCCAAGTGCGGGGAAAAATCCTGTCCTCACACAGTTCCAGGAGCTGTGTGGGGCCCGTACAGGAAGGGAACAAGAACGTTCCTGAGCCGATGGGGACAAGTTTTGCAGTGAACAAGAGAGGCAGCTAAGCAGTGTCCCGCGGGCCTGGGAGGTGTCCTGTGCAGTGACTATGCTGTGTACGGAGGGTGGAGACCTACACTGGCTCCTTCCTCCAGAAACACCTTGGGGTGCGGGGGATAAGAGATGCGAGAGCCGAAGCTCCTCGACACTCACTTGGTGACCACAGCAATCTTGACTCCGAAGACACCCGTCTGCTTTCGGGAAGGCATTCTCTTCAAGCTGAACTCCCTGCTGGTGAATTTGACTGAGAGCTTCACTTCAATCTGCAAGCAGAGAAGGGAAATGGCCCTTTCACCCTCCTGGTCCACCCCCTACTCCTCGCGTCTCATAACCACCGATCTCTTCTCTACATCGTTCTTTCTTAATCACAAAAAAATAGAGAAAAAGTACAGAGAATAAGGTAACAAAACACCATGAATTATCTATCAAATGTTAACATTTTGTCATATATGTTCAGACCGTTTTTGCTGTTTTTTTTTTTTTCCCCCAAAGGACACTGAGGACACATTGGGTCTTGGTTTCTATCAACAGACTCCAGGGTTGAGACCCTGCCTGTCCCAGTGGGGCCACTGGATCAGTGTTTGGGAGGGATGCTCAGTGCCCAGTCTGTGACTGCACTCTGGTCACCACATGGGTTCCTTCCTGTGCAGTGATCCTTTCTGCAGGGCTCCTCCCTCCTCTAGCCATTCTCTCCCCCTCCGACACTAGCCTGGGCTTAGCCTCCCCCTCCAACTGATCCAGACAGAACCAGCGCCGCCTTAACCTTCTGGAGTAGGTGGGCACCAACAGAGCCCCCTGGTACATACCCCGTTCATGGCGATGACAGTCCGTTGCCAGTCTCTGTCCTGCAAGGTTTGGGGGTCCAGCTGAAAGCAAGGAATCACGATTATCAGAGGCCCCGGGGCCTGTGCAGAGGCCTTGCAAAGCAGCAGCCCAGGCCGGAAACTTCTTCACACCTAAGTCGGAACTGGAGCCAGACCTCGGCTGGCACTTCTATCTAGAGGCCAAGTGGGGTCCACAGAGAAGAGAGAACCCGATGGAAACCCCAGAACTTTGGAGACATTCTGCTCCCAGACCTTTGCTGTCTGAGGCCCAGGCTCATCCTGGGTATGGGGCCCTGCACCCTATTCCTCCCTCCATCCTGTCCAGATGCGAGCTGAAGTCCATGCTGGCAGTCCAGGAGCTGCCCCCCTCACCAACCATCACAGGTGCTACTAGCAGATCAAGGATCAGCAATTGGTTTAAGAGCATTTTGGGAGGACCCATTCAGCAGCAACTTCCTGGGGGCAATGCTGTCCAAGAGTCCAAGATGCTATTCATCCCACAGTGTGCACTGGATTAGCTACAGGAGCATGTGCAGGAGAAGCCTCCAGCCCAGGCCAGTCAAAGAGCTTAGAGTCCAGCCCAGAAGGAGCCAGAGCCCAGCTCCAAATCACAAAGCTAGTGAGGGGTCTACGGGGAGCCCCTCTAAACTTCTGCCTTTGCAAAGCATTGTCCGAGAGCTGGTCTGCAGGACCATGCTGTTTAAATGTTACCTAATGGCTGTGCTACTGTAAGACACCCCAACCTTCATGGTCAGGCCACGTGTCCCATCCACAAAGGCTCCACCCCCATCATTCTGGGAAATGCATGCTGCCCATCAGCTGGGCTGGGTGAATAAACATAAGAGGAGATCTTGTTAAAAAATACCTCCCTGGGTCCCACCCATGAAGCTGGACTTGCAGCTCAGGGTGGACCTGGGGTCAGAATAACTAGAAAACTCCCCAGATGATTCTGGTATGAAGCCAGGTCAGGGAGCCACTGTCTGACACCCTATAACCTGCCACTCCTCACGCGAGCCTCGTGATGGCACCCCTGGCTTCAGGCGACAACTCGTTTCTACTATTAAGCAAATGCTTAAGAGCAGGGAACATGCCCCGTGATTTCTGCATGCACATGTGCACACAAAAACGTACGTATACATACACACACACACACACACACACACACACACACACACCCCAGTACTGAGCCTAGCGCAAGGTCGAAAGGGGGCTTGGGTCAGGAATCACATATTTATAAACTGCAAGGGACCTGAGAGGCCACAGCCATCTGGGCCTTGTACGGGTGAGGTGGCTAGAAAAGAAGGCCCAGCTGCCTCTACCTCACAGGCGTGTGTGCCTGGGCCTGCCCCATGCACCTGTTCCACACAAGGCTCATTCCATGCACTCCTAGGTGTGGGGGGGGTGGTGCGAGCCTCCTCACTTCCCATTCTAGGTACTACTGGTTAATATTCTCAAGGATCTGAAAGGTACACACAGAATGACCCAGAAGAACCAAAGGTGGTAGAACATGTCCCTCTGGCAGCTATGTGGTCAGAAGTTCTTGTCCTACATCCGTCCCAGAAAGTTCTTAGGGGCCATGCTCCCAGGGCATGAACACCCCACCCCGAAGGGCAAGGTCTGTGAGCAGGGACCAGTCATCACAAATCACTCAGTAAAGGACATCTCCCCAGTGGTGCTTCCCCATTAGAGTGAGTTCCTTTCTATGGTGATGGGGTCCCCCGGGGAGGCAGGTGGGGAATGGCACCAGGGACCCTCCGCTCTCAGGCCGGCAGGACTCTTGACCAGAGGATTCATGGTGGGAGGTGAGAGGAGTACACTGGTGCCCCATGACCTGCAACTCCGTGTCCTGCCCACCAAGGGCAGGTGCTGTTCCTCCTGAACCCCAGGGAAGGGAGAGTCAGCACAACTGCTGAGAGTTTTAAGAAGGGAAAAAAGCATGTTCTGCAGGGGATGCCCTTCCCTTTCCCTCCAGAGAACAATAATTACTAAACCCCTCTTCCCTCGAGAACCAAGGACTGGCGAACGCAGCTGATGTTCAGGCAGCAGGGACCCTGCCCCGATGCAGCCCCTGGGGACACCGCAGCCCACCACGGCCCACCTTGCCCTTGCACACGAGGTTTCGGATGTGGGTCCACAGGGCGGTGCCACGAGCACACAGGTGCTTCTCGGCAGAGGCCACCCGGCTCCGGCCGGGGTAGAAGTACTGTAGGAGGCTCTGCATGGCGGCGGGGGCGGCCGGTGACTCTCGCATCCTCGGTCCTGCTGCTGCTGAGAGGCCAGACGAGAGCATGCGGAGCCCCGGCCTCCTCATCCTTTTGACCAGGCTTGGCAGGAAGCCCCGCCCCCTCGGCCTGGCCGGCCAAGGTCAAAGCTTCCTGTCATCCCTTTTCTACGTTTTGGTCTGTGTGTGGAAAAAAGACACCCCCACCGGCAGCCTGCTGGTTACGGGAACTGCGTCGTGTCACCGTTTTTTTTCCAAAGCCCAGAAAAGCCAAGCTTCCTTCTCAAGTGGTTGGTTTCCTGTGGACAGTGTGGCGACACTGAGTAACATGGCTGCCCGGCCTGTGCCTCTCGTGGCAGGATATGCTGTGGGGCTCGCGCCACCCCAACAGCACGCACTGCCTCAGACAGGCTAATGGCAAAGGACACCCTGCCCCCTCCCGGAACAGCCGGCCCACTGACGAGGGGTTCGGTGTCATCATCCCGCCTCAGCCCTGAGGTCCAGACCCAACAGCACCCAGACCTGGAGACTACGGCACGAGCTGGCCTTTGGAGTGAGACCTGGGCCACGGTGGCACAGGCCCCCGGCCCGGGCAGTGGCCCTGGACAGTGGCTCTGGTGGGGAACGCCAGCTCCGGGCTGGCTCGGTTCCTAGGAACAGTGTGTGCTAAGCAGAGCGGAAGCAGCATGAATAACACGGCGATGAGGCCGCGGGTTGCTGGGGCCAGACCCAAACAACATTCAAGGCTGGCGTGCTCTCCAGAGCAGCTATTTAAAACGCCAGAGCAGTAAACAAGTGGCAGTCTGGAAAAACAGATGACTTGAGGGGAGAGGACCAGGAAATGGACGTCTCGGGAAAATGTGAGAGTGCTGTGGATGCCCCCTCAGGGTCTCAAGGCTGAAGTGACAGGCATGCATGCTGCTCAGGAATAGGAACTTGGAGGGCAGCGGGGTTTCTGCTCACACTGTATTCTCTGGAGGATGGTCTGGGCCCTGCTTGTCTCTCCAGGGTTGGGAAAGTGAGGGTCTCAGAGGAACATGTGTGGGTGGCAGGCCTGGTGGACCACTGTCCCAAGGTCTGCTTAGAAAAGTACCCTTTGTGTCCTCTCCAGCGGGGCACGGGTGGAAGGGGCCAAGTCCAAGAGTGCTGCCTGAAGCAGCCTGGCTGAAGACTAGGCATTGTCCTGCTTGCCCGGGAGTGGGTGTGACCAGATGGGTCACTCATACACAAGCACAGGGCATCCTTTCACCCAGCCCTGGCCGAGGAGGGTCAGGAGGGAATGCCATTCCCTCTTCACTTGCCCCCTTGGAGACTGAATTCTCTTCCATGTCGCTGTCATCATCCAGGATGGGCCAGCCGGGCTTCGCCAGTGCTCCTGACTGCGAGCCACATGTTTGCACCGTGATCTACTCCCCGGGGGAAATGGGGGACTCGTAAGGGACGATCGGAGAACCTCCCTGGGACAGAAATCTGGTGGGTTCTCCTCTTATTACCACCACTGTCTGTTTCTTGAGCTCTATCCCCTACATCTTTAACTTTGCCGCCTTTCTCTGATCCCAACCAAGATCTAGCAACAATCACATAGAGCAACCTCCCCTAGGATGGCTATGATCAGAAAGACAGAACAGAACACGTGCTGCTGAGAATGTGTAATACGCACCCTCACTGGGGACATAAAACAACGTGGCCTCGCTGGAAAGGTAGGACAGTTCCTCACAGTTCATCTTGACTGCTTAGCCCCGCTATCCCACTGCTAGGTGTCCACACAGCAAGAGTTAAAACACGTCCACACAAGGACTTGTGTGTGCGTGCTCACAGCAGCACTCACTGTTAGAGCCCCAAGCTGGAAACAACTCAAGTGCCCGTCGACTGGTGAACGGATAGACAAAACATGGTATATGCAAACGCATGACATACTACGATTCATCCGTAAAAGGGAATGAAGCACCGACACTTGCTATGATGGGGATGACCCTTAAAAACATTCTGCTAAGTGGAAAAAACCAGTCACAAAAGACCACATAATAGAGCATGATTACATTCATGTGAAATGTGCAGAATGGGCAAATCTATAGACAAAAAGCAGAGCTGCCTGGGTCTGGGGTGGGAATAGGAGTTGCTGTAAATAGGAAGAAGGAAATCATGTAAGGGTGATGGAAATATAAAACTGCACACTCTCTCCACAGTGGCATGGCAGTGTTACACTCCTTCAGGACAAATATCAGGGACTCTGTACAAGAAGGATTTGCTCATATAGTTACATGTTTACAACTGTACAGGCTAAAATCTCCCTTAAACGTTTGTTAAAAAGTCACTTTCCTTGTACAAGAGATCCCTTGGACCACCCCCCTCCAACTTTGTGTTAAGTGAGTTTCTTTTTTTTTCCTGCTCATGTCCCTGCGACATGGGCCACGTCTCATCTATCTAACCGCCCCCCTCCCCTGCATCTGCCCCCCAGAGCACCCAGGAAAGCACTCCTCCCCGCAGGCACACGAGAAGCCCTGGCATAGTGAATGACCATGGGGACAGAACATGCATAGCCCTGAAAGAATCCCCTGTGACAGCAGAAGGGACTCCTGGTGCCCTTATAATAGCGACTCCTGTCTCTGACCACTTGGCTAAAAACCATGTCTTCCCCCGCACCCCATCTCCTTCCTGCCTGATGTGTCTCTGTGGCTTTTGTTTTCATTTTACTGTCTGCCTCCCGAGCTAGAATGTAAGCTTCTCTAGGACAGGCTTTTGTCCATTTTACTCACTGGAGTATCTCTGTGCCTGGGCACATATATGTATATAACGTAAATGTATTTAATGTGTAGCCAGTAAAATATACATTGACACAGAATGAGCATCTGCTACCTGCGTGGGAGATGCTGAGAACACACACCCCCCTTACAGGTGGGGCTCTGAGGGGGTGGCTGTGGGAGGGCGGGCCGAGTTGAAGGCTTCTCCACCTGTACCAAGCCGGGGTCAACCGCGCCCTCTGTGGTTGGGGCTACCAGAGGGGGTGATTTGCCAAGTCTGGCCTCCCATGTCCATCCTAGCACCTCGTGAACATTTTAACTATTCAAAAAATGGTGGTAAAATCACATAAAATGTACCATTTTGTCCACTTTTAAGTGCATAATTCGGTGGAATTAAGCACATGCTTGGTGTTGTGCAACCATCACCATCATCCACCTCCAGTACTTTTCCAGCATCCCAAACAGAAACTTGATGTCCATTAAGCAGTAACTCCCTATTCCCAGCCTCCTCCAGGCCCCGGTAACCTCTACTCCACTTTCTGTCTCTAGGAATTTGCCTATTCTAGTAACTTAATGTAAGCAGAATCATACAGTACTTGTTCTTTTGCGTCTGCCTTATTTTCTTGAGCATAATGTCCTTAAGATTTATCCACGTTATAGCGTGTGTCAGAATTTTCTTCCTTTTTCATGGCTGTACAATATTCCACTGTATGAATGTGCCACATTTTTTGTACCTACTCACCCACCAGCTGATGGACAATTGGGGTCTTTCCAGTTTGGGGCTGTCATGTGAACATGTGTGTGCATCTCCACATTCACACAGCTGTTGCCAGGTCCTCTGGTGGGCACTTGGGGTAAGTGCTGTATAACTAGCAGTTGAACAGGGAGATTGTCCAAAAGTGGGCAGACCTCAGCCTGGTGAGGGCTGAAGTGCAGGTGTAAGGGGATCCCACAAAGGGGTTTGGTTGGACCCATTGGCATGTATCTAGCCAGGTTTCCAAGCAAGAGGCAAGCAACCTGGGCTGGCAGAGAAGACTGGGAAACTACATGCAGACCGAACACCAACTTCAAATAAAGCAAGGATCAAACCAGAGATCCCCGGCCCCAACCTCACCTAAGACCCTCATAAAACATTAAACAAACATAACCTAACTCTGATGCCCCCATTGGAATGTGAGTTGCGAGCCCAGCTATGCAAACGATCAGGAGAAATGGGAGAAGACAAAATTCTAGGACTTTAGATATAACGTTATCCTCTAAGAAACACGGCTAAGACGATTTAGCAACGGAAAATTCACAAAGAGAAGGGAAAAACTGCCCATTTCCCCTCCTAAAAGATGCAGGCTCTGTAAGAAGACGGTGAAGGACTCCATCTCCAGAACTTGGGATAGGTGAGCTGGTTTGTTCAGAGCATCAGGCCCTGGGCTGGAAAAATAGGACACAGTGTACAGCAAGGACCGAGTCCTGGGGTACCAACTGTCCAGAAGGCACACATTCAGCTGTGGTGTGCATAAAGGTGCAGAGGTACTCTGCAAGGTGCAAGGGTACTCTGTGAGCCTGTGCTGAGCTTCAGCAGGCCATCTGAGCAAGGAAGACCATCCCGGTCTGTCCTCAGATAGCAAAAGTGCCACCCTAGTGCCAGGCCCCAGGAACCCCAAGAACAAGAAAACACCTGTCCCCAGGTTTCACAGTCCAAAGCAGAGAGGCTTGGGAAGGAAGGATGATGCTGACCAGCTGAGAGTCAGAGCAGGCCCTACCTGAGGCGGCCGGTGGCTTGGATGGCACAGTTATTTGGGGCGAGATCAGGGACAGAGAAGCGTTCACAGGATCACTGAGCCTGGGCTTTGGGGGAAGGAATTTTTTTAGATAGACATGTTAACATCCTAAGCTCCAAGACCAACAGGAGCACAGGATTCTTGGGAACACACGGGTCTTGGTGTAGCTGGAGGGCCAGCCCAAGGAGTCTAGTCAGTAGGCTGACCCATGCTGCCCGGGCAGGACAGGGGCCTGACGGCACTGCCTAGGTGCCCCAGCATGTCCTGGGTCAGTAGAGCTCAGGACAGTTCAGTCATGAGGAATTTCTTCTTTCAGTGGGGACCTAACAATTCACTCATGATGGTCACTTGAAGGGCAAGGGTCGAAACCCGAGACTTAGGCTAGTGGTTCCTGGACCCTTGGCTCACCAGCACCATGTAGGGGAGTAAAACCAGACTGATCCCGGACCCCAGCCGGGGGAGATTAGGTCCCAGCTCCCCAGGTGATTCTGATGCCTCCTGCACAGACAGGAGTGTAAGCAGCTTTGCTGGTGATCTGATTCCACTCTATGGCCCCTTGGAGGGGCCCCTCAGGGTCTGCCCGGCCTCTAGCCCCCTGGCCGACTCTGGACTTCTCCTTGGCCCTCCTTGCGCGCTGCTGGGGTGCTGTGCCTTCCTCACCTAACAGGAGAGGATCTCCACTCAACTTACGAGTTAAGGTGCATATGGGAGGAACATAGGCCATGCCATTCCCATCCCACCCCCAGCAGCAGGACTTGTATAAGGGCACGCGCCCCTCCCACATGGCAGTCTCGGAAGGCGCCTGAGGTTACTGGGAAGAGCCTGGTCTCAGGAGTCATGAGCACCCTCCCCCCTGCACACCCCACATGGAAAACAGCGTCTGTGAGGCTGGCGGAGGGCGAAAGAGGCCTGGCTGGGCGTCATCAATTCTCCACCTCCTACTTCCTTCCTTCTTCCTCCTGGGGATCCCGGTTCATTAACGAGCCACTGGGAACCCAGGTCTCTAGAGGCCAAGCCAGTCGCCTACGGTGTGAGTCACAAATGCCCCCCACACTGCACTGGGATTCCTTCCCGGCTAGTGATAGCTCAGGGGCCAGACTTCCCACTCATCCCTCCCGCCAAAGCAGAGACGAGGGGGTGGGGCCGAGCACGCCTTCTCCACTAGCAACGACTACAAATAACAGCAGCCGCTGACACTGAAGGCCCCTGCTCCAGTTTACAGGTGAGGGCACAAGTTTGGACAGGAGGACCAATGACTAGCCCCAGGTCACAGGAGGTACAGTGGTGCAGGGGAGCTGACAGAGTCTCTCCTTGACCAAATGCTGGCCAGGCTCCGCTGAACAGTTTTCCAACTAGGCCTCATCCTTGGGCGCCTCCTCGGGAGACCAATTTTTGCAAGAATCCTGCTAAGTCTGTTTACCCAGAATCCCCCATCCTCGATATCTGATCACACAAGACAAATGACCAAATTCCTCATTCCCCACTGCCCCCAGGTGATGTCTTGTCCCCTGGCCTGCCTTTGGCAAACCTCCCATTAGGCCTATCCAGCCAGAATTCCCCAAGACCCCTGATGTTTCTCCTGACTTCCATCTGTTGACACCCCCAGACCCTGCTCCTTGGCTACAAACCCCCACTTTTCTTGATGTATTCAGAGTTGAGCCCAACTTTCTTCCCTGTTGCAAAACCCTACTGCAGTCCTCCCTTCACGTATCTGGACAGTCCCTGGGTCTGGGGGTGGAAACAGGAAGTGACTGTCAATGGGAATGAGGAAATCATATTCTAAAACTGAACCATTGGTGATAAATAGTCTATATTTAGAAAAGAATCTGCCTTGCTATTTCAACAAGGGTCATGAGTAATTTTCTTTTTAACCAGAACCCATGTCCCTCTACCCAACCCCTCTCCCCCCGTCTGGGTCCTTTTGTAAGGAATAGTGGAAGAGCTCTCGCCAAGAAGCATCCCACAGAGCACAACAAATGAAGGAATACAGTCTGGGATCAGATGGTAGAAAGGAGGAAAGAACAACCAGGGACTAGGAGTGTCTCCCCTCACAGCCTCCCACAAACTTACCGCTCTCTCCTTCCCTGAGACAGAGTTAAGACACGCACCTGGCACCCCTAGACTGCCGAAGAGCACAGGCTGCACATAAATCTTTTGTTTATATCCAGTAGGTCATAGTAAAGTTTCCGAAAGGCCTGATTCCATAAACAAGGAAGAAGAGTATGGATCTATTCTCTTTTCCACTGAGACCCCCGGTTTCCTAGCAATAGTGTTTGTAGGCCGTGGATCAAATCTCACCACCCCCAGGACTCTAGTGCTGGAGCAGTCCATTCCGCTGGTAGAATCTGAGCTGAAAAAATGGGGCTGAGTACCTGGCCTGCTCGTGGGGCTCTGCAAGATGCAGATAAGGGTCTGGGTGTGGGTAAGGGGGACCTAGGCCGGGGTCAGATGCCATCATGGAGAGGGGGGAGGGAAGGAAGCAAAGGGAGCACAGTGGTTACTGAGTAGTAGGACAGAGCACAAAAGGCCAAGCTCTGATGGTCACCCAGTAGGTACCCCAACACGTTGGTTCTCTAAGGATTTCATGGAACAGCAAAATCTGAAAAATGCCTCGGTGTCTATCAAGAGCAGACTGGCCCATCAGTATGATGACTCACTCTCCATGGGACTCCCCATAAAACCAAGGGGGTGAACAAGAGCTACGTGAAACCGTAGGGCTGAGTCTCAACGCATGTGAGTTATAAAGCGGGAAGTATCGGCGTCACTTATGTGAGCCGCCCCCACACAACACGCTGTCTGTCAAGGTGAGACCCATAACCAAGTTCGTATGAGGTGAGGCCCTGGTGGAAGGAGGGATCTCACTGGTCACAGATCCCTGATGAGGACCCCAGAAGTGGGATGACTGATAAACATCGCCTCACATTTCTGTTTCTTCCGCCTAGAAGCCCTGCTATATTAAGACCCCACGAATGGCCCAACAGAACACAGGACTAATGGGGAGCAAGGAAGAAGCATCCCCTTCTCACTCAAGATGTAAGCCACAGGCAGGTCTCAGGCCCAGGACATCCATCGCGTGGCCGTGGACCCGGAGCTGGCCTTGGTAGACCATCCCCGACTGAGAGAGGGACCGAGGATACTGCCTTCCCTGTGCTGGGCAAGGCTGCTGCACCGCTCCCCAACATGCACCTCAAACCTTGGTAAACTCACTGGAGTATCATCCCAGATCGGTCTTCCCTACTACTTGGGCCATCCCCACCTTAGGAGAGCCCAGCCACAGGTCAGCTGAGGTCAAGGGCCTGCTCTCTTAGGAGCTAGTGGGTGGGTGGTGGGGGCAAGAACAGGGTGGTCAAAGGGGACACTTCTGCTTTTAGACCTGGTCTCAGGGTGCAGGGGGTCCCTGAAGGCCCTGAGCCCGAACTCTCTGATTAGTTTCCAAGGTGGGAAAACAAGCAAGTTCATCCCCCAAGAACCAGGTGAACTGGAGCCGGGTCTGGAGCCCCTGTGAAGTGACGACACGCTGGTCTGAATGAGGAGCATGTGGGCCCACGCCAGACTATCACTTACTCAGGGATGAGTCACTGTCTTTCTCCATCATTCCTGCTGCTCAGAATTTCACCACAAAAGGATTTTTACATCCTGCCCTTAGGGAAGGGAGGTGGGGCTCCTAGGAGAACTCGGTCCTCCTAGCAGTACTTGAAATGCCCAACCCACTCTCCCAGGGCCGGAGGGTCCCCAGGGGAGCAGGGAGCAGCCAGTGCCCACCTCAAGGGCAGTGCGGGGAGCATCTGCTTAGCTGGGTCTGGTAAGACGCCCTGTAAGTAAAGTAGATACCAGTGCTTTCTCCCATGGGAAGCAGAACGGTGCAGGTGAGGCCACAAGAAACAAAGCAGGCACAGCTCCTGTGTGCCAAGAAGCGGGAGAGCCCGTGGTGGGCTTCTAGGGGCTAGGTGAACTTCTGAAGGCCGAGGGCCGGATGGTTTTCCCTGAGGACTAGGGACCCTTGGCTGGTTGTATATGGACACTTATTCTTGGCCAAACATTGGACTTTATACCAACTCTTGGGGGGACCTGTGCCTGCACTGCACCCTCTGAAACCTGGGTCTAGAAGCCAGAGAGCGGGTGTCACATGGGTAGACTGAGACTTTTGTGATTCTCCCAGAAGAGCTGGCCTCATAACTAACTACCTACTGCAGCCTACTGCACTGCCTAACTATCTGCCTGGAGGAACTGAGGCCCCAGCTGGAAAAACAAGTTTAACGGGAATTCTTTGGGGACAAGATAGGCATAACAGGCAGACAGACAGACAGGGGCAGAGGAGGGTGGCAGTCTCACCTGGACCTGGCCTTTCCCCATGATCCTGTCTGTGTTCTCGCCATCCTCCTTGGGAATCTTCATTTTATTGTAACATTTTTCGTAGCACAGAATCCTCAAGGTCTGAGAGCCTTCTAGCTCGATCTCGAATTCCTGTAGTCCCAAGAAAGAAAGTCCACGTTCACAGACAGGTCGAAGGGGCCCTATGAATCACGGCTCCTCAAACAGCTTCCTCACTGCCCGGAGGACCCCGGTCTTGTCTTGAGACTATTCATGTCAGTCCTGGAACATGGACCCTCAGAAGCTACATCCCTGTGAGCATCACAGTGTGGCCCAGTCTGGATGCCTCTGGAAGCTCTGAATGACTCGAACCTAATCCAAACCCCTGAAGCTAGCGTTTCAAAGGGCAGTTGGTCCCTACAGCTTTTGCATTAGCTCAGGGGAGCTGGCTACAAATGTAGACATTCCGCGGCCTTCGTGTGATAAGGATGTGTGAGTGTAGGTTCACTGATTACAACAAACGTCCCACTCGGGCGCTGGGAGTGGGGACACTGTGTTGGGGGAGGGAGAGGCAGAAAGTACAATGGGAATCTGTCCCTTATGCTCAATTTAGTTGTGGACCTAAAGCTGCTCTGAAAAAGTCTGTTTGAAAGGTGGGGGGATCAACCCAAGAGGTGAGACAGGAGAGAGAGGGACTTAAGAGGAAAGAACTGCTCCTGTGAGCTTTCACGCTGTCTGCTGCGGGTTGTGTGGTGTTAACTTTCTCCTCCATCATCCCAAATACTTTCAGTAAATTCTGCAATTCACGCCAGTGCTTTTATGGGCATGTGTTCTCGATGGGGATGTGGAAAGGGTGAGGGGAGGAAAAACAAAGCAGGTATTTCTGAGCCTGGATGGGGGTGGGGAGGCCATGCGTGCCAGGAACATGTAAGACCCCAGAGAACCTGCAGGAACAGCCAGGGCGGCCTCCAGGTGACATGCTGCTGTGCAATCCTGTGCCTCAGTCTCTTGAGGCCCCACAGCTGCCTTGCACCTGGACCCTCTGCATAGTGTCTGGAACCATGCCCCTCCCCATCTCGCTGCCTGTCAGTTCACAGCCCTCTCGCTCTCTACAAAGCTTTCTTTAATGGATCCACTTGGCTCTGATCCTCCTTTGTCATAGCAGCCATACAGCCCTTTCTGCAGGGACGCCCAGAGCTAGTACACCCAGGTAATTCTGTCATCTCCTTGTGTCCCAGTCCCAGTGAAGCAGCAGGTCTAATGATCAGAGGAGCAGATGCTGAGATTTTTTTGGATGCTGAGACCTGGGTTCTGGTCCCAGCACCCCACTAGCCAAATGGGGACCAGGCAGCCAGGTGGGGCTCAGCTTCCTCCTCTGCAGAGAAGCAGGTGGGTGGGTAGGTGGGTGGAAGCTCTCTGCACTTCAGCTGCCTTCACTATGTCCTCAAGCACGAGGCTCTCAGGGCTGCAGCTGTTCCAGAAGCCTGGAAATGTCATCTCATGTGGATCTGGGGACTTCATCAAGACAGGTGTGGCTCTGTCATCATTCTCCACTCCCCAGAGGCTGAAGGCAAGCCAGCTGGGTGCACGGGTTATACAACAGCTCTCCAAAGTGGAGGAAAACAAAGCGGTGACCCGCACACCCAATAATGGGCAAGTATAGCGCACCCGTCCTCCCAGGCCCCCACGATGTCAAAGCCCCAGGTTTCCGGAAATCAAAAGGTCACGGGGGACTCATTCCAACATTTGGAGGAAAAATGCTATGGAAATTCACCAAGTAAACACTAAGCAGTAACAATGACAGCACAAAAGGCCTTTTTAAGTTCTTTTTAAAAACACTTCTCCAGAAAAATAGGTCATTTCTTTGTTATAGGGGAGGGATGGTAGAATTCTCAAATGAGATAAAAATCTCTTGGACAAGTCACACTCTCCACCAAGGGATTCCCGGAATGCTGGTGGCCTTGCCTGCAGGGGAAGCCATCAGGGAGCCCCTGAGGGATTAGACTCTCTCCAAGGGCAATATTTGCAACAAGGACTTGCTGGGAGCAGCACCTCACCTCATTCCAGTTGGGTTCAGTCGTGTCCCTATAGACACGCGTCTTAGCTTTATTCACAAAATATCCAAAGGAGTCCACCTCCAGGGTGCAGTACAAATCTGTAGGAGGGAGACAAGAGAGGGTGACATTGCTGTTCCACACTACCTGCATGTTTTATAAGAGCAGGTGCTATTTTTCAAATCAGAAAAAAAAAAAAGGTCTTGATTTTCTTTTTTAAATAAAACACTGAACTGGACCAGCCCCTCACTCAATGACCCAGCCCCGCTCGGAGCACTGGCTCATTTGGTCACTTAGCAAACCCTGGCTGTAGCCCCTAGGAGAGCAGGGCCCCACAGCTGGTGGGCAGGGCAGAGTTGAATGTGACACCACCACCAGGAGGACCCGAGGCCAGGGGTCGGGTAGGGGAAGTGCCTATGAGCCGTGCAGACCCTGCCACAGGTTTTACCAGGTAAATTGGGGCAAAGGGTGCTGGGAGCTGAAAGCAATACAGTGCCGGGAGAGTTATAGGGTGGCAGGGGAAGAGATGGAGTGCAAGGTCTGGTGGTGGGGCAGGGAGGAGGCCCCTGCTGAGGGCTGGATAAAGGCTGTGGCAGGTGGCCAGAGATGATAAAGAAATTGCACTGATACAGAATGACGTCTCCCTTATATGACCAGTGAACAGGATGGTGTTTTCTGGCCTGGCCACACAGTGGAGGGTGATGTCTCTCACTGGGGCAGGACATAAAATAAAAATGAATTTGGGGGCCACAAGTAAGAGGTTCAGTTTGAGGATGTGGAGTTTAGAGTATGGGACATTGAGGAAACAATTGAAAAGGTGACAGAGGGAGGCCAGGAGAGAGAAGTGGGGATAGAGGGGGAGATCTGGGTATCACCTGTGTTGATAGAAGGACCCTTGGGAATAGAGTGGTGAGTGGGGAGGCCAGATGGAAGTCCAGAAAATACCAGCATTTAGGGGGCTGCCCAAAAGGGAGGGCTCAGGGGAACAACTGCGGGTGCTACAGCTTTACAGAGGTATAATTTGTATACCATACAATCTATCCATTTTAATTGTACGGTTTGAGGATTTTTAGTAAATTTAAACACTTGTGCCAACGATATCAGCATCATGTCAGGCCACCGCCCTCACCCAGAAAGTCCCCTGGGTTCACGTGCAGCCAGTCCTCTCCCACCCTGAGTCTCAGACAACCACCGATACACTTTCTGTCTCATATTTTCCTTTTTCCAGAAACGGCAGATACAGGCAACAATTGCAGTTATTTGCATCTGGTGTCTTTCATTCAGCTTATTTTTATTTTAGGTTCATGCATGTTGTTGCCTATGTCAGCTCATTCCTTTTTATTGCCGAGCAGTGTTCAATTGCACGGATAAGCCATGTTTTACCATTCACGTCAGGCTTTCTGCAGACATATGTTTTCATTTCTCTAAAGGAAATACCAGAGAGTGGGGTTGCTGGGTCATGATGAACTTAAACTTTAAGAAACTGTGAAACTGTCTTGCAGGGAGGGTGAACCATTTCCCATCCCCGCCAGCAGTTTCTGAGGGCTCTGATTTCTCCATGTCCCTGCCAACACTTCATCTTTTTGATTATCACACTCCCAGTAAGAAGGTGTAGCTCTCTCTGGTTTTAGTTTACACTTCCCTAAGACAATGAGCATCTTTTCATGGGATCATCAGCTATTTGCATTTCTTTGTGAAGTGCTTACCCAAATCTTTAGTTCATTTTTTTTTTTTAAATTGGGCTGTCTCTTCGGGTATCGAGTTGTAAGCAATCTCTATATATTCTGGATACAAGTCCCTTCTCTCATGTATACAGTCGTAAATGTCTTCTATTCTGTGCCTCTTTGCAGATTTGTTTTGTAGCAACGGTGGGAAAGGTCAGCAGAACGGTGCCTGCCCTATGTCCTCACATGAGGGACCCTGAGCACTTGTGGAGATGTCATGCTGAGAGGTACACTGTGCATTGCACCTGGACTGAAATGTGACCAGCCCTTGAGCAGCTGCGAGAGACCGCCCATCCCCTTGGAGGGGAAGAAGGAAAAGGGTATCCATTCGCTTGTCAGAGCAGCCAAGCACTCTGCTGATGAGGACCAAGTGTGCCCTCTGGCTTGGAACCTCAAGTCTGTAGCAGACTCGTGCCCCTGCAATTACAAGACCCACCTGCAGCGGTCAGCGGTCAGCTCACCAGCTCACAGGACCCGAGACAGGCATAGGAAAGGGCAGGGTCCACTCCAGGAAAACAACTCCACGTCGACACCCCCAGAGGGCAGGGGTTAAAGATGCCTGATGGTAATTTGAGCCACTTCCCTGGTTCCCCACACCCTGCGGCTCAGGGCCCTGCCGCCTTCTTCCCCACATCAGCCACTTACTTGAACTCTGCTTAAAGCCGGTGGCGGAGTGGACGATGACATTCAGGAACCCATAGAGCCCTGGAGATTCATCATCTGTACAAGAAACCACAGAGGTGAGCGTCTGTCCTGCCAGGGAGCCAGGTATCAAGCTCTGCTGCACAATCGACCCACGAGGGAGCACCCTGTGACTGCAATTTGCCCAGGATGGGGCAAGGAGACCTATCAACAGTGGCCTGTCTTGGGGACTTCAGTATCTGGTTGTGTTCACAAAGCAGGCAGATGAGACTGAGATGAAAAGTAGTGAAGACAGGATAGGGGTTGGGGAAGCATGCGACATGGATGGTGTGTGTGTGTGTGCATACTCGTGCGCGTGACTCAGTGCACATGGGTGTACGTGATAATGCATGCAAAACGCAGAACCATCAGAGGTGTGGCAGGAAGCCACTGGCTGCAGAGGGCTGGGAGGACAGGGGGCAGGACAAGTTCTAGAGCACAGGGGGTCTAGAGGAGTATCTCGGGATGAGGGATGGAGGTTACTGGTCTCTTCAACCACCCAGTGACGAACACCCAGGGAGAGATAGCTCCTAACCAGCCCTGTCCACTCCTGGGAGAGGCCAGCAGGCTCTAAGCAACACATACATTTCTTCAGAATGGAAATCCTGGGGCCTAAGGACAGACTAACAGCAGAAAGGGATGTCAACCCTCGGGAGGACGGCTCACCTTCTTTGTTGATGGTCAGCGGAATGCTGTGGACGGTCTGAAGTTTGACACATGAGTTGGTCAGCATCTGCAGCTCCACGGACGTCAGGGAGAAGCTTTTGAAACCTGAGAGGGAGGAACATAGTCTGCATAGGTCCGAGGACCTTCCAAGGTATGCAGGGGTACTCTATGATGTCCACCCCCGCTGCTGGACCCTCAGCATATGCTGGTGAGGCTGCACAACAAGAGTGGGTGACCTGCCCCTAGTGGAGTAGCTGGTAAGTGACAGAGAGAGGAATGGCCCCTGAGGGCCCGGGAGCAGGAGGAATTTTAGCATCTTATAAATACAGGAGTCAGCCTGCCACTGCAGCACAGCCACAAGACATTTCTGAGAGAGAGACCTGGCGTATCTCTCTGTGGGGTCTCCCCAAACAGGCACTGGCACAGCCCTGTTCCCTACTCTGCTAATGTAGCCCCTATCTCTCCAACAGACAAGGAAAGGGGATTATTTCTGATCTAATGCTAAGTAGGTAAGAGATGCTGCCACACTGCAAATGGTTTGGGTCCCTGATTATGACAGAAAACCCTGGTATATGGGCATGGCAGGGCTGTAGGGACCGGCTATCAGAGCTGCTGGAAGCACACAATCCCCAGATGCGTGGGCACTGGGGGATGGCCAAGGCAGAGTCCCCAGAGGCCCCAGCCTAGTGTGTGTGTGTGTGCAGCAAGTGGACCAAGGTGGCCCATGGCTGCGGGAGGACCAGGTCATCTGGGATATGGCTCCTGGCCACCAAGGGACAATAGCACACAAGGCACACCTGAGAAGCTCTTAGCAAGGATGGCTCAGGAATCCCAAACCACACGCTTCGGGTAGAGGAGGGAACCTCCATGCAGCAGCCACCCTAGGATTCAGGGTGGGGTCTGCCTTCCTACCCACCCCTGCAGAACCTAGGGCAGCTTGGAGGTGAGGAGAAGGAAAGAATGCTAATAGAGGGAAATGCCCAGAGAAGGGGCCACTACTTTGGCTACCCCCCTGGGCCTTCTTCACACCCCAGAAGCTGATGCCAAAGGGGCCATGCTATGCTGGTCTCACTCCCCTTTCCAAGTGGCCAGCACCTGTCCATTTTCAGGCCAGAGCACTCAGTCCCCTCTGGGGTGTGACAGGCCCAGAGAAGGCAGCAGGGGTGTAGAAGGCCCCAAGGGGGGAGGCAGGGATCAGGGTAGGGAGGTCTAGGCGGCAGAAGGGGAATTCAGGAAAGACCTGGGGAGTTCAAGAGAAAGGTCAGGAAACAGCTGGGGGTGGGATACACAAGGGATTTGGGGGAGGCCAGGGAAGAGGGGAGCACAGGAGGCAGGGGGCCCTGTCAAGACAGCTTCTCTCTGATTTGTTTTCTAAGTTAGAGCTCCACCTAACATCTCACTGGGAGAAAAGAAGTCCACTGCCCAGGGGGAAAAAAGGTTTGAAGCCACAGGACGAGATGACCATCCAGCCCTGACGTTGTTCCCAAGCACAAGTCCTCTCAGTGCAGAAGCCACTTACATTTCTTCTGCTGTTCCCGGACATTTTCCCTCCACTCGGCACGCTCATAGTCAGATGAAATCAGGAATGTGTAACTCTGGGAGGCGAGAAAGAGAACACACCAGTCATCTCTGCCCCAGCTCAGGTGCTACTCTCCATCACTGTCCAAGTCACTTGCAGCACTCTCCGCCCTTCCTGCCAGCCAGGTTTTGGGTCACAGCTCTTGCACCCTATGCAGGCCTGCCTTTGGCACCAGCCTCCGGCCTGGACTGCCTGGGCCTGGGCATGACATGACGTAGCTCAGGGGCATGAAGATTACCACGTGCAAATCTGCAGAGGTGAGGCCTGATGCTACCCCGACCCTCGTCAAGTCCACAGCCCTGAGCCGTGACCCAGAGACAAGGCTATCGAAAAGCCCAGGGGCATGCTGACTGGTACATGTGATGCCCATCACATGTGTATGGGAGAGGGCCGGGCAACAGAGGGTGCCAGGATTCAGGATCAGAAGAGGAGCCTCTTTGGCCCAAAGGTCCCCAGACAGCGTCCCCCTGCTGAGGGCTAGGTATGTACAAGCGTGCGAGCCCCCCACTTTATTTAGACTCCCTGGACACCCTCACCTCCCACCTGTGAGGGCTGAGCCAGCTGCCAGTCAACCTGGGAGCTATGGCCCCAAGCACTGGTTAGAGGGATTTGCGTGCCTGTGTGTGGCATGAGGGACAAGCCTCTCTTGGGGGAAGAAGTCTCTCCGGGGGAAAGGGCTGCTGTTGTAAAGGCCACACAGGAGCCGGGGACCACAGCTGCCACATGGCTGGGCGGGCAGGTCTGCCCAGGGAAGTGGAGGGGGGCGTGGCCAGCAGAGTGAGACCACGGTGGGCACTGACCTTGCCATTGCGATTGTGCACCCTGAAGGCCATGCTGGGGGACATGAGCAGGAGCAGCGACTCCTGCTCCGAGAGCTTCTTCTTCAGCCTCTCAATGGCCTTGCTGGCCTTGTTCGCTCTCTGTGGGGAGAAGCCGCATGGTTGCATTTCCACCCTGGGGGACAGTGTGACCTGCTCCCACTTAGCCTGTCCCCACTGTCCCAGATACTTGGCCATGGAGGGCAGGAACCCTGCCTGGCAGCTTAGCACGGCACAGGGCCTCAGTCAGTCGCTGGTGGCCATCAGGTCAAGGTCCAGCACAGGCTGCTAGATGTGCTCAGTCAACCTTTCTTGAAAAACTTAATTCCTCCTCTCATGTGGGTGGAGAGGAGAGACACTTACACATCTCCCTTCTTTCAGTCTCTCCAAACTTAGACAATGTCCAAGGGGATGTTGTGACATCAAGGGCCCCTTCCCCTCCTAGATCCACCCATATTTCAGCATCGGGCCCCCTGGGAGTGTTTGTGGGGATCCCGATGGAAGGCCCGATGCATCCCCAGGACCTGGTCAGGGAAATCCTGCCTGCCCTGTGCCGTGTTCCTGCCTCCAGAAACCCCTCCATCCTGGGGAGACCATCACCTTCCGCTAGACAAAAAGGCACAAGAGGATGAGTGCAGGAGTGGCAGGGTATAGGCCTTGACAGCCCCGAGAATGCAGCTCTCCCTTCCCCTCTGCCCCAAAGGCCAGGGGCCGGTCTGGACGAGTAAACAACCCAGTGTTCATGCTGGCCTCCTCACGCTTTCCTCAATCCGCTGGGTCTGCGGAGCCGCAGGCTGGCAGGTGGGTGAGGAGTGAGGACCTGTCCTGTTGTGTCAGCCTCAGACAGGTATCTTCAGACCAAGGCCCAACCTTCTAGGGACTTGCCTTGTCAATGCCACCATATGCCACCTGCTCGGGCTAAATCTACACAGGAGGGGCGGATCCTCACTGTTCCTAAAGTCTTCTAAACCTCCCTGGGAACAACCAAGGGCTTGCCTGGGGCAGTTCAGGACACCTGGAGGGGGCTGCAGTGCCGCCCTGGGACTCTCCCTATCATAGCCACTGGGTACCTCTCCCAGCCCAAGTCCTGGATGGCTCCTGGCCAGACAGGGATGCCCAGAAGTGGGGTCGGACGCCCAGCAAACTTGCCCACTGACCCGTGTGTGAGTGGCTGCTGCCCACTCCAGCTACAGAGCCCGGCCTCCTGCATCCCCCACCTTTTCTCTCTGGATGTCACTCTTGATCTGGGAGATCTTGATCTTCATGGCATCCAGCTCCTCGTCTAGCACCAGGGGGATGTTGGGTGCAGCCTCTGACTCGTCCACTGTCTGGAAGCTGAGATCCGTGAGCGGGATGTACCATTTACAGTCGTACTGCTGGGTTTTGCTGGGGGCGGGGGAGGGGAGAGAGAAGAGTGCATTAACACCCTGATCATCTTCTTTTGCTAATATCACTGGCTTTTGAAAGCTGAAGAATCTTGTTTGTGGCCGTGCAGTTTACCCAACCTGAAAACCCAGCTTGTGGTCCACGTGACAGGCTGGTATAAAGCCACTGGCAGGCACTGATGACCCAGCCTCGGTGACTCCTGGGAATAGGCACTCAACACCCCAGCCTGTGGCCCCCTGACCTGTCGTCACTCACTCTTCCTGGGTCAGGACATGACAGTCCCCTAGTAGTACCTGAAGTCACAGTCAGGTTCCCGCTCCACTGTAGGAGCCAACAGCCTGGTCACTGACCTTGACCCAGAATGTCTCTAGATAAAACTATACATAAAACTGACTCTGTGGCCCCAACCCTGAAACCCTGCCCACGGAGGGCTCCGTGGCCACTCACCCTCCACTCTGCTTCTTGAGCTTGGTGCAGAGGAGCAGGTCGGTGAACAGGAAGACGTGGCGCAGCTTGCGGGCGCCCTCCACCAGCTCCACCATGAAGCTGTCCTTCAGCAGCTGCCGGTGCTGCAGAGAGGGGTGAGGGCTCGCGTTAGGGCTGCGGGCCAGTCGGTGGGGTAGCCTTCATTCCCTCCACCTCTATCCATCGGGCCTACTTTCCAGAGTGTTCCCTCTATCTCACTGGCCTGTGAACACACATGCCGCCTGCATTCTTCTTTGCTCAAGTTTCTGAGCCCGTCCTGGTTACTCAGCCAGCAAAAGAGGGCGAGTGGAGGGGTAATGGCCATTGGCCTGGAGCCTGGGGAGGGTATGTTACAGCCGCGTCAACAGTCTGCTGTGAAATGATGGTGGGAGAATCCCTCTAAGCGGGGCAGCCTGTGCTTCTCTGGGATAGCAACTGGAGACCTGGAATGGGCAAAGGCCAGCCACGTGAAGGAGGGAACATTCCCGCAGAGGGACTGTCATGGTGCAGGCCTGTGGCAAGAAGAGCTTGGTGCTCAGGCACAGATGGGGCAGCCTAGTCACTAGGGTTGGGGAGGGGGCTCAGTGCACTCTGAGAGAGGGCAGCCCTGGCAGTCGCCCCAAGGGCGGGGTCTGGTTTTGAGGGCAGCAGAAAGCCAGGCAGGGGGCCCACAACTGGGATCCACATTCTGGTCCTGCGGCAGTCAGTGCCCACTGACAGGAAGGGGCCCACAGGGTGGTTACATCTCTGATTTCCACCTGGACACCTGTAGCCCAAGGTGGGTAGCTCAGGCCGTCCAACCACCCCAAGGAGGCCTTCCCTGGGCCCACTGGACCTCGAATGAGCAGGGGAACTAGAGGCACCAGCCTCCATCAAGCCCCATGCCTCTGCAACTTGGTACTTCATCTGAAAGATAAGGGATGGTCTCACTGGCTCACAAAGGCCCTGGGGTTGCTGAGTGGGCACATAAAGGCAAGCTGGTAATGCACCCGACAAACAGTGCCTGGCACCTCATCCAGTCAGTGCTGTGCTAGGCTAAGGATGCAGAGACAGGAGAAACTAATGTGGCTAGCCCTGCCCACACATGTCCTGGTGTGCATGTGAAGACATGGCCTGATCCACATCACACCCTGTGGGCAGGACCTCATGCCCATTTTGCAGATGAGAAGCCTGAGCCTTAGAATGCTCTACCACCTGTCTCAGGCGGCACAGCGAGCAAGTGGCAACCTGAGGCAGTCTCTGCCCCCAGGAACCCACAAGCCCAGGGGAGAGAGATGAGGTGCTTAGTGAGCACCTCAACCGCCTGGCCTCAGGGGAGACCTCCCCACAGAGGGCGACTCCTGCGCCTCACCGTGATGGCCAGGGAAGGGCCCAGTGGGTCTGCACACACACAGAGTGAGCGAAGACCCACAGCATCGCCCTAGCAGGAGTCGCTTGTCTCCATCCTCCCAGTGTCCTCGGCAGCCCCATGCACCTGGCTGGCTCTGCTGTGTATGCAGAAGCAACAGAGCCCCCCAGAAGCAAGAGTAACCAGGGCCAGGTCCCCCCAACACTCCTGGGCATGAAGGCTGCACCTCACTGTCTGTCTCACACAGCTCTGCTTACAACAGCCAGCCAGGCCCTGGCTCCGGAAAGCCGATGGTTTACATGGAAGCCGCTGGTGCCTTCCAGACCGTGAGTGGAAGGGCAGGAAGGCTGCTGGTGCGCTAAGGACATGACTCACTATCACACACCCTCACCCGGCCTGCCGTGGGCAGATGGCATGCCTGGCATTGGCACCCATGGGAAGCAGGAAACTGCGCCTGGAGAAATGTCCACACAGCACTGGAGACCCTGGGCAGACCTGACTGCTGGGTCCGCATGAGGGGAAGGTCTGGGAGGGTCCTGGGACACTGAGGTCTTCCAGGGATGAATGGACAGAGGCCCCCTCAGGAGGCGTGGGAACCGAGGGACCCTCTAGGAGGTGGTAACACGGGGAGGTGGGCAGTCTTTTCCCCAGAGGAAGAAGCTGAGCTTCTGACCATCACCAGCAGAGGGCGTCCTACACCCAGCTCAGAAGCGGACTCTAGGGTTCCCTGTGCTGCCAGGTCAGAGATGCCCAAGGGTCCCTGCACTGACCCCCCAACCTCCAGCGGGCCCAACCACTCTCCATGACAGGTCCTGTTGCTCACACGTGCATGTGAAGTCTCACCTCAGGTGTCACTTTTGTCCTCTATGAGGCCGCCAGGTATTACCGTGGCACTTGTGGCAGCCCGCGTGACTGCCCTGCTGTGCTGAAGGGACACAGGACTGAGTGTGAGGGGCACACCTGCCTCTCTGGGTTCTGAGGGGAGGACTCAGCCACCTGGCCCCACCCCACGCACCCCTGCCTGTGCAAACCCTCACCTTTTTAAGAGAAGCCTTGAAGCCACGGGTGCCCAACACTTCTAGCCAGTCCCATAGGCCCTGCAGTGTCCTGGCCTGAGCCCCGTTCTGTACTGCACCCCATCTCTGAGGGCAGTAGGAGCCCATGAATCAACGTATGTCACAGTTTTCCCCATCACCTCACAGCTGCCCTCCCTCCAAGGAAGCCAGGCCTTGCTGCTGGACCCTAGGCCACTCTCAAGAGAAAATACTCTGCACCTGGGTGGGGCAGGGGGAGTCGGGGGGAGGCTCTCAGCCCCAGAAAAACAGGGCCCCAACTGAGGCACTGGCAAATCCACGAAAGGAGTCTGAACCCTGGCTGAGGGGCTGGGTGCCACACTGTATCCATCCCCCAAGCCTCCCAGGTCTGGGAGTAGTCCTGTGAGACAAGGACTTTGCAGGTCTGGAGCACAGACTGTTAAGGCTGGTGGTCCCATCCTGACACCATCTGCGCCTCAACCCTGGGCGGATGCCTCCTTCACGGTTCAGAGAGGAGGCAGTGGACAGAGGTACAACAGTGAGCCTGCGCGAGGCCTCACGAGGGGCTGCTCTGCCCTCTGAGTGGTATCTGGAGAGGTTGCTGGACCCTTCAGCCATCACTTGGGCTTCCTGGGCTCCCATGGGGACACCCTGCCAGCCCACACGGGACCTCCATTCACTGCCTCCTCTGAACCGCGAAGGAGGCATGTCGATGGCGCTTTGTTACGGCAGCCTTAGCAAACTAAATGTACATGCAAGGAAGCCAGGAGCACAGTCCGTGGGGTGGAGACAGGAAGGTTCCTCAGGTACAGAAACTAGTTTGAAGATAAACAAATCAGCAGGGCCTGCCAGGTGGGACCACGAAGAGTTGCCAAGACAGGCCCAGGTGGGGGCGGAGAAGAGAAGAAGGAAGACGGCCGAGGTGAGGGTCAAGGTGGAGGTGATGGTTGCCGGCTGAGGGTGGGCCTGGCTTTGCTCCAGGTATGGTTTCCAGGTATTGTTCTGGCCTCGGAGAAGGCCAGCAGCCAGGCCCCACTTCTGAGCCCCAGAACAAGGCCTGCGCCCCTGGCTGGGGGGTGACTCGGTAGGCTCTGCTGGTTCATCAGGTAGCCAGGAATGAGAGATCCCCCCTAACCAGGCCAGGGGAACCACCCATTCCCCTTGCCCACCCTTGCCTGTTCTCAGGCTCCTGGAAGTTGGCTACTTGGCCTCTGCTCTAAGGTCCCCATGCCCTGGAGACACATGACAAGATGACCCATCTAGGCGCTGCAGTTAGAGCATGAGGTGTCCCACAGGGAAGCAGGCCTCCAATTCACAGCAGTAACATTTACTGAGCACTTTCTGGCCTCATTCGGAGAGACCGTTCCATGACACTTATCTCACTTGGAAGAACTGTCCTAGGCAGCAGCTCTGACACTTCCTGGAGAAGGAAAGGCTGACAGGTGAGTAACGTGCCCACGTTCTTGGAGAATCAGAACCTGGCCCCCAACAAGTCAGGAATCCAAGCTCCATCTGCAAATATTTATAAAGCAACAAATGCCTAGACATGGGATCTGCCCTTAGAGCTTCAAGTTTTTTTGCTTCTGTTTAGTCTTCTGCCTGCTGATGCTTCCTTTGGTTTTTTATGAGGGACTTGGAAGGCAGAGCTAATGGCCACCAGGTAGTGGACAGCCTTTGAAACTATGAATATTATGTGGTCTAGGCCCAGCCCACCCTACAGGTGAGGAAGCTGATGTCTGGTGGCACTGGGGACCCTAGGCAATGTCTGCACCCCTGAGCTGGATGGCCCCTTCTCCATAGTGATCCTCTCAAACTTTTCCAACAGGATCTGGACCCTCCAACTCGAATCCTCAACTGAAAGGCTGCCTTTCTCTTTTGCCTGAGCCTTACCAACTCTTGCCTCAGCCTGCACAAGTGGTATTTCCCCAGCAGCTTCTGTTCAGCCAACCTGACTTCTTTCACACATGGTCTCTGGGATCCCTGGCAGAGAATGGCTCTCAGACATGGCTAGCTCTTAGGAGACAAAACATCCAAACATGATTGTCCCATTTGCTTCTAAGCCTGAGCTGGGAATGCTATGCAGCGCATGGTGCAGAGCCTGGAGCAGACAGACAGGCAGTGCCATAAGAAAATCACTCGCAGTATGAAGTTAACTCAGCTAAATGAATGAGCACCCGCCTACCAGGCCACAGGACCTGGGCCTAGGCGGAAAGTGTGCCAGCAGGATCCCTCAGTCACAACAGGTTCCCAGGAGGCTGAGGGCATCTGAGTAGGGTGAGAGCATCTGTCAGCCATAGTTCAGCGTTAGGGAGCCACCTGTAATGCTGCCCAAAGTCACTTTTCATCAAACAGCACAAGGCCTGGAGTGGTATTGGCTAAAAAGAATGACGATGAGACTGTAGGAGTGTGTATGTGGGGGGGAGGTGAGGGGGTTGCTGGCCCTACAGGGAGCTCAGCTGGGCTTCTCCACAGCACCCAGCCTGACTTACCCGGGCTGAGCAGGTGGAGACAGGTCACCTCCTGGGAGGCCAGCAGTAACACAGGACACCTCCAAATGCCCAGACCGATGGAGGCACCTTTCCCATTCCTAGAAAACTGCAGGGGGAACTAGAAATGAAGCCCCCCACCCTTGCCGACGTGCTCCCAGAATGAGAAGCAAGGAATGGGGCTCCACTCAGTGCGTAAGATTCAGATAGTGGGCTGAGCATGAAGGGGCTCCTCCTCGAGACCACCTACAGCCAGGTGGCTCTTTATGCAATGGACACTCCTATTGGTTCACAGGCAGGGAAGGGGGGAACCATCATAAATCATAACACACCTACAGATGTGTGTGGTGCACACAGGTGCCAGGGGACATCTGGCTTCGTATCCTGCTTTAGCTACGTAGTAGCTGTGTGACCATGGGTAAGTCACTCAACCTCTCTGAGCCACAGTTTCCTCCCCTGTAAGATGGGAGAACACCTCTGACCTCACAGAGTCATCATGAGAACTCAGAAGCACAGTTCCTCTCTCCCTTTGGAAACTTAATATTCCACATCATATACCAAATTTAGAGTGGGCACATGGGAAATGATAGGTGTTTCCCAAGCTCAGGCCCTTCCCAGCTGCCAGTTCTGAAAGGAAGCACCTACTGCTCTCACCCCTAAATGATGAGGGGGCGCTCTCCCCCACCTCTAACACAGATGGTGCCCATGTAAGGAATCCTAACCCCTCACTTTCATATAGTCCCTCTTGGGTCATGAAACCCTTTCAGCCTCATAACCACCTCATGGAGATGCTGAGGGCCCAGAGCCACTGCTCTCAGAGAGTACAAACACTTGGCAAAAACAAAACAAAACAAAACAAAACAAAAAAAAGAGAGAAAATAAAGAAAGAAGGGGTGTCCCCAAATCAATATCGCTGGTAAACAGTGGGCAGGACGGAACCCGGATCTGGTGTCTCTTCTACTGCATCAGGACCACAAAGTGGGTTGGTATGCTAAGGAGGATGCTCAGGCTACAACCAGTTCAAAGTACAAGTGGATGATAGATTAGTGACGCCTGCCCCGGAATGGCCTGGAGGCAGGGGTTTGAATGTGTCTGCCATCCTAGCCTAGCCACCACCTCTCTTACTGTGCACCAGACAGACAGAAACCTCTGGATGAAGATGTGTAAGCTACACTCATGACCCTTCAGAGGTCACTGGCCCTCCCGACTTCACAGTCAAGGTACCCAAGTGACTACTCTTGTTGAAGCTGAAAAGGCCAGCTGCTACTAGGGTCTGGGCATGGGCACAGACAAAAGCCCCTGCCCCCAAGAAGTGCCTGGCCCCTGCACACTTCCTGCTCGGTGTCCCTGAGCTTCTGTCTGACCATGGGTCAGCAGGGAAGGCTTATGATGACAGATGTAGGGACAAAGACCAGATTGCCAACTGCCAGGCAACATCTGATTTTCCTCAATTCCCTAAGGCATCTGCCTCCAGGGATCCAAAGAGTGAGAAGGTATTTCTCTCCGCGGATCCTAAATGAGGATGAAAGGTGGGGTGAGGTGGGGTGGGACAGACTCAGCACCATATGAAAAGCCAAAGGGGAGAACGGACTCCCACGCTTGCTTCTTTTATGAGGTCAGCACTCTCATAAAAGAAGAGTCAGCAGAGCAGAAAGAGCAGGTATCCCGGGAGGCACAAGGGAGCTGGCACCAGCCTGACTGGTAAGGGAGTCCTGGGACAGGCAAACCCCACTTCTGGTTAGATCTGGGTGAACTGCTGACACGGGAGCCGAAACTTTGCTCTTTTTCTACAGTCCCCTGGGTGTGTGTGTGTGTGTGTGTGTGTGTGTGTGTGTGTGTGTGTGAACCAGGGCCCCATTGTTGCTCCAGAAAATGAAATTTGAACCCCCCTCCTTCAGGTCCCAGACATTGGACATCTAGGTATAGAGCCCCTGGGAGGTGCTGGGGACCCCCTCTTGCCAAGGAGCTAACACATACAGCCAGGATCGCTAACTACCGTGTGTGTTGACTGGACAGTGTTCCCACCTGTAAAATGAGTCTGGGGAGGAGGGGCACACATTCCAGGCCCCCCAGTGGGTGACTCTGCAGCAGTGCTGGCATCAGATTCCCGTGCTGGCCTGGCCCTAGGGCCCAGAGAGTGGGTAGAGGGGATGGCTCTCTCCTCCGCAGCCCTTCCTGGGCCAGGCTGACCAGGAGACGTCTGACCAAGCCACACACTCACGGTCAGGTCTGATGAGACTCTGGGCACATGGGAGCCACTTCCTAAAGAGGTGTGGGGAGGATGGGGCTGACAGCGGCCTGCTTACCAGCCCAGGGTTGGAGAAGGAAAAGAAACCTGGGTGTTGGGCGAGTCAGCCCCCAGCACCAAGCACCCAGCACACGAACCACAAAGAAGAGGGGAAAGTGGCTCTCAGTGGCAGCTACAGGCGGGTTCACTGCCAGCCCTTGTCCTGCCTGTGCCAGAAGCCTCCTATCTCTGCACAGACCCCAGAGGCCACGGGTTGGCTCCCCTTGCCTTAGTGCCCCTTTTGACAAAGGATGCTCATGATGGACACCGGCACGCCTCTGCTGTCTCACTACACGTTGTCTACCCTGGATGGCACCTGCCTGGCACCAGGCCGGGCTCCTCCCAGGAAGGGGCAGAGAGGCAGCAGGGGCGGAGGCCACCAGGGGGCTGAGTCAGTGTGTTCTGAGCTGCCTGTTCTACACCCTCTTATCAAGAATGCGCAGAGAGATGAACTGGGTGGTGGCTGTCAGTGGGCAGGGGTGGGGGGTGGGTAGGGGAAAGATGGATAAGAAGAACCTTCCTGGCCGAGAACAGCAAACGCATCCTCCAGCCATTCTCATCACACACTGCATGCCTCCCTTTCTTCCCCCCTTGAAATGCTTATATCACTCAGGAGGAGCTAGGTGGGTCTGTGCAGACTAAAAGCCACCCTCCTTCTCACTGGGACCCCGAGCTGGCAAGGTTTGGAGAAAAGGGGTACCCTGGACTAAACCCACCATGACGGAAAAAAGAAGAGGAGGCTGAGCGAAGAGCACTCCCTCGAAACTCCACTCCAGTGCCCTGCACAAAGGACTGGGTTTTGTCTCACCAGGGTAAAGAACCCCAGAAGGCAGTGGGTTTCCTGTGTTAGGCTGAACTGTTCAGGAACAGCTTGTTGAAGGCCAGAGACAGGCTCTTCGTCTTCCAGCTTGGGCTGGGCCAACCCCAAGCACCCCGCCACACTCACCTCGCCCTTCTTCACCGTCATGGACTGCCGGCGGGGCGTGATCTCCTCGTTGATGCCAGACAGGAAGTTCTGCGAGATGCGGAGAGCGTCCTGCAGCAGAGGGTGGTCGGGGTGGCTGGAGGGCGTGTGTTTCAGCAAGTCCTGCATCGCAGTGAGGGGCTCCAGTTAGAGAGAGCGAGGCCCCAGCACCCACTGCTGTGCACAAACCCCAGATGCACACTGGGCGCAACACACAGGGCTGTCAGCTCCCCAGGCATCGCTGCCACCTCTCACAATGGGCCCGGGCTACATGGGCAGCACTTGTGCAAGCACCACGCTGGAAGCAGGTCTTAAACAACACTCCCACAAGCCCGGGCTGTTTGCACACTGCCAACGGGGCCTCCTACTGCAAGGGTCTAGGGCAGGCTTTCTCCCCTCGGCACCGGTGACCTTCTGGGCTGAATGAATCTTTAATGAGGAGGCTGTCCTGTGGACTGTAGGATGCTAGCAGCACCCCTGGCCTCTGCCCACTAGATGTCAGTCGCACCTTCTCATCTGCAGTTGTGACAACCAAAAATATCCCCAGACATTGCAGCCTGGCCCCTAGGGGGCAGAATCGGCCTGATCCAGGACCACTGGTCAGTGCAAGGTCAGGAGAAAACACCTGGCCTCCCCAGCTCCTCCTCTTTTAGGTACGAGCCTAAGAATTAAGATGGGAGAATTGACTATTTCTCTACTAGGAATGCACGTAATTTGGGCTCAAGGTCAACGGCTCCCTGGTTCAGAGGAACAAAATCCCCTTAGCTCCCAAATCCTATGTGCAAAGAGAATCTGGAGAGATGAGATGAAATAAGCAGAGGATGGCTGTATGTCAGTGGCCCCAGGCCAGTCCCACACCACTCCCAGGTGGCTATGGCTTCTTCCTGTCAAGACACTAGGCTCTGCAGACCTGGACTAATCACAGTGAGGGCACGGGATATAGGGTCTTTGAGACTCCAGTGAGCTGTCTGCTGGAGACTCCCAAACTGCAAATCTTACCTCACCTCCCTGTCTAACTACTCCTAATCAGAGGATGGTAAGAAATGATGAAACGTCCATTTGATGGAATGCTGGACAGCTTAAAAGAGAATAAGGCAGAGCTGTTTGCACACTGCCGAAGTAGGACAATCCCCATGATACGCTATTAAGGGGAAAACAAGCCAAGTGTGGAGTATGTGTAGTACAACACCCCCCTGCGTAATTAAAAATGATGTTCCCATGTGTTGGCGCATGTATAAAGAACCTTGTGGTGGAGGCTCCTTTGCGGGAAGTGGAAAGGAAAAATAGAAACTTTACACACTTTTGCAACTTGGCTGTAAATTAACAACTACACATGTAGGACTTTCTCCAAGTATATGTGAACAGAGACACCCGGGCAGTGGGATTAGGTCATTTTTGTTGGCTGGTTTTGTTTCTTAGTATTAAGACCACCTCTCCAGTGACTCCTCAATGCCTTCAGGAGCAGCCCTGCTGGGATGGCGCCTCCTCACGCACCTCCTCCCCAGGCTCTGTGGGCAGTGGTCACCCCTAAGGCCCTGGATTGCACCCACCGCCTGCACCCCCACTCTGACCACCTTGGAGGCCCAGTTCATATGATGTGACCACAGGCCCTTCCCATGTGGGATGGCATGCTCCCTCCCTGTGTCCATACCTATGAGAGAACCTAGGACCATACCTATGAGAGAGCCTACTCCATTCCTCCCTCTATTCCTCTGTAAGCCACTGGATGGCGGAGGCACCTCATTTTTGCATCTTCAGTAAAGATGTGCAGTGTTTAATGCGGGGTAGGTGGGCGAAACTGACAAAAACCAATGTCAGCCCCATAGTGGAAGCCAAGAACCCCAGGGTAAGAAGTCCTAGGGGGAGGGGTGACTCACATGCAGGACCAGCGTGCTGCGTGTCACCCGGTCCACAGGCTTGTAGAGCAAGGCTGCAGAGAGATGGGTAGGGTGAGAGATGGCCACACGTGGACCCAGACTACCCACCTGCCCATCCTTGCTGTAAGGGCTAGGGGAGAGGGAGCAGCCTGAACCTCCACGTCTGCTGGAAAACCCCACCTCCCCTATGACAAGGGCACACCCAGAGCATTCTTTGCTCAGTGACAAAGCAAATCTCGAGCACCTGAAAGGCCAGGGTGCGTGCTTTGAGCTTTTGGTCTGTGACATTAAATGCCCAGTCTAGAGCTGCTAGTTAGAACCCAAGCCTGCATTGGCTAATTCAGTGATAACTGCTAAAAGGTCTCAGCGATGGCCCTCCTCCTTCGGCTGGGGAGCTGCCAGCACCCTGGTGAGGATGGGAGGGAGACCTGCCCTCCAGCCCAGAGGGTCCCTGGGGAGCAGACCAGCACATCGCTCTTAACATCCATCCTGCCTAGTTGGGAGGCCTGATTCTGAGAACAGCAGGAACTGACACAAGGGCTGACATAGCTCTCGGTTTTACAGGTGTTTTTAGAGCCCCAGCCAGCCTTAGCTGTCCCCACTTCTCTGGGGTGAGCCTGATCCATCATGGGCACAGATGCTTAGATGTGTTCTGACATGCATCGTCATGAGCATTTCCTCAGGCGACTCCCACTAGTATACGACATATATTGTTATCCCCATTTCATAGATGGGAAAACCGAGGCTCACAGTGTGGTGAAACTTTAGGCACCAGAGCAACGTCTAACGGACTCTGTGAGTGTGACTTTCCCGCTAGCCAAAGAACTGGAAGTTAGAAGTGACCTATTGTTCCTGATCCCACCTTCCACCCAGAGAGGAAGAAGCTGAACACATAGGCCTGGGAGCTCTGGCTTCCCCCTCTGCCCAGCCACATAGGAATGAACCTGCGTTTTACGTGGGTTACATTCATTCTCAACCTGTTTCGTCAGCTGAAAGGAGGGGAAATATAGTCCTCCCTACAGGGTTGTTGGGAACAACACAATGACACTTTCAGTGCCTGGCAGTGCCTGGTTTGTGGGTGTTTGCTAACAGCTACCATTCTTCCTGGTTGTGACTACTGGAGGCAACCTAACCTCGTCTTTCTCTACCCTGCCACGCCTGGTGCTGTTCTTTCCTTGTCCTTGCTATCACTATCAGAAGTCTAGAGCAGCGAAGGTGCCAGAGGGTGACTCAGACGGGCACCGTGTTTGCTTTTCCAGCAAATGCCTCATCCCCTTGCAGAGGCCTCCCCTCTAGGGGCATGAAGGGGCCTCAGCACAGAGAACTCACTTTCCAAAGAGTTCTTGGTCGTCTGGTCTTTGGCGTCCTTGTTGCTTCTGGCTCTCAGGTTCTGCAATGAAAAAGAACATTTCCACATGGGGACAACTGAAGCGAATTTGATGTGGCTGGAAGTTCCACGGTCAGGAACTTTCAGCAGAAATCTCACCCTTCTCTCACAGTCAAGAAGCCCAGATACAGCAAGATTTGGGGTGTGTGTCCTGGGCCACGGCCTGAAAAACAGGGTGAGCTGTGGTCCATCTGGGATAGTTTCTCAATCTTGGCACTGATGAGATTGTAGCCAGAAATTCTCACACTTTGGGGGCCTGTCCTGTGCACCATGGGATGTTAAGCAGCATCCTGGCCTCTACCTATGGGTGCAATAGCACCCCCCTCCTCCTGCTGTGACAATCAAAAATGTCCCCAGGCATGGCCAAATGTCTCTTGGGGACAACATCTCTCCTGCTTGAGAACCTATGACATGGAGAACCCTCTCCCAACTTAGCAAATGTACCTGCTAACAAATGAAGTGCGAAGATTTCTGGAAGGAGAGCAGCAGTTTTCAGTGGGCAGGTCATACTTGACCCAACTGCGTCAAAGATACCACTGATTCGGTTCAAGGTCCCCAGAGAAATGAGGATAACAGATCCCTGTGTGCCTAAAATTGTCTCTGGAAAGCAACTGTGGTTAATCCCAGTACTAGGCTTCTGAACAAAAGACACCACACAGCAAAGGAGGGGGCTAAGATTGCTTTCCAAGCTTCTCGCCCAGGAACCTCTCAAGACTAAAAACGATGGTGTCTTACAGCTCGCTGGGGCCAAGCCCGCAGTGCACTTTGGTACCTTTCCTGAGAGTTTAACACCCCTCACGGTGATTATTCCTCCATACGTGTGCCTCAGCGGCTGCCAAGGGTGTGAGGGGGCGTGAGAGCAAAACCCGAGACTGCAAAACCAGGTGCCATGCTCACGTGAGCCCGGGAAGCAGCCCCCACGCCGTGTGCCCCTGGACAGCGCAACGCACGTGAGGACTGCAGAGTCCTCGCAAATCTGGTTTAACCCCAACTTTCCCAAACGTACTTGACGTTAGCAGGCCTTTCCGCATCACCTGCATCATCTATCGTCTGGGAGGCTAGCGTTCCACGGAACACAGCTCAGGTCTAAGTGGACACTGCCACACACCCATTTCTCAGGACCGGCCCAGGGAGCAGATGAAGGACCACTGCTCCACCCATCCCTGTCCTTGGAGGCTATCACCCAGTCCCCACCCCTTGACATCCCCTCTCTCTGAACGCATCCCAAAACCTCTCCTTGGCCAACTGCTTCCACTTCCTTTGGGTTTATTTTGCTCACTGGGTGGCTCCAATTTCTCTGGGGCTTTTTTGAAATGTGGGTGGAGAACCAAAGTGGGTGCTGCCCTGTACTTTAAGTTTCACAGAAGGCTGGCTGTTGGCTGGACCTGATATACCATCCTACTGCCTGCACCTTAGCCTCGTGCGTGGTCAGTGGTCAGTGAAACCCAGGGGAGTTCTCCATGTTGCTTCCTCCCTCCTCTGTAGCAACCTGTCTGGGTGGACTTCAACTTGGCCCCATTTAAAAGGCAGCCTGCCCTTAGAGAATTATGTTTCTAATTTGTCAAGGTTACTTGAGATTCCGCGCCAACATTCCAGATGTTAGGGGTGTGGGAGGTGGCTAACTGACTGAGCTAAGGAAAGAAATGGACTGAATGCACCAGGCTCTTTCAGGGCAGCTGGGGAGGGATGTCTGGAGCCAGCCTGGAGCCGTGGGTGCATGTAGCGTGTTACCAGCAGCACCAGGCAGGGAGTGGGGCACCCCATGGGCTATGGAGGAACACGTGGCATGTGTTATCACCACAGGAAATGATAAGTGCCAGGAGCTAAAATACCTCACCTCCCATGATAAATCATAAAAGCGACACTAAGCCCCTGGGAAAAAACCAGGTGTGATAGTTGAGGTGTGATTACCTCCCAGCTAGAGCCTCGACTCATTCCCTATTTCTAGTTTCCAATTCTCTTTCTGAGGCTGCCTTTCTCACCCTAGAATCCTTGTTTGGAGCGGGGAAGGTAAGTTAAAGTTCTGAGGAGCCAGAGACATCAAAAGGCAAAGGTGACTACAAGCCCAGGATGAGTAAAATGTCACCCAACCGCCATGGGAGCAGAAACAGGTTGGGGAAGGGCAGGGAGAATGCTGTGGGCTCTGGTCTTGGTGTGGCCACAGGCCCCCTATGGCCCGTTCATCCTCTGTATCTGAAGGGCTCTTTCGAGGCCCCTATGCTAAATAACACTCCAGGGAGGTTTTAGTCCGCCTGGGGCCTGGAGCTTTCCTCTCACATGGGTCTACAGAGCACAGCAACACTAACCCCGTTCCCCTGTGCAAGAGGCTCAGCTTCCTCAGCTTTCAAGATTGCTGTCAGGCTAGAGGAGGAACAGAGCATGAAACTTCCCCCTCTTGCTCTCTAGTGACAATGCACAAAGTTGGCCTTAGCACTCTTGTGTTCAGACCTCTGTAAACTGGGCAGAACTAAGGATATCCCCACTGCACACAGATGGTGCAAGAGAGCATCTATGTGGGGGACCCAGCTGAGCCCCAGCATCAGGCCCTGGCCCTGGGGAGGCAGGTCTTCTTGGCTGCTCCTTGTCTGTGCACAAGAGTGGCCTTGCACGGGGCCAACGGTGCCAAGCCAGAGGCATCTGGAAATAGGGCTGAGGCTTACGACCGAACTGGTTTGCTACATCTTGTTCTCCTGGGTCAGGGGTACCAACAACGAGCCCACGGCCTGGCTGCAGGAGGTGGAAGGTGCACCTTGCTGAGTGCTATCATGCATACCTCAGAGATTTCTGCAAATTGAGCATTGGCCTGACAGCACTTCTCTGCTGTTTCCATGGCAACTCCGTAGTTGTCCACAAAGGCCCGGTAAACACCCAGCTGGCTGGCCTGCAAAGAGAAAGGATGAGAGTGTGGGACAGGTGTGAGACAGATACCAGACAGATGTGAGACAGGTGCAGGACAGGTGCTGTTGCTCTCCATCTTTCTGAGAAGCAGGCTTCCGGGCACGGTGCTGCAGAAACCCCAGGTGCAGCAGACAGTGCAGAGCCACAGACACCTCAGCTCTGCTGTGCTTTTGCCTCCCACCTTCCTCCCCTCCCCACGCACTGAGCACACAGCGACATGATGAGAAGTGACTCACAATCCCAGGCAGGTAATGGTTCCCTTCCACAGCTGCCTATTCCTCCCACCCCCCTCCTTTAAATTGTGCCACTAGCAGCAGCTAAAGTTCAAGGTTGTCAGTGAATGCAGAAAAGCCTCTCTAGGTAGGTGGGATGGAACAATACCTTTTCATTCTGGCAGGAGGAGACCAAGATAGACGAGGTTGGCCCTCCAGGCCTCGGTGGCTACAGAGCTCTGCTCACGTCTGATCCCTTCAGACAAATAAGGAACATGCAACCTAGCTGCCCCTATGTGAGCCTGGCCGAGACCTAGCGAGGTGGCCCAGGTGTTACCCTATACACCAAGCAGGTGGGAGACCTGCTGGCTGCCAGCTAAAGGCGAGGGCACTTTGTCCTTTGCCAAACCGAAGGCATTAATAGAGGGTTTCCTCTCATGGCCTCTTGCTCAGACAGCTTCCACGGGGAGGAGTGTGTGTGCAGCTACCAACGACTCTGGGCCCCAGGTCATCTTTAGAGGCAGCTGGGGGAAACCAGCCCTCACCTTGCACCAGCAAACCCAAGTGTGGGGAAGGTAAGGGCAAATCCCATGACCCAGTGGCTGGGCCTCCCACTGCAGCCAACCAGGAGCTGGACGCCTAAGGCTTTCACTGATCCTGGTGTTTGTTCTGTGTTGAACCTAAATTTTATTTCTATACACATTTGCATTTATATTGAATTCTATGTTTCTTCAGATGACAATCCCAGACACTGCGTAAGCCAGGCGCCCTTGGCACTGTCTGACCTTCTGGTCCCACTCCCTGTGGGGGGTTCATGAAGGGCCTGGGGGCGGACAAGGAGATGCAGCAGCTAGAAGAGGCCCTGCCCAGTCCCCACCACACTGATCTCCCCAGACAAGCTGCTGCATCCCCGAATGCCAGGTTTTTTACCTGTGGTTCCATGGTCAGACCCAGAGCCCTTCTTTCTCTCCCTCCTCTGCCAGTCACTGAGCACCTCCTACCAAAACGAAGGCTCTGCTTCAGGCACTGGCACCACGGCCTAGAATCACTCTGACACAGTGTGGCAAGGTAACAAGAGAGACACAAAAAACATGTGAACAAATACAGCAGACGGCTGAAAGCAGAGCAGAGGATGAAGGTGACGGAGCTGCTTTAGGTAACATGGTTGGGATGGCCTCTCTGAAGAGGTGACGGTTCAGCCAAGTCCTAAGGAAATGTTACTATTAAATTTTGTCTCCTCAAAATTCATGCGTAGAAGCCCTAACCTCCAGCACCGCAGAATGTGACTGTATTTGGAAATAAGGCCTAAAGAGGTGATTAGGTCCAAATGAGGCTGTTAGATGGGACCTAATCCAATAGAGCTGGTGTCCTTAGAAGAGGAGATTAGGACACAGGCAGAAAGATGACCATATGAGGACAGTCATTTGTAAGTCAAGGAAAGAGGCCTCAGGAGAAACCAGCCCTGCTGACAACACCCTGATCTTGGACTTCCAGCCTCTGGAGCTGTGGGAAAATAGATTTTTGTTATTTGAGACACCCAGAGTGTGGCAGCGCAGAGAGAACCCCTTTCATTACCTCTCCCACCCCTTTCCCAAGGAGTGTCTTCCACATGGCTTTTGAGAAGTTCCAGGCAATTTATTCCCATCTTTAGCTAATTAAAAACCGAGCTGCATTAATAATGGGACAACAGAGATCACATGTCTCCAGATATGACACACTGAGAAGGATACCGTGCTTTTATTTATTTTTTGCCATTAACTCAGAACCTGAATCTGTTGCTGAGGAAACACCAGACAGACCCAAAGTGACCTGTACCTTTCAAAAAATGTCAAGCTCAGGGAAGATAAGCAAAGGTCAAGGAAATGGTATAGATCAAAGAAAGCTAAAGAGACCTGACAACCAAGTACACCTTGTGACCCTGGACTGGATGCTGAATCAGAATGAAAATGGCTATAAAGAACACACAGGCTAACGAAGGAAATTTGCATATGGATTGCATAATAAATTATAGTATCATATCAGTGTGAAACTTCCTCCATTTGATGACTATACTATGTATGGGTTACAAAGGAGCCTGTTCTTGTTCTCAGCAAACATACAAAGAGGTAGTTGGGGTAAAATGGCAGATATTTGAATCAAACTATTCATCATGCAAGTACAACACAGAGAAAAGGATAAAGATAATAAAGCGAATGGAGCGAAATGTTATGATGGTGTATCTGGCACATGGGGAGTTCTTTCTGCTCCTGCAACTCGTCTGGAAGTTTGAAAGGAGTAGAAAAACAAAAAAGTGAGCTGATAAATTTTCAGGCAGAAAGAAAAACCCTGCGTGGTGGCAGTTCACAGTGCGTTCCCATAGGAAATGGAGTCGAAGCATGGTCCCTTTCGGGCCTCAGACTCTCACAGCTAGAGAGCCGGACGGAGTGATGCTGTCCTGACCTCACTGTGCTGGTCCTAAAGGGCCAGGACAGGGACTGTGTCTGTCCTTGGGGAGACGCCAGCACCCGGCCTGAGGGGCGCTCACGTGAGTGAACACTCAGCATGCAGTTACTGGAGTACAACCTCCCCCTGCAGCCCCACTGCTCTTCCCAGTCTTCCTGCTGCCATATCTGACACACAAAGGTAGCTCAAGGACGCCAGGGAAACCAGAAAAAACATTCCAAATTCTGGCATGCATTGGACTATTACATTTTTTTTGAAGTTTCTGAGTGTTTCGGAATGTTATTTGGGGCAGAGTGCTGGTTGTGGGTTTCTTCCGAACAGCACGATTCTGTGTCTTAGGAGGAACTCAGGCTGAGTCACATCCACTGGCTTCAAACCTGCTGACACATCACACAGAAAAAGGAGTACTTCAAAGGTGGGGGGGCCCTGCATCAAAATACAACCTCCTGCTCCCTGGCCATGGGAAAAGGGGTCCAGACAGCGAGAGGCATTTCGTGTGTGCTCTGAACCTTTGCTCCAGTGTGTTGCAGCCGAGGTGGGGGCGCCAACAGGAAAGCCACACCTTGGAGAGGAATGCTGGAGCCTAAGCGTGAGCCAAGGTGAGGCCAGGGTCAGGCCTGCTGGGTGTCTGGGGGCCCAGGAGGGCTGGGGCCCCAGTTTTTTGGTAACTGTCATGCTCTGTACTCTTAGAGGGGGTCTGGTGACATGGGCCACCCCTACCCCTGGAGAACTGGTTTCCCAGGGAGAGTGCATGTGCACAGGAGGCCCAGGTAACCCTGGAATCAGGATTAGGGGTCCTCAGAGGTAGAATCCCCATCACACAGGCTTGCATACGCCTTCAAGCGACTCTCCCAAGACAGGGGGCTTCAGGTACGGAGAGGTGACCTTTTTGCTGGGCAGATGCCAGCCTTTTATATCCAGACTGTACTCCACCCACCCGCTTCCACTTATGGAGGCATTAAATATTGCCTCTAGGACCTGAAAGGAGCTGCCGGGGCCACTGAGGACCACTTTTCTTTCTCACTACTTTGACAAAGTCTCCCCTCCCTACAGCACTTAAAAAAAAATTCTCCAAGTAATTCAAGAACCTTTAGTTCAGGTAACTGCAAAGTGAAATAAACTGTAACAACCGCCTGCTCTGTTCCCACCTATGCTTGGCTCTCCAGGCTCTACCCGCCCGCCGCCTCGGCCCCATGTCTGATTCCTGCTCCCCTGGGCAGCAGCATCTCTTTGGTCCAAAGGGATCCTCAGGGGGCAGCTGTACCAGCCTGGGGACCAGGAACCTTGAGTAAAATTGAGCAGAGCTGGGAAGGACCCAGTGATGAAACCAGGGGTGGGTCTCGTGCCGGGGTTCAGTGTGGGTACTGTGGCAGAGCCCCCTCCTTATACCTGACCTTTGGCATCTGAAGCAGACACACCCCAGACTGTCACCCTGGCGTCCCGAGAGTCCTTAGCAGCACACCACCGCAGGTCTCTGGAGAGGGCTGGCCCCCACCCAGCCAGCCCCCACAGCCGTGTCACTCACCAGCTTCTGAAAGAGGTCGCCCACTCGCTGCTGGTGACTCCACTGCTGCACGCGGGGAAAGAGTCCGTCGTAGAACTCCTTGTGGATCTCGTAGAGCTCAGGCACTTTGAAGAAGATGGTCTCGATCTGCTGGCTCGTCAGCACTGGCTGAGAGGTGGTGGCAGCGGCCTTCAAAGGCTTCATGGGCTGGAAGAGGGCACAGGGGAGGCAGCACAGGTGACAGGTCGAAGTGGCAGAGGTAACAGGTGAAGTGGCAAAGGTGAAAGGGCTCGCCATTTTTCAGGTACATGGTATGATCAAGGAAAATCATGGTTATGTGATGTGGTTATATTTAGAAATTCTATTAAAAATTAAAATTTAATGTCTTTGACGCCCTGACACCTCCCAAGGTGTCTCAATGACTCGAAGGAGGGTGGGTGCCCCCAGGCTCCAGCAGCTGACCTGAGACCTGGGCCATGTGAGCTGAGTTCCCTGAGTCCCTGCCCTGCCCCATTCAGCCCCTGTACCCTCCTTACCAGCAGCAGCGCCTCTAGATGGCTCAGGTAGGTCTCCTCACTGGCCAGGATTCCAGACAGGACCCATTTTCTCATCTCCAAGCCCTTTTCCAGGTCCAGCTCACTCTGCAGGAGAAACAGACAGAAGTCAGACCTGAGAGATGATGCCTGAGGTGGCCCGTCTCGGAGAGGAAGGCCAGCTTGTCAATCTGAGAACAAGCCTCCAAGAATGCTCCAGGTGGAATCAGAGGGAGTCACAGAACTCCAGCATGCCAGCCACTCACTTGTGGTCCCTGTAAATTCCAGCAAAGCCAAGGGCCACTTTCGGTCTTGATATTGGGAAGTTTGGAGCTTAGCAGGCTGGGAAAGGCTTCTCTCCATACCTTCTACCTATGACGAAGGAGTGGTGGCCCCAGAGAGGCTGAGCCAACGGGGCATTGGGGCCCAATGCATAACAGCCCCAGCTCCTTCCCCCTGCCACTCCTCCCCAGGATTCTCTGCTGTTGTCACCTGACCCTTGAACTGAAGGGTGGGGCACGACTCCCTCCACACTGGTGAAGCTGGAAGCTGCTTCTACCTGCCCAAGGAGAACTTGGTTTCCTGGGCTCGGTGCTTTTGTCCCTCGAGGATGCTCTTCTGATTCCGTTGGCAGGGACTTGCTTATTGGTGTGCTAAGTAAGGTAAGGCCCCCCACTCCTGTAGACACCCCTAGTGAATGTTGGGTGAAGCTCTACTGCCTCTTCCTCCAAACAGCAGAGCTGACATGTCACTGGATGCTGATGTAGGGGGCAGAGTCCACGCAACTGGAAAGCCACATTCCAGTCCTGGCTGTGATAACGTTATGAGCTGCAGTGTGTCCCCCAGGGCCTGAGGGGGTGACTGCATGTGGAGGTAAGGTCTTTAAAGAAGTAATTAGAAGTAATTAAGTTAAAATGAAGTCATTAGCGTGGGCTCTAATCCAATACAACCGGCGTCCTTATAAGAAGAGGAGATGAATGGTCAAAGGTACCAACTCCCAGTTACAAAATAAATAAGCCCTGGGGATGGGATGTACAACATGGTGACTGTAGTTAATAATACTGTACTAAATATTTGAAAGTTGGTAAGAGAGATCTTAAAAGTTTGCATCAGAAGATGAAAAATTTGTAACTACGTGAGGTGACAGATGTTAACTAGACGCTGCAATGACCACTCTGTAAGATAAACATATATCGAATCATTATGTTATCCATCGGAAATCAATGTTATATGTCAATACCTCGATATTTTTATTAAAAAAGAGGAAGTTAGGATGCTGACACAGACAAGGGGAAGATGTAGGAAACAAGAGAGCCATCTCTAAGCCAGGGAGAGAGGCCTCAGGAGAAATCGACCTGCCAGAACCATGAAAAATAAATCTCTGTTATTTAACCCCCAGTCTCTGGCCCTGTGTTATGGCCACCCCAGGAAGCTCAGACAGACGATGATGCTAAAGGCAACGAAAACTGCCGTGTGACTGCCTGGCCATTCCCCTGCTTGCTCCATGACCCTGGACAGGCCAAGTTTGGTGTCGGAGGTTGGCAGGGCCCCTCTGTAGTCCCAGGGAGGCACCAGGGGAAGAGGGGTCCCACATTAATTGAAAGTGACATAATAGCCTGCCCATTCCACCACCAGGTTTTCGAGCTCACGGGGGAGCATGAGGCAACCCCATCGTGGCAGCCCTGTGGTGTGGAAATGGAGCACTGCCCCCTCAGTCATCGCTTTCCCAAACCTCTCAGGGAGACCCCTGATAGGGGCAGCCTCTTGGCCTTCAGCATCCCTGTCATCTGGGGCTGGAGGATTCTCTGTTGGGTACTGGGGGGCCGTCCTATACCTCATAGGGTGTTGAGCACCATTTCTGGGCTCTACCCACCACATGCCAGTAGCCACCCCTTCCCACCGTGGGCTGTGATTACTGCAAATGTCTGCAGAAGTTGCCACACATCCCCTGGGGCCCCAAATGCCCCCAGGTGAGAAATGCTGGTTTCCAAGAAAAACTTGACTGAGACTGCCTTGTGCCTCATGGTGTCACCATAGGGTCTGAAGTCAGGACCAGCAGTGTGGCTCCTCTGTGCCCCCAATCCTCACGTTCCTTTCTACTTTCTTGGCCCAGTGAGAGAAAAGAACTTCATGGTATAGAAGGCGGCCCAGCAGAAAGTGCCCAGGGCCAGGAGTCGGGGGAGAGTGCCTCAGAGCAAGCCTGCCTAATGAGCCCCTTTGCCCTGAGTGTAAACTGGAGAAAAGAGGCTTGATCCCCGTGTCCCACTGACTTCTGCTTTCTGTGTCCCTGGGGCTTATATCACATCCATGCTGCCCACTGGGAATATCTGAAGAGCCGTCCTGGATCACCACTTTGCTCTGGGAATCTTCTAAGTGTGCACGCACACACACAGGCACTAGTAACGGGGACAGCCATCAAGATCTTGGCTGACAGCCACTTCAGGAAAAGTTCACCACACACGGCAGCCTCCCTGGGCACACTGGGCGGTGGCTCCACGCTGTGCCTGATGGTGAAAGTCCTTGTTGCAGCATAGTGTCTGGAACACGTAAGAGCTTGATGAAGATTCACTGAGCTCACAAATCAACGAGTGGATCTAGAACGTGCTAGGCCCAGTTTGGGCTGCATCCTTCTGGAACCCTCGTCTGTGAGACAAGTAGGTCCCAGGATCCAGGACTGTCAGTGCAGCCTGCTGCATGTGGTGGGGGACCCTGATGCCTCCTCCCATCGCAGCCTGTCAGTCAAGGCCACACCGCAAACGGGGCAGAGCCTGGGGGAAACAGCTCTCAGCTGCCCCTGCACGTGCCGGAAGAGGTGAAGGTGTAGGCAGCAGCAGCCACACACCCAGCCCAGTGTGTCCTGAAGAACAATCCTGCTACTGTGAAATGTGTGGAGAGGGGGCCGAGGGGAGCCGTGAAGGCCCCACCCAGCAGGAGAGGCTCATGCTCATTGGGTGGGTGGCAGCACTGTGCCTCATTTCCACCCACACAGTTTGGAAAGCCGAGAGGAAAAAGCACAGCAGGATGGTGCAGAGGCCAGCTCTCCCTGTTCTAAAGGGTGCGGCCAGCTCCGAGAACACTGGGCCGGAGACTGTGCTGAACTAGGGAGGAGACAGGGGACACAGGCACCTCTCCTTAGACTGCGACGCTTCTCCTTAATCCTCAGACGGTGCTGGTGGTGTCAGACAGGCCCAGCCCAGACACTAGCCAACTCCATCTCACAGAAGAAAGAGTAGGAGACAGTGCAGCTGATGAGCGCAGAGAGCAGGGCCAGGACCTGGGCGACTTACAACCTGCCCCCTGCACACGTGCCAGTTCTGGAAAGGGCGTGTGAATCCAGTCAGGGCCAAGAGGGCAGGAACACCTCAGTGGGAGGAAGCCAGAGGAAAAGGACAACTAAGAAAGGAAGCAGCCAGCCTAAAAGGAAGGCCTCCTGCTGCTGCCTGGGACGGGGCAGGGGACGGAGCCAAGGGAGGGAGCCAGCAACACAAATCTTGATGCTAGAGGAGCAGATAAAAATGAAGTGGGCATGCTGACAGGTAGGAAGAGCTGAGCAAGGGACCTAGGTGACCGGAACTGCCATCTATCAGACAGCTGCCAGCCCCCGAGGAGAACCGAGGGCCAGAGCTGGAACCAAGCTGCAAGCACTTGAGCAGCAATGAAAGTCTAAGGAGCACCTCTCGCCCCTAAGCCCAACCTGGGGGAGCGAGGGTGACCAGAGTGCACAAGCCCAGCCACGAGGAGCAGGCCAACACAACTGCTGGACAAAGAAGCTTCTCTTCCTCTTTGGACAGGAGCTGTGTTTTCATTAAGAGCAGGGCTGGACATTGTCCTGGAGCCCAGACAGCAGAGGGCAGGGGTTGGGGGCTCCCATAGTCCCAGTCCTTCAAAGAGAGGCAAAAGCATACAGGGCAGGAGGGACGAATCCTGGGCCAGTCACCTGATAAACCAACTCAGCGGGCTCTTGGGAGAGAAGGGAACAGGCTGGGCTGGCACCAAATACCTCATTTCCCCAACTTTGCAGAGGAGAAAGGTGAGGAACAACGTTCAGGGCTCCAGAGACAAGTGTCATGCGGAGCTAAGCCATAGGGACAGAGGCAACGTTTATCTGTCCACACACGGTACAGAGACTCACCAGGGCCCCCGAAAGGTCAAAGTGCTGACAAGTGAATCATGAAAGTGAATGAACTTGTGGTTGCCTCAGATAAAAGCACAAGCTGCAGCCATAATTTCTGTTCCACAGACACTGACCAGATACGCTGAGTGTGGAGGTGGCCAGCAGCTAAATTATCAAGCAGGCCTGTTGGCCTTCAAAAGTGACTTCTGAGCAGGGGTGATCAACTGAACATGTGCATTTACTTCTGGTTTCCTCCCGAAAACAAAAGAGAAAAAACTACAAAAAACCCCAAAGCGTCTGGGGGCCCTGCCAGCCACCTGCTGAGTCAGCACAAGGTAACAACAGCCACATCTGCAGAGCAGCGGCAGTTGCACCCAAGCTCACGTGCTTTCTGGGCCACATGCCCTTGGGAGACCCCTGGCTGGAGGGCCCATCCAGCTCCTCCACTGGCTGAGAGGTTCCTGAATACGAGCACGTGTGGGCTGGGGTCGCATCTGCCCCTCTTTGCTGAGCCCAAGTCTCTGGGCTTGTCCCTGCCATTACCCCAGGGACAGGAACTAGTAGGTCACTGTCACAAAGTTATGCAGCATGGCACAAAGTGCGGAGCCTGGTGGGGCAGGGGTTGATGCTCTACAAAGTCAGCTCCCTTCCTAAGCCTTGATGGGCCCCCTATGAATGAGTGGGTGGGATGCCAGAGGGCCCAGGAACGAATGACCATGCTGACCTGGCAGCCGGCAGTGATGCCCAGACCCTTTTCCCTTTCCCTGACATTGCTGAAGAAAGGTCACTCAATGGCTGGCAGCTCTGGCCCCAGCCTCCCAGGAGTGTCTACAACACCACCTTGCTTTCTTCGGGTCCGCGGTGTCAGCGTCACCTTCCTAGGGGAGAGGGGTGGTAGTCATGGAAACAGCCTTCACAGAACCTGCTCTTCCCAGCATCTCCAAGTCAGTGTAGACAAGGGTATGAGGGCAAAAGTCTGGGGTTGGATGGCCAAATGTTCAGGGCCTGGGGCATTAGGGAGAACAGATCTGTCTCCTCAAGGGGCCTGAAGGTAGAGTGAGATCTTGCCAGGTAAAGGCGGCCCTCAGGGACAATGGATGGACAGGGAGGACCCATTCCAAATTCAGGACTCCTCCTACTTATGCAGGGCCCTAAGGACCCCTGAATATACCAAACCAAGCTCCCAAAGCAGGAAGAAAGAAGTGCACCAACAAGGCAGGGAAGTTGAAAGTGTCAACTGAGGAATGGAAAAGGCTTCAAATCTGGTAGCTGTGCGTGGCCTTGAGCAAGTTACTCCATCTCTATGAACCTCAGTCTCCTAATCTGTAAAACGGTGAAACTGGACTGTGAATAAGAAGCCGCACGGGGCAGGTGTGTGTTACACACTGGCTTCTCCCTCCCATCTTCATGTTTCAAAACGAGGAGCCTGCCCAACACCAAGGTCTTTAGAAATCACGGAAGCATAGGTAAGAAGCAGGCTTGCAGCTTCTTAGAGGTGCCAGCCAAGAGATGCAACTGCAGTGAAGAGACTGTCACCATGTGCCCGCGGGGCCTCAGGTCTACACAGTAAAGTGGAAGTGACAGCAGGATTATTAACAAAAGACTCTGGTCAAATGGATGGAGTCACTATTAGCACCCACTTAGGTAAAAAGGAGCAAGTGCACTGCGTGAAGTGCAAGGACAGGAGTCTGGACGTCACCCCTGCTTGGCACCACTGCTGGGGCCACCCCTACAGGTCCTCGAGCTGGCTGCCTCCTCCACGCTCGGCTAACAGAGTCCATGAATCCCCTACTCGACATACCCAGCAGGCGGTCCCCATGCCCCAGACGAAGGGAGAAGGAAGGAGTTTTAGTGACCCGACATCCGACCTTGGATGCTCCATCAGCTCTTGCTACTTGCCTCTGAGTGAGTGGCTGTGCTTTAGGAAGCCTCTGTGACAAGGACAGATGGCCTGGAGCTGTGCCCCAGCCCCACCTCACACAGGGCCTACTGCCCTGGGACTCACTGCTTTCGTAGACTCCAGAGCTCCCGAGGCCAGTGCGTCCCGGCTGGCCCTGCCCTTGCTGCCGAGGTGCGGCGAGGAGGAAGGAGAGTCATCAATGTATGGCAGCCCATCCTGGTGTCGGCGCTGCTCCTCGGCCCGGTCCGTGGCACTGCTGTATCCAGGTGGCGTTCCAAATGACGTATCTGTGTGCACAGAGGAGCAGCCTGTGTTAGAGACAGGCAGGGAGCTAGAGGGCTGTCGGCCTTGGAGTGTCCACACCCACCTGTCCTAGCAGGTACCTAGCTGACACCATCTGTCATCAGCAGGTGTCAAACAGGGACCGCAGGTACGGTGACCTCACCTTCACTACCAACTGGCCCCAAACCCCAGGGTGCGGAAGGGACAAAACAGCGGCTGACTACCCAGACAAAACAAGACTGGGCTTTCGATGCTATCTGGGACACGTCTGCTTTCGTCCCAGGAGTGGGGCCTCAGACATTACTGAAGGAGAGACTCCAAATGCTAGTGTCTTGCTGTCAAGAACAGTCCTTGCATACCTGTCCACGGGGATGTGATGGGGCAAGGAGCACAGGCAAGCACACTGGTCCTAGGTGCAAGCTGTGGCCACCACAAGCAGCATCTCACGTTGGCCAGTCTAAGCCCAGGGGACGGGTGCTGCACCCCCCTCTCCTCCCTCGCCCTGTCTCTCAGCTGACTCACAGTCCACCTCCCAGCTGGTCTGGCAAAATCCTAGACCACCTTTACTTCAATCCGAGTGTGTCTGTGTGAATAGAATGGCTTATCCGACAACAGGCTCCCTGCTGTTGGGGACTATCTAGTTATGAAGGGTGATACCCCCCCACAAAGGCCCCTGAAGACAGTCACCCTCCTCCCAGGCTAAATCATAAAGCCACACCCACTGGCCTTTAAGTAGCTCTTGTTCCCAGACCCCTCGCCAAGACACCACCTGCGAGGCCCAGTCTGCTCCAGGCCTCAGGTGAGGGACACTTTTCGACTCCTTCTAAAGGGCACTTTCTCAGCCCAGGAGGTTACACCGACTGGGTAATGTCAATCGGGTTATGTCACTTTCACCGCCCAAACGTTACCACTGCAAGTGGCCTCCGCAGCATTCATTCACCGGTTTACAACTTCAGGGGCTCAGGCTCCGGGGGCTGGTGGCAGCCAGACCACCCAGGGCAAGTGGGCACAGGGCTGCCCATGGACTTCCGGAGCTGGCCCAACAATCTCAGGGGGGATCGTTTTCAGTTCTTTCCACGTGGACAGCCGGGAGGAGCTGGCTAGAGTGACCGGGTGCCCGTGGATGGCCAAAGGCCCAGCTTCCTCGCATGCCTCTGCTTCTCCCAGGTTCTCTGTCTCCATGTCCCGGCAGGTTGCACACCCTCTAATGGGTGTCCTTAACCCTAGCTACATACCAGCATCACCTGGGGAGCTTTGAAAACATAAAGCCGGGCCCAAGATGGACCAGCTGAAGCAGATGCTAGAGGTGGCCTGGGCACTGATGGCTGCGAAGGCTTCCCTGGGGATTCCAGCAGGCAGCTGGGGCTGAGACCACTGTACTACCCTGCCCAACCCAGCATCTAGCACTATGTTGGTCACCATGTCGACCCACCCGTGTCCCATGTGTCTGCAGACACTGACTACAAAGGTCGGGCTGCGTTTGCGTGCGTGCGTGCGTGCGTGCGTGCGTGTGTGTGTGTGTCTCCACAGAAGGGTCCCAGCTAAGGCTAGTTTTGGGCTGAAAGTAACAGACAGGATGGGGGAACCCCAAGAGCTGGGTAGCTTCCAGCCAAAACCCCAATAAGTTGTGCAGAGGTGCCCTGGTCTCCTTAACCCACAGGCCACTTAGGCGGCCCCAGGTACTGAGCCATGGCATCAACAGCCCACTGGCCTGTGGGTGTCACATTGTCCTTGCAGGACAGTCATAGGCCAGGATCAAGTTCTGCCTCATCCTCTCAAGATTTTGCAAAGGTACTCACCCAGAGTCCCTGACGACAACTGAGGAGGGTTCGAATATATTAAAAAACACAAAACCCTGTTAATGCAGAACCCAACCCTGCAACCGACCCCGCAAAAAGGGGCTGACCTCAACTTCCACTTCCTTTTGGGGAATTGAAGAATTTTTTTTTTATAATGAACACAGAAGCCTCCTTGTCCACTCAACATCCAGGATATGAACCCTATGTCACAGGAGTCTCTACTGGAAACCTGCCCACCGAAGGCAGTCAGGTTGGAAGGCCTCAGCTGTCGGGTAGGGCCATCCTCACAGGGAGCCTGATGGTCTCCCTGGGCCATGAGGTCTTGGCTCTACCTGCCCTCCAGGTGGGGCAGGTGGGCCAGCTCTGAGAGCTGTGGAGGGACTTTCTCAGAAGGGAGGATCTGGTCCCAACCTGTCAGTTGCAGGTCTCTTAAGCAATCCATGTCTCACTTTTTCTAATTTTAAAACCAGAAGCATGAACTAAATAATCGATAGAGGCCCACTCAGCTCTAAAATGTCACTGTCACTCTTCAGTGAGGCTGGCTGTGCCCTACTTACCTCCCGACTCCACCTCCTCACAGCTCCCTTACTCTGCTGCCCACACTTCAGAATTATCAACATCCACATATTCTCTCAAAGAACCTTTAAACTGCCTTTTATTATTTTTTTTAAATAACAATATTTTTATAGTCAACATTTTCTTCGTTGCCTTTACCTGGGCACTACCACCTGCCTTCCAGGCCAGTGACTACACAGAGTTCACATCCAAGATCAAATCAACACTGAGTGACTCTCCAGTAAGGACTTCAGGGTCACACCGGGGCCCCAGGGCTTACGCCAGAGGAGCTACACGATTTCATGTTTGGCAAACAACCTGCTGGCTTACTGTCATCCAGGGGCAAGAACAAAGTGCTCAGGAGAGGGTCTGTCAACCAGTGTCAAGTGTGCCATCAACTGATGCAGACATTTCACCTCCCCCAGGGGAGACTGAGAGACCAGGCTTTGCAGCCAGGCTCCACCGGGTAATTATGAGGATCTGGTTAACTAAAATCCCAGGCATTTACCCACTGGACACACATCTCCCCCAACCAACGTCTAAGTAACTGATGCTTTTAAGTCTGGGATCCGGATGGCCGGCCATCTCTGCTGCATTCTACCAGAGGGCTTCGGCCCACTGTCCCAGCCAACATGGACTTAGTACCCTTCATTTCACTGATTCCCCAGCCTGCTCCAAGGCACAGGTGATGGGGGTTAGGGAGCCAAGCCCTCTACTTATCCCCCCTTCTAACCAGCACACAGGTACCTGTCTTCCTCTCACAGTGCACCTTTTCAAGAGGAGAGATGCCCCTCCTCTTGAGTATAAGATGTGTTCCCTGGGGATTTTGAAAGCCGCTGACTCCCAAGAACTAAAGCAAAGTGAGAGAGAGGCTTGCTCTCCCCTCCTCTACCAGGAATGACTAGATGGGCCTTGGAACCTCGGGCAGGACTGGGACCTGGGGCCCACAGCAGTGGACACTTCCTAAAAAACTCTATCCAAAGCTGAAACCAAACACTGGATAGCAGAGGGCATGGGCCTGGGAATTTGTGGCTACAGGAGGTTCAGGGAGATGAGAGAGGATCAACTGAAAAGCTATCCACCGGGGAGGGGGAGAAGAGGCTGATCCTGGCCCAGAGCTCGGCAGACAGCGGCAGGCTTAGTGTGGAAAAGGGATGTGCACAGTGAAATCAAACCTCCCCCTCTCCAGGCAAGTTGGCTTAGCATCCCCAATCCCAGCACTCAGCAAATCTATTCTCTAATGCAAGAAAAAAAAAGGGCAAAAAGGTTAAAACAAAAAAAAAGGCAAAACACCACCAACAAAAACAGGCAGGAAAAGTCTCAGAGGTAGGGGTCACGTCCCCTTCTTACACCTCAAGGACAAGAACTGGTTTTTTAAAAACATCCTTCAAAAATTTAAACAGAATTATCATATGATCCAGCAATTCCACTTCCGGATGCATACTCAAAAGAACTGAAAGCAGAGACTGGAACAGATAATTGCACACCCACGTTCACAGCAGCATTATTCACAAAAGACAAACGGTGGAAGCAAGACCAATATCCACTGACGTATAAACGCACAAACTGAGTGAAGTATGGACAGAAAATGGAATGCTACCCGGCCTTACAAAAGGAAGAAAATTCTGACACATGCTACACGTGAGTGAACCCTGAGGACATTATGCTAAGTGAAACAGGCCAGTCACAAAAATACAGTCACATTGGGTCACAGTTCCCATATGATTCCACCTACATGAGGTATCTAGAACAGTTCAATTCGTAAAGACAAAAAGTGGAATGGTGGGTGCCAGGGGATGGGGAGGAGGAATGATGAGCTGTCGTTTAACCCATTTCTCATTAAAAAGAAAAAAAGAAGCGCAGCTTGCTGCCACCATTAACTTAATTTGATGTAAATGTGCTCTTTGAGGCTGAAGCAAATCTGACCGGTTTCCAGCGTGAAAATAAAATATGAAACGATTCTTGAAGTCATTTCCAAACAGAAGTCGTTTCTAATCCGAACGTAACGGAAAAGCAGACATAACTCCGATTCATCAGATGCGTCTTCCGCTGACGACTGTGGGAGTGACGTCAGCGTCACGGGTGGGAATGCTGTTTTCTAAGATCTGACATTTCCAGCGATTGGGAATTGCTGTCTTGTGCAGATGGAAATACCACTCCTAAAAACAGAATGCTATAAATAGAACGATATCATTTGTTTCCAAAGACCATTAACATCCTCGAGCGATGTGAAGGTGATGATAAAAGCGAGATGTGTTGTGGCAAACGGCGGGTAAGGTGAGGACTGTAACCTGTGAGTTAGCTTGGGGTAAACGCTGCAGACATGAGTGTGGCTGGTGAGTGTGCTCAGGGCAAATGGGAAATGGGTGAATGGGGACAGAGTTTCAGTTTGGGAAGATGAAAACGCTCTGGAGGTCGATGGTGGTGATGGTCGCACAATGTGAAAATACTTAATGCCATGGAACTGTACCCTTAAAAATGGTTCAAATGGTTCATTTTATGTTGTGTGTACTTAACCACACACATTCCCGAGGTCCCTCCCAGCCAGTGGCAATGCTGGGGTGGCTGTGCTGGGGTAGGGCATGAGGGAGGCTTCCTTTATTACCAGCAACCCCCCTACAACCACATCTGAAATAAGCACAGAACAAGCACAGAATCAAAACTTTCAAGCACTGCACTGCTTGAGTTGATGAGACTGGACAGGGTGATGGGATGGTTAGTCCTCCACTTATATGTACTTGTTGAATAACGAAGACAATAAAGGAAAGTTCTGTACGTGCGCTACCAATGCTGCCTCACAAGAGTCCCTGGCATCACACTCCTGGACCACTCAAACTGGCACAGCCACTGTTTCCAGCAGCCACACGCCTGGTTCTGAGCCATCCCTCAGCTCTTTAAGAGATGACATATCGCCTTTTCGGGGCCATTTTCCTGCCCACCTGAATTTTCCTAATCCAGGCTGGATGAGAATCCTGCCAGCCGATTTTCTGAGGACGGAAGAAAATCTGGCCCATCATGACTCACATGTAGTGCCCACACAGGACCCCTTCAGTGCTAACAGCATAGCATGTGCTTGTAGCCTCTAGACACTGTCCTCTGCTCTCAGAGAGCCAGTCCACATGCCTTCTGACTAGCCTCAGTCCTTTTAGCCTCTCGAAAGCCTATCTGTCTCCAAGCCTTAATTCAAACAGCTCCAATAACGTCGACACTCTCCTCCCCATGTTCACTTCTGCCAGTCAAGGAGCATGCGTCTCTCTCTGAGGCCTCTGCCAGGCCCCGCTGGGGCCCCTGCTGTGGGGGCTCCCGGGAAATGTGTGCAGAACCAAACTTGGACCGCTGGCCACGCACCTCCTGGGAACGGCCAAGCAGGGAGGCCCTTCTGAACCCAACATACCTGGACGGTCTCCAGGTCCTGCTTCCAGATGCCTCACTGCAGCCAGCGGAGTAGGGCTCCAGGATCCCAGTTCCTGTCACACACTCTGGCTCATGCACCCCAGGGTGAGAGCCTAAAGCAAGCCCTTGGGAGGAGCAAAGATTATGTTCTTAGCCCTTCCTACCCAGAACAGATGGAAACAGCTGGAAAGTGCCAGAAGAGTGATTCTCTGATAAACACCCACTGCACCAGGATCCAGAGAAAAAAGGAGGAACACCAGGAAAGCAGGTGGGCGAGGCAGAGACTCCATCTTGCAGAAAGACCATGGGCAGGGTGGTCTCTCACCCCTGTTTACACTGTCAGCCGTATTTATTTACAAAGTAAAAGCGGATCAAACACCATCTTCCTTCCGGTGGCTGGGCCCGCTGCTGCAGAAAGGTGTCTGCGGAGGGGGACGTGAAGCCCCTACCCGATCATACTGCAGATGTCCTCCTTTCTTCAGCTCTTGCCCTTCTCCCTTGGCCCTGCACCATCCCCTGGGTCGTAGGTAAGCAGCACAGTCACAGTGGTATGGCAGTGCTGGTTATTATAATAAACTGTAGCTCACACTCTCAGGGTAGGCGTCACGCCTCCCAGAGAGGCTCTAAAAACTGCAGCTGGAATGGAAAGGTCCAGCTGTCACCAAAGGTCCCTCATGGGCCAGCTTTGGACCCCGTGCTCATCTGCAGCTTCAAGCCTTCCTCCCACTACCCTGCATGCTGAGAGCAAACTCTATCCATGGGTCCTGGGGCTCAGTATCTGAGGGCTGGCTCCCTCCGTATGCAGCAGAACCCCATGCAGGGATTAGCTACAGTGCTTCAGGGAAGTAAGTTTCCCAAATAGCAGAAAAGCCTCAAATCACTAACGTACATACCCATGAAAATGCTCACGGTCCTGGGCTGGGCATGTCCTCTAGGCTAACTTTAGCGCTGACCACCAACATATGTCATTTCCTTGAATCCAGCCCGCTACCTTAGTGGGCAGGAACTTCTAGATACCCATTTTCTGGATAAGGAAACTGAGTCTCAGAGAGAGAGGAACAGGTAGAGCCTTGACTACATCCAGGTTCACCTGTCTGACCTGCTTCTTCAGTCAATTTTCAAACACATTTCGAAGAAAAGACACCTCTAAAAGGTCGAGCTGAGAGTATGACCCAGAAATTCCCAGCTAGGTATATATCTAAAAGTGAAAACAAACGTGTAAACTAGAATTTGTATCAGAAGGTTCAAGCAGTGTTCTTCACAACAGCCAGAAGGTAAAACAACTCAAACGTCCATGAACTAACTGTGGCATATCTATACAATGGAATCGTCGGCTTCAAAAGGAAGTGAAGTGCTGAGACAAGTTACAACATGGATAAAGCCCCAAAACACTATGTTAAGAAGACAGTCTCAAAAGACCTGATTCTATTTATATGAAATGTCCAGAACAGGCACCTCCATAGAGACAAAAAGCAGATACTTAATGTGAATGGAGATTCCTTCTGGATGAAAGTATTTGAAATTAAATAGAGGTGGTGAATTGCACATCGCTGTGAATAGGCTATATGCCCCTGAATTGTTCACTTTAAAATGTTTAGTGTTAAGTTTTATGCAATTTCACCTCAAAAGAAATAAAAAGACCTGTTTTTCTCTCTTAAACAGGGAACCCAGAACATAATCCAGCTGTTTCCTGAAGACCAAGAACATTATTCTCGACAGACGTCAGACTGCCTGGCACCATGACCTTGGGCCACCTGTGAGCAGTGAGAGGCGCCGTCCTTTCTGAGTTATCTGGTTGGATTGGGTGTTTTTTGTTTGTTTGTTTGTTTGTTTTGCTTCCTCCTGCGCCATCAGGCTGGCAGTTATTTCTTTTTTGCATCTATACAAAGAGGGTTAAAATTCTTTATAAATGAAACATCCCCTATTCAGTTAGCCACTGCATTCTGGCAAGAGACCAGTCATTAGAGCCCTTGGTTCTGTGGGAGGAGGGGCCCAGAGAGCACACCAGAATCCTGGGACCTTTCTGCCCTCATGCTGTCACCCCAACAATGACATCACCAGGCCAGCATGGAAAGCCCCAGCTGCCCAGGCAGGGGAAGGTACAGTCCAGACCAGCATGTGCCACAGAGAAGGCCCCGAGGCTAGTAAAGTCCTCCAGATAGGCCAGAAAATACTAGTTGGGAAGGGCCTGAGCCTCCCCTGCTCATGGCCTGTGCCGAGCTCTCTTGGAGGAGACCGGCCAAGTGATCCAACAGCTTGAGGGCTCATCCTGCTCAGGGTTTGCGTTCCAAGCTGGCTGAAGACTAAATCACCAGGCCAACTTTGCTAGTGACTTTTATCACTAATGAGTGAGTGTCCCTATTGTGGGCAGACAAGGAACACCAATCAGCACCCAAAATGTTGTTAAAGGACCTTCTATTGTCTCCAAGGACCCACCTGTGCTCAAGGCGCCTAGATCCTCCAGGAGGGAAAAGATTTAAGCTTGGGGCCTGGGGCTGGAACCAGCTGGAAGAGCTGATGATTTAATTGTTATTATTCAGCACCGCCTTGATTCTGTAACACTAGTGTTCAGAAAGATTTCTTGAGGCAGTTTGGTTCCAGACAATCAAACTGATGTATTTATTTAGCACCTAATATTCAGCCAAGATGTATGACACTCATAATTCATGTCAGGCACTGTGCTAGGTACATGACAGCAAGAACCACAGACCCAGCCAATGCCCCCGTCCCTGGAAGATGGCAGAATCCTACAAGTCACATGACATGTGCATTACAGCAAGTCCACTGACAAGAGGCAGCTGGACTTTGAGGTAGGGCATCAGGGGCCACCTCCCTGAGGAAGTGACTACAGAGGCAAGACCTAATAGAGGACAGAGAGGCAGATGTTGGTGCCCCTGGATCACAAAGGTGGGAAGGGTCACTGTAGTTGCTTCAATGATGGCCCCAAAAAGATATGTCCACATCTTAACTCTCGGAAGCTATGAGTGAGACCTAACTTGGAGAAAGGGTCTTTGCAGGTATAATTAAGAACCTTAAGATAAGATCACCTTGGATTATCTGGGCTTCAACATGTCAACTTAGAGGAGGCAGGGGGTGGGAGGGGACACAAACATTCAATCCATGACATACACGGTACCTAGGACAGGCAAATTCATAGAGAGTGACAGTAGAATGGTGGCTGCTAGGGACTCGGGGAGGGGAAGACGGAGAGTTATTTAATAGGTAGAGTTTCAGTTTTTACAAGATGAAAAAGTTCTGGAAGATGGATGATGGTGACGGTTGCACAATGTGAACGTGCTCAATGCCACTGAACTGTACACTTACAAATGGTTAAGATGGTAAATTTTATGTTGTGTGTATTTTACCACAATTTGAAAAAACTAATGATCAGCCAGGTTTGGAAATTAAATTTAAAAAAGAAAGAAGTGCGGTATTATGGGTCGCATTGTGTGTATCGGTCCCCTGCACCCCCCATTCACATGTGAATCTTAACTCCTAGGACCTTGGAATGGGACTTTATTTGGAGACAGGGTCTTTACTAAGTTAAAATGAGGTCATTCAGTTGAGCTGTATCCTTATGAAAAAGGGACATTTGGAGACAGACTGGCACGTAGGGAGAAAACCTTGTGAACATAAAGATGGCCATCCACAAGCCAAGGACGGGGACCCAGGACTCACAGTCCTAAGAAGGAACCACTTCTGCCGCCATCTCGACCCTGGGCTTCTCGCCTCCAGAAATGTGAGAAGGTAATGTCCATCACTTGAGCCACCCAGTTCGTGGCTGTCACACAGCCCTAGCAAACTGACACAAGCAGTAATCGTGGAGGTCAGACACCAGCACTGAGGAGCCGCCTCCCACCCAAGTAAACCCTCAATGATTCACCTGCTCATAGGAATGGGGCTCCAGCCAGTCAGTCGGCTCCAGCTGCCCAGGGGCTGTCCACGCCCAGCTCCACGCCCACAGAACCTCCACATTCCAGACTCAGATGGCAGGGAGGGAAGGGCAGCCACCAAGGCCCGTGCAGTCGGAAGGCAACGGGTCAGCCCCAGGCTTTGCACCCCACAGCCGCCCAACACATCCGTGCCCTCCCGAGCTCTCCTTTACAGCTCTTGCTTAGAAGCTGAGTGACAACAGATTTGCCCCAGGCCCTCCTACTCAAGAATGAACCAGAACCACTTGATATCTTGTGGCTGAAAAACTAAATCACATTCTGAACCCCCTGCACAGTACAACCAGCTGTCTGGCCCTCCAGCAAGGACAGAGCGGGAAAGGTGAGGGGCTCCCTCCTGAATTCAGATTCTTCCTCCCCAACCACTCGGCCTGAGAAGGGGCTCACTTCCCTGCTTTGTCCTGCTCTGAAAGGGGGCTTACATGCACATAAGGAAACAGAAAGCACTAAAGTGACAAGCTTACAGCACCCGTAAGTCAGAGACGGACCCAGGGAATAGACTGATGACATGCCTGTTATGGGCCGAATGCCTGTGCCCCACCCCCAGTTCATGTGAAGCCCTGACCTCCAACACGACGGTAGTGGAGGAGGGGCCTTTGGGAGGTGATTAGATGAGGTCATGAGTGTGGAGCCCCCATGATGGGATTAGTGTCCTTATAAGAGACACCAGAGTTCGTTCTCTGTCTCTGTCTGTCTGCTATGTGAGGACACAGAAAGAAATGTCTGCAAGCCCCAAAGAAGATCCTCACCAGGAACCAACCATGCTGCCATCCTTATCTCAGACTTCCAGCCTCCAGAACGGTGAGAAATAAATGTCTGTTGTGTAAGCCCCCAGTCTGCGGTGTCCTGTTAGGGCAGTCCCACTCCGTCCTGGGTTGATTCCAAGGCCTGGGTCCCAGGATGCCAGCCTGAGCTGGGGGCTCTGATACCTGCTAGGGGGCAACACACAGCAATAGCAATAGGTACTAGCCAGGAGCACTGCCTCGAATGCACAAGCCTCCACAAGGAGCCAACAGTCTCTCCTTTGAGAGATGAAATTTGAAGGCTCAGAAGTGGAAGCAGGATGCTCTGGGCTCCACAGCCGGCAAGCTCAGTTCTAAGTGGAGATCTATCCAGTAGGTCTGCCAGGCCGAGGTCACCTCCTAGGGCCCCAGAGGGTTCAGCCACACCCTAAACTGGATCCCCAACATCAAGCATTCTTGGGGTGAGCTAGGGCAGGAGGATGGTATTTTATATTTTGTATCAGAATTTGAGATGTACCAGATGTGGGCAGATGTTAAGAGCCAAGGAACAGACCAGGAGGCAGCAGGGTTTTGAAGTCTAGGCCAAAATGGATTTTCTCCTGGAAAATCTTCTCTGCTCATGAATCAGGTGGCCAGGAACATTTCCATCTTTGACTTACGTATTTTTTAAAGGAAATACAGTTCCTCTGTTCCCAGCCTCCCACCCCCAGCAACCTTCAGGGCTTCAGGGCTTTCTACCACCCTCTGGAGAGACAACGAATGGGATTACTGAGAGCCCACAGAGGCTTGTTTCATCTTGATGTTCCCACCAGTGAAATGGGGATAATGATACTCCATTCACACACCCTGAGGTGGTGACGGGCAGGCCACTGTCCCCACCCCTGCCAGATGGAAGAAGCCTCCAGAAGTACAAGTATCATTTACCATAATTACTGGAAGTGTTAGCTACTCCTGTGGTACAAACTGCGACTGTTAGAGGTATTATGTTGCTCCTTTCCTGAAAACTCCATGATTTCTTCCTGCCTGACTTCTCCCCGCCGGCTTTGCTCTCTACTTCCATGCCAGGCCGAAGGCTCCACTTGGGGAAATGTGGTGGGGCTACCGGGGAGATTCTTCTTGGGGCCGGCGGCTACATGTCAGCAGAGCCTGTGGTTCCTGTTGGGCTCCTGTGGGTCAGAGGTAACCCTGGCACGGTGATCACATCCATCTGGCCAACCCCAAAGCCCATCAGGGCTCTGAACACTGGCCTCACACCCCCATCTCAGAGGCCCAGAGCTGGCCCACCAGGGAGGCCAGGCCCTCCATCGTCCCCGACTTGAGGTGCTTCTGCAGTTCTCTTCTGCAGCAAGAATCAGCAGGAACAGAGCTCTCCCCTATTCCCTGGGGCCTCAGCGTCTGCGGGCCACAGGGATTCTGCAGTGCACTGGGTCTCAAAAGCAGCTGAGGAAACAAACTAGCGAGGATCTCAGTCCAGATGCAAGAGAAGACAGAGGACTTGCCTCAGCTCTTGACCTGAAACTTGAAACTGTCATGTGGGAATTACCACCTACAGTGATAATCCCAGTTGTCATCGCAGTGTGACAGCCTGGACCAGGCTCACTCCCAGGCCAACCAGGCTCCCTCCGCCCCCCAACCCCGGGTCACAGCTGCCAAATGCCCCCCTCAGGGCTCCATCTCTGCCACCTGCCGGCCCAGGCAGAAGAGCAGGTCCTGATGAGGGTCTGGGGTATGCTGGATTCCGAAAGGCCCTTTTGGGAAAAGCAAGTCCTCCAGGGAGAGATTCAACTCATGGGTCGACAATGTAGACCACCACACTGTAGAAGTCCCCCAGGTGCAGACACAATAGGAAGAGGCTGTGTATGACCCTGGAGGAGATAAGGCATCTGAAAGGCTCTCAGAGGTATCCGACACCAGCTCTGAGCCTGGCACTTGTCCCAGAAATACTCCATGTGGTAGAATAACAGCTTGGCTCAACTGGTCATTGTGCCCAGTACTCATCATGGTATGACAGCCTGTGAGGCTGGCACCTCGCTTGGGTACTGTTAAAGGTACAGAATTTGAGCTCAGATTTCCTGGACAGGCCTGGAGAGGATGAGGCCATCCCTCTCCTAATGACCTGGAGCCCAGCCCACTTCCTGAGGTCACCGTTCTGGCCTTTTACCTCTAGAGGAGGCATCACCATCTCCGACGCAGAGGAGAGCAGTGGAGACTCAGTCAGGTCACATGTCCAAGGCAGATATCGGGCACACAGCAGACATGGAACAGGTGTCAGTCCTCTCCTGGTCTTCATGAAGGGAACCCGACCACTTATGCCCAGGGCTCTTCGCTCTGCCCATGTGGGATCCTCCCCATAATAAATGTGTTGTCTTCTTAAAGTCATTCTTGCTGTGCACGTGCATGTTTCCCTGTTTCTCACCTGAAATGCAGTCCGTGACTAGCCAGAGAATGGGCAAGTCATTACAAAAGCTGGGGCAACCTAGCTGGATGCAGACCACCTCAAAGCCACCAGCTTTTCCCTAGGGGGCATGAGAACCTGGAAGGCACTTGGGCAGCATGGCAGCATGCAGAAGGCTTCAGGGGTGGGTGACGAGCCAGACCTCTAGCCACCAACCCCACTGGCTCTGGGAAGTCAGGCCCCACCTGGCCTTGAAGGAAAAGCACTCTGAGATGTCTCTCCCTAAAAAAATCTGACACAGGCGCACACCCACATATTCCAAGTTTCCAGAAAGGCCTATGACTCACCAGTGACACAAAGGACCCCTTCCTTTTGGCAGCCCTTTATGAACCTGTAGGCCTGGACATTGACGTCCTCGGTGCTCTGTGGAGAAGTTGCCTCAACGGAAGAAGCACTGACCCTGGTTTATACCCAGTACTCTTCCCAGAGGGCGGGGCGGTGGCGTCACTGCTTCCAGGGAACTCAGAGTTGGGAGGGGACCATCAAAGTGAAATGGGAACTGGATCTGTTCTCAGGCCCACGTGGTTCTCACCAGCACTGCGGCTCAGAGAGGAAGAGCATTAGGTGCAACGTGCCACAGAGCCTTGAAAGGCGACGTTGACCTTCGCCATATCCAGCCCCCTGAACAGTGGTGAGATTCTGTCTACACACCTTGCTCCCCTGAATTCCCCTGCTATTGTCACAGGCTTTGAGATGGCCTGGGTGCCTGGCCCTGAAGCATGTCCAGCAGTCAGGCTCAGTCCCGGTCCCACTGCTCTAGCTTACACGCAAGTCCCATCACGGCTCACGTCCACCACCCTGGCCTCCTCCCTTTATAGGTTCAGCTCCTGCAGTCCCCCTCCCACTCCCTATTGTCGGACCAGACTGGGCCTCCTTGATGCTCCATTCTGGGCCTTGAATCACACCCTCTCCACCCAGATGGCTTCCTTGGGCCTCTGAATTCTATCACTTCTTCACAGCCTGCTGCTCCAACCACCCTTCCCCCAATATGACTTAACCTGATACCTACCCCCGCTGCCAGGAGGACCCAGGTCTTTCTCCCACTCACCATGTCTAAGAGCCTCTTCAACTTTCCAACCCATGACTGTATAACAGAACCCTCCTCAGCTATTCACAAGCTCCTCAGAACGGCCCCAGGTCTCATCCCTTTTCAGGCCATTGATCACCTAGGACCCAGGAACCATTTGTGGAGGCATTAACCCCTGCCTCACTATTCAACACAGAGCACCACCCTGGGACCCAGATGAAAATGAGCAAACACTCGTACACATAACCGCCAACACACAGGAGTGCCAGGAAACATGAGACTAAAGGCGACCCCCCCCCCCTTTTTTAAGCAGATGACAGTAAAATTTCTATTCATGATCTCCGGAGAACACAGCCTGTACATGGGGCTCTGTGAAAACACTCACATAGACGCCACACAGCTGACAGCCATCGGAGGACTCGGCTCAGGTTTCAGAACATCTGAGGGGTGCGTGGGTTGAGCTCATTTCTGAGTCACAAAAACTGAAAGTGATTTTTTGTGTCAGTGACAAACAGGAGAGCCTCCAATATCTGCCCACTGACCTCACACGTCTGTGGCAAAGGACTGATTTTCTGTAAGGCCCTCGAAGCAGGCGAGCTCACTATGCTCTACTGACAGAGAGGGGAGCAGAATGCTCAGGGCCCAGGTACCTACTACATGCACACACGGAGCCAGCACTTCACGTGCATCATTGAACTCAAGCCTCATATTTTGAGAAAGGGTAAAAAAAAAAAAGTAGCAGCAACAGTATCTTTTGTTTCCAAACAAGAACAGCCTGTCATTACTGGATAGAGAACTGCCACAGGCTGCCTCTGCCAGGAGAAGGGCCAGTGGGAGCAGCAAGAAGAAACTGCCAGAGCCCAGAGCACAGGCTGCTCAGAAAGTATGTTACAAGAACTGAGCATCCAAGTGGAAAGATAGGGCCACAGGCAAGCATGCAGGCCCATGGGAGGCTCCAGGGCAGATGCTCCCCCAACTCAGGGCTCTGCCCGGAGCTGTCAGGGGTCCCAGGAGCTCCAGAGGGGAGATTTTCCATCAGATCCCAAGAGTCCAGAAAGATTCTTCTCTCCGAGACTCTGGACCCAAGTGCAGGCTGAAACCATTTCAGTGGCTTTCGTCCCCCAATCGTCTTCCTTAGAGAGGAGTGTGTCTGTGTGTGTGGAACATGTGGGCACATGTGCATGTGGAGTGTATGCTATTATGTGAGTGCATGTGTCTGAAGTATGTATGTGGTACACGGTGTGTTTGTGTGGTATATGCGCGTGCGCAGGTGTGTGCAGGTGTGTGCAGGTACATGCACCAAAGGAAGCCTAGCCCAGCTCCTCGGGCTGGCAGCGCCCATTCATCTTTGCCAAACTGACACAAGGGCTCCGTGGCCTGGCCCCATCACGTCAGACCCTGTTACTAAGACCTTTCTACATCTGTGCGACACAGCAGCACTTAGGTCTCTCTCACTGGCCACCTCACCTCAAGGCTGGAGCAGGATAGAGCCACGCATGCCCACGTGCTTATCAGATGGGCTTCTAACCAATGGGTGGGACACAAAGCTGGCAAGTCTCTGAGCTGGGCTGGAACCTTGATCCCAGTTAGGCCCTATGTGCCCCCAGGCTTGTGCTTCTCTAGCGGGTGGAGCCAGGTACCCCCTCTGGCAGGCCCACAGCAACCCCCAGGCTGGCTGCACCTCAGCTGCTGGCTCAGGGCAGGACTCATATACTGGGTAGGAAAGACACTGGCCCAAGCCCAGACCCACCACTGCCCAGGTGGGTGACCTGGACAACTTACATCTCTCTGGGCCCCAGGCTTCTTGTCAATAAAAAGAAGATTCAGCCGGTGGGCCGGCCAACACACTCTGAGGATGGGGTGTCAGGCACTGGGCTGCGCACAGCATCCAGGATGGCACCCGCACAGAGGTTCTACCACCCTAGCTGGGCCAGGAACTTTGATACCTGCAGGCACTATTCTTGGCTGAGAAGACAAGACAGCTCAGTGTCTAAAGGAAGAGCTGCCTTCGGACAGGCCCAGTATGTACTAGGGAGCTGGCGGGCAAGGCAGGGTTACAGGGGGAGTCAGGAAGTGCTGAGAAAAAGAACAGAAAGCTCCCCCAAACTGACTCATCCGTCTGGGACTTCCCTCCCCCACCTGCAGCTCTAGCCTGGGGTCAGGTTCTCCCACTGAAAATGTGGCATAAATGTGGGAGTGGGTATGGGTGGGGACATAACTCACAGGCCCATGTGCCTTATGAGCCCAGCCGGATGGTGCAGGTGGCCTGAGCATCCAGCTGTGCATTCCTGCTGGATTCCATGCCTGCTCTGTGCAGCAGCGGGCAGGGGGCAGGGGGAGCGGAGCCAGCTTGGCCTCCACACAAGGCAGCCCGAGTCCACCAGGCCTCGAACACCGCAGCTCCTCCCAGGACACACTGCTGTTCCCTATGCAGAAGTACCGCAGGGAAATTGTCTCAAATAAAACTCTTCCTTCCTCATTTCCCAGCACCTACAAGGAACCAGGCTGTTACAGACCTTACTGCAAATCCTAAAAAGCCCTATAAATTCCCAGAAGCGCTCTCATTTGACAAATGAGAAAACAGAGAGAGAAACGATAACTCGCCTGATGCCTTAGTCCCATCAGATGGTTTTGGATGCTGTGCTCCCCACTCCACCTGTGCCCCCCACCACAGAGAAGAAGGAATTCCATACTACAGTGGGGCACATTCCACGAAGGGATGCTATGTGTCCATGACAACTGCAGGGGGTGGGTGCTCTAGGGAGTGACAGCTGGATGTGGGGCTGGGCAGTGGCTCCTGGGAAGGCAGGCCTGGCATGCAGAACAGGCAGATGGGGCGGGGCAGGGGGCAATTTCTGGCATCCTTTGGTCAGGAATCCCTGATGTTGCCAAAGGTCTCCATATATTTGTGGCGTAAAGCCTTTCTCCCCCTTTAAATGTGGGTATGAACTTTAGTTAACATGCAGATGGTTCTACTTATTCTGCAAGGACCTCTGAATCAGGCCACAGAACCAATAGAAAGGCCCGGAGCAGAGCAGATATTGGACAAACTAAGCTATGTCGCTGAGTAGCCAGCAGAAGGCAAAGAGAGGAGATTCTGCAGCATCACAAACTGCAAGCTGCTCCAGCTAGTTAGGGACAAAGCCAAGAGGGCCCTAGAGAGCATAAAGGTTTGCTCCTGTAGTAAAGACAAAGCCAAGAGGGCCCTAGAGAGCGTAAAGGTTTGCTCCTTGCATCCTGTAGTAAAGGTTTGGCTGGGCCCGGCTAGGGATTTCAGGAGGGGCTGCAGGAAGTTACTAGGGAAGACTGAGGCGACCAGCACAGGCCACAACCCTCAGAGTGATGTCTAAGTGTAGTGGTCAATCCCAGGGAACATCACTACACAGAAAGAAAGACATCCAAAGGTAGAAGCCTGAACTTCTGGTTCCAGGGGAGATGGAGAAAGCACACTCCACCCTTCCCCACTCACAACTAAAAATTCTACACAAAACACATAAAATAGCTACCACGAGCAGGAGGACTGGAGAGGGAGGACTCTCAGGACTGGAGGGACACCCTGGCAGTGACTTATCTGGTGTGTTTTTTTTTCTTTTTTGGTCTTAAAAAAAGTTATTTTTCTTATTAGAGCAGTTTTAGGTTCACAGCTAAATTGAGCAAAGATACAGAGAGTTCCCATACCTTCCCTCACCAGAGCCTCCCCCACTATCAACATCCTGCACCAGGGTGGAACCTACAATCAATGAACCTACAGTGACCCATCTTTATCTCCCAGTACATTGTTTGCATTGGGGTTCACTCTTGGTGCTGTATTCTATGGGTTTGGACAAGTGTATCACACAAAGCAGTTTGGGGTTTTTGCCTTCTATCCCAGTCTGGGCACCAGAGCAGCCCAAACCACCAATAGGCATAGACAGACAAGAAAACAACACAACACAACACAACATAAAACAAAAGCCTGCTCTCTCTAAGCCAAAGAACCAGGAAGGAGGCATTAAATTCTTTTGATTTTACCCACTTTGCTCCAGGCGAACAATAGCAAAAATGAGGCACCTGTCTTCCTCCCCACAAATGTAGCATCAGTGGCCTCGAGGCCTTTCCACTCTACATGAGGACAGTGCCACCAAAGACACAGGCAGACTCTCTGCAGAACTCAGGTGAAGCACAAGGAGGCTGGAGACTCTGCTTTCTAGTCAGACCCTGGGGAAGCAGAGAGTGTGGGGGATGATCATGGAAAGGAGGGAACTGGAGAAAGGATCTTTTACATCAGTGTGTTAAGCCCTGGGCTCACCCTCAGGCCACACATATGTGAAACTACTTGGAATCAGCATAGCACAAGTCTCACAAATGAACTATACCAATAAGAACTAAGGCCAGTGCCCACCTCTCAGACTGACCCCTGGGTGGTGCACAGCAGGGTGGATGTTGGAATCAGAGGCCACAGAAAGTGGGCCAGGATGTATGGTCTGAATCTAACTGTGCTGACTGCCTGTTTAAACAACTCAATCAATATCTCCAGAAAGTTTAAATAGAATCCAGAGTCTCATAACATAATATTTAAAATGTCCAGGATACAATCCAAAATTACTTGACAAAGAACCAGGAAACCTAAACTACTGTCAAGGGAAAAAGCAATCAACAAACATCAACCTCAAGATGACCCAAATGGTAGAAAAATCAGAATAAGACTTTAAAGCAGCTGTTTAACTATGCTCCAAGAATTAAGGACAAACACTCTTGAAACAAATGGAAAGACGGAAGTTCTTGGCAGAGATAGAAGCTATAAGAAAGACAGAACTGTTGAGATAGTAAATGTGTTTTGTTTTAAGGCACTAAGTTTGTACCAATTTATTACAGCAGCATTAGGAAACTAATTAGTGTGTCTTTGACCATAACAGAATTAAAGTAAAAATCAATCACAGAATGACACCTGGAAAAATCTCCAAATATTTGGAAATTAAACAAGATATTACGAAATGAACCACAGATCAACGAGAAAGTCTCGAAGAAAATTAGGAAATTGTTTGAACTGAATTAAAATAAAAATAAAGTATCAAAATTTGTAGTGCTTAGAGATAAATCTGTAGCATCAAATGTGTATATTATAAGAAAAGAAGAAAGGTCTCAAGGCAATAGTTTGTTTTCATCTCTAAGAACTAAAAAAAAGAGAGCAAAATAAACCCAAAGAAAGGAAATAATAAAGATAATGACAGAAGACAAAATTGAAAACAGAGAGAGAGAGAGAGAGAGAGAGAGAGAGAGAGAGCGAGCAAGCACTGAAAACAAAAGCTGATTCTTTTGAGGAAGATCAATAAAATTAATAAACCTCTAGCCAGACTGATCAAGAAAAAAGAAGACACAAATCAGCAAAATCAGGAATTAAACAGAAATATCACTACTGATCCCACTGATGTTTAAACGAAATATTACAAACGATTCTACGTACATAGATTGGACAACTTAAATAGACAAATCCCTTAAAAGATACAATTATGTAAAATCACTCAAGAAGAAATAGATAACCTAAGCAGTCTTATATATACATATATTAAAGTCATAAAATTTGCTGTTAAAAACTACAAATGAAAAACTCTAGAAGACAATTTCACTAGCAAACATTTAAAAAAGAAATAACACAAATTTTTCACAATCTCTTCCAGGAAATAGAGGAGGAAGGAATACTTCCAAATTCATTTTATGAGGCCTGTATCACCTTCATCTTGAAACCAGACAAAGGTAGTATAAGAAAAAAGTATAGACCATCATATGTCATAAATACAGATGCACAAATGTTCAACAAAATACTAGCAAATAAAATGCAGCAAAAAATGAAGCGAAACAGAGAGTAACACATCACAACCAAGCAGATTATCCCCTGGAACACAAAGCTGGTTCAACATCCCAAAATCACTCAAAATTCCCCACATTCAAAGACTTAACAAGAAGGAAATGCAAGATCGTTTCAATAGATGCAGAAAAAGCACCTGACCTTGCAGGTGCCTGCCAAAGCAGTACAGGCTACTGCTGCTGTTTCCAGCAGCTCCGTGTTTGCTCATGGCAGAAGACAAGAAATACAGGTGATGCTTACTGAGCTGCGTTACTCGAGGAGGCTCTCTCCGAGACTCTGATTTGAATTCAGGCCGAAAGTAAACTCCTTTGCAAAGAGTGTGGTTGGAGGACCTACTAAGACCTCCTCACACAAGGACACCAGAAAAGTGATGAAGTCTGCCCTCGTCAAAGCAAACTTCACCCTCCTACCCTCCCACCGGCCTCTACCAGGCTCCAAGCCTGCTCCGCCAGGAGATGCCTCAGACTAACCCAGGTGGACATTCCTCAGTGCACCAGGACAGGAAACAGTATCTGCCCTGGAGGACAGAAGCCCCAACCCATTTGCTTTCTTCTGGAAACTTCCTGAGACTTCCAAGTCTGGTTTCTTCTCAGTGGAACCTGCTGAGGACCACCCACTCCAAACTGGCAAAAGTGTGGGAAAAGGGGCCCTGGGGCTGACAGTAACTGAGGCAGAGAGAGGCTCAGCTCAGAGCAGGCACAGCAACCTTGGGAGATGACCCAGCCTTCTAGAAGATTTCCCAGGTACAAGAACTGCCTAGAAATCAAATGTTCAATAACTCAGGGCCTTGAAAGTTCTACAGGGGCTCAGGACTGTTATGATCTGACCGGCAAAGGGTTTGCTGTGGGGGGCTGGGGAGGAGAGAACTGCTGAATCAGAAAGGTCAAAAGGCGGTCTTCAGGGACCATCGAGACCAGTGTCCTGTCACCCAGCAGGTGAACACCCAAGCATTAAAACTACACTTGAAAATGGTTTTCCCTTTCTAATGCTCGCCCCAGATGGGAATTTTCACATTCCCCAACAGCTTCTCCCAGTATTTAGCTAAGCTTACAGTCAAGATGGTTCTCCTTCTGTCCCACGGGGCAGCTCAGATGCTGGCTGACTCCCCGCTCTCTGTTTGAAGGCTGGACCATAAGGCAGCCTGCTTCTGACGACTGAATGACTCTCTGATTCTGAGCTGGGTGATATCATATGAGACACACCCTGGAGCCTCTGCTGGCGACTGGGGGTAATGGGAGCTACCCAGCAGGGCTGTTTTGAGATTGAACATGATGACAGAGCACCCAGAGCAGCACCTGGCACGTAGAAGGTGTAGCAAGTGGTGGCTGCTGCTTGTTAGCCTGCATCTCTAAGCTATAAAAATTCACATCTTCAAATATTTTCTAAAAGGCTCAATTTTCTGCCCTTTCAATCAATCATTCAGCTTGTACAGGTAGCTCAGTGTTTGCATGGCTTTGGCTTTGAGGGAATTTTTTTTAAGAAACACAGTTTTTTATTTGATAAATTTGACACGTTACATTTTGTAAATCTGAGGTGTGTGACACGTTACTTTGATATATTTATAGATTATAATTGCCATTGAAGCAATATATATCACATTACATCATTATAGTACAACACTATTGTCTATATTCATTATTCCGTGTGTCAGATCTCGGTGGCTTATTTACTACTTGTTACAAGTTGTACCTAAAACACCATCAATCTTATCCCCCAGCTCCATCCCCTGGTAACCACCATTTTGTGATTTTTTTTATAGGCTTGAATTTTTAGATTCTACGTTAAGGGAATTTTAAGCTCAAGGTGAAACAGAAGGCAGCTCACTTGTTCAAAAGGATCCCATCACAGATGCACGTACACAGCTGCCCCCAGACAACAACTGGCTCAATCCTGAGCCTGGTCTCCAAGCCAAGTCTAAATTCCATCTCCCCCCAAACCCATATGCCAGGACCCCAGGCCTTCTGGCCCCTTTCAGGTAGAATTCAGGTGCTCACGTTTCCATATTTAACCTAATTTAAAAGATAAAACTGCTAGAGAGGTGGAGATGCTCTCTATACAGGACTGCTATTCTGGGGCCTCTCCACCTCCTCCTGTGTTTTATTCTAAACCAGGGGTCAGCAAGGTTTTTCTGAGAAGAGCCAGGGAGTAAGTATTGCCAGCTTTCCAAGCCATGTGGTATTTGTCACAACTACTCAACCTTGCCATTACAGTGTGAAAACAGCCACACATCATGCATAGACCAACGACACACAGACTGGTTCCAATAAAACTTTATTTACAAAAGCAAGTGGTGGGCTGGATTGAGCCGTACTTTGTCGACCTCTGGCCTAAACAACAGCAAGAGGCCCCAACAACCCCCTGTCCTCAGTTTCAGAACGTGGCTGTTTCTTGCTATCATCATAGACCTAGAAATTTGTTATGCAGCTCAGGAACCTCTCTTCAACTTCGCCCAGGCATTTCAATGCTGCCAAGAACCCACCAGCACATGCGATAGGCCACAACACAAAAGCATGTCTTCCCCAGCTCCCTTCACGTGTGGTACCCGATAACAACACGCATACGCACATGACAAGCATGCCCTTATACTAACAAGTACAAAAGAATGCCTGTGGGCACTGTGGAAAGATTATTTCGAGAGGGAAAGTTCACATCAGTTAGGGCAGAAAATACGAGCCAGGACCTTGATTCATACCTACCAGAGGTTCTGCTGGAAAACAGCACAGGACACTTGGAGGAAATGAATCATTTATGGAGCCCAAGGAGGTTTTGCCCAGTTTCTGAGGCGATGCTCTGCCCCGCCCCGCTCCCCGCAAGCAGGGACCTCCTTCTCAGCTTCGGCAGGGCCTCCAGGTCCTGAGGACGCAGAGCAGGATGTGGACAAGGAAGTGTGCCAGGCTGGGTGGAGAGTTTGTTTATGTAGGTTTTTACCCGCCTATTTCCATGAGGATCTGAGGCAGCATGAAGGAATTAAACAGTGTAAAAATAAGACCATTGGGAAGAGAACAAAAATTAAGGACCAAAGAATGTTTAAGGTCCCTGGGATGCATTAGACATGCCAAATGAGCACTCAATTTGGCCCCCATGCTTTCTGATGGCAAAGGCCAGAAAAGGGGACAAGTTACGGATAAGTGATGCCCGGGTGAAGGGAGAGCTGGGATGCAGGATGACACAAGGGGCCTGGAGTTCCTCATGGTCTGCCATTCGATTCCATCCCTTAATTTACTGAAGCATACTGCAAATACATGATGGCGAGGGTGGAACAACAACTAGAGGTCAAGGGTGAGAAACAAGTTCTCAGTCATCTCAGCCTCCCCCAGCCCCATGAGGATTTTCCCCAAATCAAAGTCCTGGACAGCTGCCAGCACAGGCTGGGCAGGAGGGAACTCAGGTCACACCCTCTGAGTCCCAGGTAGGACAGCCTTGGGCTTGGGCCCTGGTCTTGGGCAGGCAGACTTGTCCTTGGCCTTGCTGGTAGAGGTGCCTGAGAAGCAGAGTGGGGCCCAGGGGTACACAGAGAGGAAGTCCCAAAATAATCGCAACGCGTGCTACTCTGGGTTTGGGTGACATCTTTGGACCAGGCTCCTCAGAGTCGCATGTTTTCTGATTTTAAATGGAAAAGGAGAGCCAAGCACAGAAAAAGAACACCACCAAACTGTTTTCTTTCATTAAATGGGATGCACGAATCTGGGAGCAAGGGGTGCTGATCTCAGTACTGCTCTGGGCAGACTCAGCCACCCCCTTTTTGGGTATACCTTCCCCGCAGCAGTGCAGCCGACTGGCCCTGACACCCGGCCTGCCAGCAACGTCTCCGAGGCTGTCCTCATGCCCCATGGCTCAGAGGACTAGAGACAACAATGAGAACACTCAGCTCCAGTGCCCACACGTGCTCTGGGCTTGTTGAGGGCTACTCAGGCCAGGTTTGGGAGGGAGTACTCCCTTCTCTGATGAGCGAGGGGTCTCTGGCAGACTGATGGCAGCACAGGGGACAGTCAAATGGGGAGTGGGCTCTCCTCCAGCCTCTGCCCTCTGAGAGCACGCAGCTCACTAGCTCATGAGGTCTCCCAGAGTGAGGGGATGTCTGACCCTCCCAGAGGCGGAGGTGGAAGCTGAGCTTTAGAAAAAATGGTGTCTACCCTGTGCATTGCTCCACCTGCCAGAGAGGGCAGCAGCCACTTCCATCTAGACCACGGTGACACAGGCAAGTCATCCCCAACGTCCCCTTGCACAGTCTATAAAGTCAAATGTATAAATGCCAGTCCAAAAAACCATTTCCGAGGAAGCCATCAGACAGGAGCGCTCTGGGGACCACAGAGGTGACCCTAGGACAAGAGGAGTGACTGCTGTGTGACAGCCACAGCAGATGCCCAGGGACCAGTGCCCATGCCTGTCTTCCTGTTGTGGAGTCAGTCCCTACATCTGCCGTTTCACTACCAGCTTCCTTTAGACCGTGTGGAAGGGAGAGATAAACTGGCCCTCCCGGCAGGAGGCCAAGATAAGAGCCCTCCTGTCACTCCCCTTGAGTGGCATTTGGGGTCCCAGGCACCAGGGCCTCTGCCCCTAGGCAAGACAAGAAGAGGCAGCTCCCTGGGAAGGCAAGGCCTGGGCCAGGGCTCTCTGGGGCAGAAGAAAGAAGAGATCAAGAAAGTGTGTGCACTGCATAGAGGAGGACTGGAGCCCCTGGTTGAATCTGGAGGGTGGGTTTGGGATGGGGGTGAGGTGGGGGTGGAAGGCTGGGTGAAAGTCATATACAGCAGGGCCCAGAAACAACACCTGAAACCTCAAGGCTGGTGCCACACCCCCACTGTGCACTAGGAGGGTAGAGACATAGCTGGCCCCTCACAAGTTGGAGTCTGGGGTTTTGCAGACCTTGCCTACCTGGCTTCTCCTTGAGCCCTCCTCCCAGCCCCATCTAAGGGCCCAGCAAGTTAGGAGGGCTGATGCTCTGAGGGGCAGGAGCCACTGCGTCTGTGTACATGCGCACCGAGGGCCTGCTGTCCACACACTATCACGTGCAGAGAAACTGGATGTGCCCATTTCATCTCAGAGGCACACGAAGACAGAGTCAGCATCCTCATCTGAGAAACAAGGCTCAGAGATGCTAAGAAATGTGCAGACAGTGCAAAGTCCAGCCATGGAGTCCTTGCTCCTCTCCTAGTGGACCGCACAGGTGCACGCATGCACACACACGCCCTTGAACATAAACGCTCATGCACGCTCACACCCACACCCTTGTGCACTCACTCTGACTCCCCTGGTTGAGCTGCCCAGAGACCCTAACAGACCGGGGTAGGGCCGGAATCCCTCCTAGGTACCCCGATGAGGTCCTAACTGATCCTGGGGAAGGCTCAGGCTCCTCTTGAACCAGCATCCATGGTCCCCAGAATCTGGCTTCAGTCTTTCTGGTCTGTTGAGGGGCACACCACTGGTCAGAGCCCCCAAACTTGCTGGGCCTCTGGCCACCCTCACCCTCCCAGGCCATGTCTTTCTGCATCCTTTGCCCTTTGCCCTTTGCCAAAACCCCACCCTCCCTTAGCTTTCTCTACAAAATCCACACCCACACCCACACTTTGAAATAATTTCTGCTGCTCTGAACTTTCATGGCACTTAGCATTTGTGCAATTTATATGACAATCACAGCAACCTTTTTCACAGTACATTACTGTGAACTATCACTTTTCTTCTCGATTCTCATGGATTTGTGTTTCACCTTCCTACTTAGGCTGGAAACTGCCCTTATCAAACTTCTAGGACCTTCTTATGCCTAGGAGGGGACCCAAGATGAGACAGGCAGGTATGTCATCCCATCCCTCTGAAAACATTAACTGCGCACCTACTATGTGCCAGCATTGCTCTAGGCAATGGGGATATGGACGTGAACACAGTATGCAGTGACCACCAGCCTCAGGGAGCTTGGGCTGGAGGGAGACTGAGAAGTAGGGACGGGTCAGGAATACTTTGTGACTGTCACTTTTCACAACAAAGATGACTTCCTGCCAAAGCTGCCTGTTGAAGAAATGGGGAATAGGCAGAAAATCCAGCAAACCCAACCAGGAAAACAAAACTACATTTACCACCAATTGGGGATCTGGACCAAGTCCTGAGAAACAAAGGTGCTTTCATCTTGGAAGTGATACCCCTTAAAGACCCAACTGGAGCTGGACACCTTCTGTGAGAAGCACTGAGCAACACAGGTGTCCTTCTCTGGCCTCTTCATTCAGCACAGAGGTGGGGGAATCCCTCCTCCCTTCCCTTCAAGGTCCTACAAAATCCCCCAGCCCCTTGCTCCAAACCCATCATCTGGAATCCATCCCATCCACCCTGGTCCTGGGGAGGTGGTGCAGAAATTGGATAACCACCACGCATATGACTCTGCTGGAGAGAAACTGGGGAGAGAGAAGCAGTGGGGAGGACCAGGAAATGGTCCCCTGTGACTTCTCTGTGAAGCAAAGGTGCCTCTACTTTCCCTGGGGAGGGTCATTCTTGGATGTGAGTACTGGGACCCTAAAGTCTCCATCTGGAGTGTTAGGAGGTCATTTTTCAATTGTGTCTCGATTCTCTGATTTGTAAAAGAGGGAGCAAATTATGAATACAAATTCCTTGTGTACGGGAAGAATGAAGCACTTGAAGCATTTCTAGTTCAGTGTCAAGGAGGCTGGAACCAGGAGCTAATTATAAGGTACTGAGCGCCCATTAGAGTGAGAAACTCCACCCAAGGAAGCTTTCATCTGTGCAGATTCTGCATCAATATATGTTCCCACAGACAGGTTTCAAAGATGCCAACGGGCTGCCATGTGAGGAAGACTCCCTGAGGACCCCCTCAGGGACAGTCTGATAGAGTAGATCCGACCCCTTATCCAAAACAATGCAAAACCACAGAATGAAATACAGCTCGCTGGGAGCACACTGAGTGTGCTGGCTCCTCTCCTCTGATGCTCAAACAACCCCAGAGAGTAGTGAGTGTGGAGGTCACTACTCCCTCCTCACAGATGGGAACACTGAGGCCCAGAGAGTCTCGCCGTAGAGATGGTGTCAGACGCAGTACCTTTGACATCAACGCCCACGTTTGATTTTCTTAACATCTCAGAAGCTTATTGCAAAGAACGTGTCTTCTGCAGCACCAAGTAGAGTGTGACAGGAAGAGAGCTGAGTTTTCCAATGGGCAAGGAAAGAGAAGCACTCCCCAAGGGTGCCTCGGCCACCCAGGAAGCCTCAGGGCCCTAGGCTGAGAGAGCTCCATGTTTTTAGCACTTTACACCTGAACTTGGCCTGGAAGCAAATGCTACTCCAAAGACAGTAAGGGCCACTGAACCAAAATTACACAGGTAGAGCAGCAGCCTGGGCTGGCCATTCCCCTTGGTGTTGTCTGCACTCTGCCTCCCCAAGGAGGTCATGCCCCCTGCAGAGCCCACCCCAAACCTGACACGTGGCTGTCATTACACTGGAGGCAAAATCTCAAGGCAACCTTCCTCCTTTCAAAAGCACATCTGACAGAAGGAGTTAGGGATGATGGAAGTGCTCCATGGACTTATAAGGGTCAGGGCAGACCAGGGCCCTTGCATGCTCTGCTAGTCCTGGAGCTCATGAAGGAGCCTGTGCCCAGATAGCCTCAAAGGGCAGGTGGCAAGAGAACATGAGTGGCAAGCAGTTCTGCCCTCAGCACTCGGAAGGAGAGGTGGCAACACAAGGACAGCTCCGTGCTCCAAGTGAGGCAGCACATGCACAAAGAGTAAAGGATGTCAGGACAGTGCACAAAGGAGGCACAAATGAGGGGCCAGGAGATGTCAGAGGAGGGAGACAAGTCAAGGGAGAGGGAGGGAGATGGCGGGAGGGACCATAAGGAGGCTCATGAAAAAAGTAGCACCAAAGCTAGACCTGGAGGACACGTGGGGGCATTCCAGACGAAGGGATGGGGTATAGGAAGCACGAGTGGTGAGGAGAGAATAGTTCTGCTGCCAGGGCAGAGCCTGAGAGGGTGGGACAGTGGAGTGTGGATGGTCCTGCCTGCCTGGGAAGCGCTGCCTCGAGCCCCAGGCCAAGAGCAGCCAGAGATTTCTAAGGGAGTGATGACTGGGGCCCTGTGCAGATGAATCTGGCACATATGCTGGCTCATCTGGGGAGGGTCCAGGCCAAGCCCAAGGGCAGGATGGGGTCACAGTCAAGGGTGAGTCCAGCCTGCTGGGCCCTGGGCTCCACATGGATGGTTTTGGAAGCACGGTAGAGAGAGGCTGGAGGCAGGAGGTTTCCTGCTAAAACATCATTTAACATCAGAGACAGCCCTGGAAGATGCCCACTGCCCACTCGAGAGAATCCAGTGGGCTCCCCCGACTTTTCACAAACCCCCTGGAATTTCCATCTCTAAGAAGCCCAGCCACACTGGAAACCACTTCTCCGCAAGGGCCATATGTTGGTTTACACTCATTGCTTCCTCTATTTCCCCCTCCCCCTGGATTATTTTTGACAGATAAGGTTTCCTGTTTTCACTGTCTGGCTGGCCCGGCCCTCTGTCCATCCGTCTGTCATCATGGCCATCAGGGCAGTGGCAGGACAGGCACGGGCTGGCATGCTGCAGGCCCTTGGGGGCTCCATAACGAGGAATTAACCACCTCCACACCCTGCACCAGCTGGCCACTCAGTAAACACCACTTCCTCCCATGCAGAGCTGGGCTGTGACCTCTCTCACCAGCGAGAAGCCTCCTAATAAAGCAAGCAAATCAGCCATTCATCCTAGCTGCTGACAGTCACTCACCCTTGGAGCTGGTTCACTCGAGGACACAAAAAACAGCCCTTTACAGCAGGCACGTAGCCTAGCCTGGCCTCCCATCCCCTCTCCTGCCCTGCCCCAGCGTGGGGCCTGGACAACAGCTGGCGGCCCAGGGCTGGGAGTAAAGGGTCCCCACTACGAAGAGGAAGGTCCACCACACCTGTCCAGTCACTTGTGGCTTGAGTGGTCAGCACTCTATCAGGCTGGTTCCCAGCCACCACTGCCCAGGCTGACAAGTCACAGGGCTGATGACCTGTCACCAGGCACCACCTATGCCATGGAAGCCAAGATGCCAGACCCCTCTTCACTGTTATCCTCAAGACCAGGAGGGCCTGAGACTGCACTTTCCCAGCTCTCAGACCCCACGGTAGTCCCCAAAGTGAAAGGCTGAGATGGGACAGCATAGAGGAAGGGGACCATCAACTCACTTCGTCTGACTTATATACTGGGGGTCCCACAAATTCTGTCTAATTAAGAGTTCTGCGGTTGTTAAGGAAAAAGCTGAAACCTAGTGGGTCGGGAGAGGAAACTCGGTTTCTGGGTACCCAGGGCATGAGGCACTGTCCCAGGTCACCTCTCAGAATCCTTTCGTGGCCTTGGGGGATGACGAGAGCAGGGAGAGGGTAAAGAAGCACCGAGGCTGACCAGCAGCAAGAGCTGACCTGGACACTCACTCAGCTCCAAGTGCTCCCCACTGCCCCCAATATGCCTGGTGATCTGGGGCATTAGCAGGCCCCAAAGGCCAGGTCAGAGCATAAACCTCATGCTGAGGGGCCAGAGGGACCGGTCGACAGGATCCTGCAGGCTTGAGAGTCCAGAAGGAAGAGAAGAGTAAGGGCAGGAATGCCAAGAGGGGGCGGGTCCCCGTCTAACAGAGCAGGAACCTCGGATCAGAGGAGGGTTATTCTGTGGCCCTCAGTTTCCCATGGAGTGAGGCTCATTTGCTTGGGGGCAGGTTCCAGTCCCTTCTCAGCTCTCCTGATCACAGTCAGGTGAGACTCGACGGTTCTTGCCGAGGCATTCAGGAACTTGGGCCTTAGCTCTTCCTCCAGCAGGATGTGGGCATCGAGGTCCGTCCTGTCCCAGGCAACGGACCTTGCTCGTAGCCAGGTGGGCGGGTATAGCTCAAGCCCGCAGCCCGCCCACCCAGCCCAGGGCCCCAGCCTGCGTGGGAACACCCTTCCTTCAGTCCTCGCAACTATCCCATGCGTAGGCACAGTGCGGTTTCCGTGTGTTTATTTAACTTTTTATTTTGAAACACTTTCAAACTTACAGACAACTTGAAAGAAGAGTACAAAGAACCATTTGTTTAGGAGAACAGCAGTGACCTAAAAAGGGACCTGGGGGATAGACAAATACACCTTGTGACCCTGACTCTAATCAACTTGACGGTACTGTCCTTGGACGTGAGGGTCCCCACAACGCCCCCTCATCCTATATGTGGACAGTCAGCTCATGCCAGTTGGGCCCATGCCTGTCTCATGAAGGTGGTTGACCAACAGCTCCAGCAGCCTGGGGCCATCTGTGCCACAGCCAAGGCCTGTACAACCTCCGTCCAGGTAACAAGGTAGAGAGAATATCGAGGAACTGGCAGGTGCCCCAGAGTGCCAGTCACTGTCTCTGAACATCTTCCCTAAGTCCAGGCTGCAGAGGTCCCGCACTGGCCAAGCCTGCGAGTCTACAGCACCAGTCAGGGCCCCATCATTCTCAAGCTGGGCGTCCAGTGGGTGATGCATGGAGAATGTTTACTTTAAACCTATTACATAAACATGACAGTAGCCAAAATCCAAAGGACAAAGTCACTCATAACTTCACCTGCTTGACCAACCCATCTAAGGTTCAATCCTTTTGGTCCCCATCCTATGACTACATAACTGAAGCCCCATGATATGTGACATAACCAACCGGGGCCTCAGGAATTGCATCACACCTGCCTGCATCTGCGCCCCATGGCAGTGAGATGGTGCTGCTCCTCTTGGCAAGAGGCCGAGGCTGGTTCTAACTCAGCAGCTCCTGGAGCCTGGGCCAGCCCTGCGACCCACTTTGACCATCATGGTGGAAGTGACAGGGTACAAGCTCCATTGCCCAGACCCCAAGAGGCCCTGCAGCTTCCACCTTAGTACTTGGAACACAGCCTCCATGCAAGACACAGGCTAGACTGTGGGACAATGACAGATCGCAAGGAGAGAGAAGTCCCAGCCTTCCAGTGTCCCCACCAGGGGACAGCAATAGAAGAACCACCCACCAATTCACAGCCACAAGAGATTACATTGTGCTGTTTTAAGCCACTATCACTGGGGAACGTTTGTCACACAGAGATATGACAGACACAAATCCGAACGTATACAACTCTGTAAGTCATTTTTTCCACTTACGGTCACCTTCCACGTTGCTACATATTTTCAATGTTACCATTTGATAAGTATATACTAGTCCACCCAGCTAATGTTACCCCTTTTCTATTGTGGGACTTTCAGTTTTGTGTCCAGTTTTCCACTGTTATGAATACAATGAATAGCTTCATGCAATAATACCAAAAGGGAAAGGGAAAAAAAAGGCCTATTTCCTTAGGAAAATACTCGAGGGTGGGATATTTCTGAGTCTGAGCTTATAAACATACTAATGACTCTGGAACAATGCAGATGAGGAAAATTCAAAAAGAAAGATACCCTTGAAGCATGATGAAAAAGGGGCAAGGAGTAAACTCAGTTTTGTAGGAACAAGGCATCTGTGTCCTGAAGTCAGGCCCCACACAAATCAACACTGGTGCTGCAGACACTTATCCAGGTCTCCAGCCCCAACGTGACAAAAGAGCCTGGAGCACCTGTCCACAAAATATATCCACAGCTTCCTCCTGAAGACTCAAGAGGAACAAGGTTGCAAATGAGTCGTTTCTCAGATTTCATAATTACCAGCTCAGCCAGATTTCCTGAATGTGGCAAAATGAAAAGGAGTCTGGTTGTTCTAGAAAATGACTCAGGTTTCCAGGAAAGGCAAAATGCCTAGTCTCAGTCACCATCTGACTCTTTGACTCACTGGTCCCATAGCCCTCTTAGATGTCCCCATCCCCAGAAAGCAGGCTCCAACCCCAGTTCCTGAACTGCTTGCTGAGCAGTGTACACCCCAGAAAGGCCCAACACTGTGAGGTGTTGCCTGGAAGAAGGCCCAACCCACCCACCCTCTTCCGCTCTTAAGCAGAATGTCAAAACCAAGCTTCTACTTGCCCTACCTTGACTCTGGTTTTGTCACTGACTTGCCCAGGGGGCATCTGGAATCACATAGAAACACTCCCCCATCTCCCCGGAACCTCACTGGAGGCTTACCAATTCTCAGGAGCAGCCAACTTAAGCTCCCCTGGCAGAGAAGGTGGCTAGAAATGAAGGTGGAATGCCCATCCCTTTCCAAGAAATCCAGCCCTCTCTATCAGTGACCTGCTACAGTCCCGAGGGCTTAACTCACGGAAGTTATTGCAAGAGAACGGTTGCCCTCTCCCATCTCCTGTCGACAGGGCTGAGTGATGCCCTGGGTGCTCAGGCAGGAGGGACCTGCTGGTGAGGGATCAAGAAGAAAAGTATGACACCCCTGCTCATAGCAGCACCATTTGCAACAGCCAAAAGACAGAAACAGCCCAACTGTCCATGGGTGGATGAATGGATAAACAAAATGTGGTATATTCATACACTGGAATGTCATTCAGCTTTAAAAAGAAATGGAATTCTGACACGTGCCGTAACATGGATGAACCTTAAAAATGTTACAGTAAGTGAAAGAAGCCAGACGCAAAATGACAAATATTGCAGGATTTTACTTATATGAGGTACCTAGAGAAGTCAAATGCATAGAGACAGGAAGGGGAATGGTAGGCGCCAGGGGCTGGGGGGAAGGGAGAATGACAGTTGTCTAATGAGATAGAGTTTTGGTTTGGGAAGATGGAAAAGTTATGGAGACGGTGGTGATGGCTGCACAACACGTGGATGTACTTAACGCCACTGAATTGTACGCTTAAAAATATTAGCACAGTTGAAAAAGGAAAAGAGAGAAAGCAAAGTTCTGTGGCAGGCCGAGAGCCTCACCCTTACTCCCTCCGAGTGCAGGTTTGGTCAGCACGCACTCACTAACACAGGCTGTGGGGTCTCCCTCTCGGCACCCCACGTCTACCGCAGTAAAGAACTGGGACTGACTCTGTTTCCCTGCTCCACACCAGGCCAACTCCACCTTAGAGAAGACACAGGGCATGATGCCCGGGCAGGGTCTCCTCGGATTCCCTGGGCACTACCCTCCAGAGAGAGAATCAGCCAGAATGAAATGAATGTGGGTCCTCAAAGCCACACGGAGGCTGTCAGCAGCCGGGTGGGATGGGGAGGCTGAGCCAGGCCAGGTTCAGCTACTGGGGCTCCTTTCCCATCTGTTTCACGTACTAAGGTGTCATGTAAAATGTCATTTGAAAAGAAGGGCTCTGTTCCTAGAACAAAACCATTCGAAAAATCACTGCTTGGAAATGATGCTCTGGGCTTTTCCAATTCTGATGGAAAAGGCAGCTTCTCCTCTTCCACCCTGACGCTTTGAAAAAACACACACCCAAACCTCCAGCCAGCAGATGAAGCGGCGGCCAATATCCTCGCCCGCTATCAGTCATAACGGCGATAATAACAACAAAATGAGAATAACAAGTGCTTTAGGCAGTTGAGGCGTGCCAGGAGCCAGTAAGTGCTTTTTTTCCGCACGCTTCGTCTCACTGAATCTTCACAGCAAGCCCCTGGGTAGACAACTTCTACAGATGATTTCTATTTTACAGATGAGTAAAGAACCATCCTTCAGCAATTCTCAGGCATGCATTTTCCACACATTTCAATGTGACTGAAAGTGGAATCGTAAGTGGAAGTGTTGCCTTCCTTCTTGGCAGCACATCAGCTAATGGTAATGCTCATCATTGGGGCGGGGGGCGGGGGGTGGAGTAAATGAACTGCCCGTGCACAAGAGGACCCAGGCTGGGACCTGGCTCTGTGTCCCTCAGGAGTTTGAGCCCAACCATCCCTTGCTACACCTCTCAGCTCAGCCGCTGCCTCACTCAGGACACTCATGGCTTGGGAGCATGATTCAGCAACACTGCCATCCCACAGCCTGGCCATTGTTCACCCTGGCAGGCTAAACCCTGGGTATGACCACAAGGATCAGGGTCGTGAGCATCCACAGAGGGCTGCAGGGATCAGCCACATCTCCAGGATGGCTGCCTGGAGGTGACCAGCCCTGATCCTCATGAGCCAGGCAACAGCTGGGCAGATGAGCCCAAAGGTCAGAACGAAACCCAACAAAAGTGGTTCTCATGGCACCGTCCCAGGAGTACTGTTCCTCAGGGAAGTCTGAAAGCCTCCCAAAACAGAGAACGCTCATCGTGCTGTCAGTTCTCACTGCTTTTGTGGGCCCTACTCTCAGAAATGGAGAGGAAAGCCCGCCATCCCTTACACACACCTTCAAGTCCTCTGCAGATGAGACACTGATTTATGACTAATTCATTCTTTGGTCCAAGCAATACTCGGAACTGGGCGTGCAGCTTGCAGCTGCCACATCTCTTGGCCAGAGAGCAGATGCATCTATTTTCCTCTTCAAGTGAAGAAACAAACCAAAAACACAGAGTCCTAAACACCCTGTCCATCAGAATCAGAGCAGGTGGCCCGTGGAGGTTATTGTATGTGTTGGGATATGTAAAGCAACGCCGATGGGTGGGCACACTTCACAGATGCAAGCCTGCAATGCTGTCTGGTTCCAGAAATGCCCTGCACTCCCAGAATGAGAACTGTGCTCCCACTGGTGAGACTGACAACCCCAGAGCCACAGAGCCCGACAGGGGCTTGCTTATTCCAGGCCCTGGCAGCTTGGTGAGTCTCATACACCTACACGGCAACCACGCCGACAAGCTTCCTACTGCACTTCCTGCTGAGGTCCCAGGGTTCTGGGCAATAAATATCTCTGTAAGATTCCAAATTCTGTCGCGGTTCCCAGGGACACGTGTCAGCAGTCACAAGTCCAAAGACCACAGGCAGTGAAGGGATCCAATTGTGATCACAGCCTGCCCTGCAAGTTCTCGCTCCTGCAGAGCCGGTGCACCTGCCAGTCCAAACCCCCGTCAGTCCTCCATCCACAGCTCGGAGTCCAGGCTGCAGGCAACCAGTATGGCCATATGCCACGGCAGCTTTTCTCCTGCCTGCAGCCCCCTTCCTGGGGCTTGGCTAATCCAGCAGCAAAATTAACCAAGGGGGACTCAGTAGCTGGACTCGTGGAGAAAAGAGGCACATGGGAAAGCCGCAGAGTCTAACTTCCCACTTTCTAGGACCTACATTTTTGTCGGAGGCTGAGGATAGGACAGGCAGGACCCCTGGAAGAAAGAGTTTTGCTCCCTGCTACTTTGAGGGGAGCAGCCCCAAACCTGGGGAGAAAGGCTGCACTCAGGGAGGAGTGAGGGACATACTGAGGGGGAGCGGCTCCTTGGTATGGCCTGGATCTTCCAAAAGAAACTGCTAAAAAAGGACAGCAACTACCAAAAGCTATATAGCATATGACCTCATTTATATGACATGTCCAGAAAAGGTAAATCCATAGGGAGAAAGTAGATTAGTGGTGGCCAGGACTAAGGGGAGAAGTCATGGGGAAAAACTGCTAACAGGCATGGGGTATCTTTTGGACGTGATGAAAATGCTCTGGAACAAGACACGGTGGTGCTTACATCACCCAATTCTGTGAATATACTGAAAACCACTGGATAGCCATGTGTGAAGTATTTCAGGGGTCCCCAACCCCTGGGCCATGGACTAGTGGTACCGGTCCATGGCCTTAGGAATGAAGCTGCACAGCAAGAAGTGAGTGAGCAAAGCTTCATCTGGATTTGCAGCTACTCCCCAGCGCTAGCATCACCACCTCAGCTCCCCCTCAGGTCATTAGGCATTAGATTCTCATAGGGGCACCGGTCCTTGGTGCCAAAAAGGTTGGGGATGGCTGAACTGTATGGTAAGTTATATATCTCGATAAAGCTGTCAGAGCAAAACAGAAAAGGATTGTCAACCTACCCATGTGATGAAATACTCCTTGGGAATAAAAAGGAACAGCTACCAATACACACAACAATCTGGATGAATCTCAAGTGCACTTTCTAAGTGAAAGAAGCCAGACCCAAAAGGTTACACACTGTGAGATTCCATCTATTTGACATTCAGAAAAAGAAAAAACTTTTGGGGAGAGAAAGCACATCAGTGGTTGCCAGGACTGCAGAGGGGAGAGCTGTCTACAAGAGACACAGGCGACAGAACTTTCTGGGGGTGATGAAACACTCTGGGGTGATAAAGCTTTTGGGGTGATGGACCTATTGTGTATCTTGATTGTGATGATAGTTATACAACTCTATCACAACTCACAGAGCAATACACCAAAAGGAGTGACTTTTAAGTCTATAAATTACATTTCAATACATACACGCACACAGCTCAAATGACATCACAGCATCTTTCAAACCTCTGGTATTTTTTTTTAAAGACCAGATAATTTACAAAATACTTTTTTTTTTCACCCTCAAGCCAAAATGTCATGTTTCTAACACAGATAAAATTCCTGTAATTGGAAATTTGTTAAATGAAGGAAGTAGAGAACTGATTGAAAGAGAATTGATTGAATAAACAAAAGCTAAAAAGAAAAATTTGTAACTATGTGTGGAGATGCATGTTAACAGCACTTACTATGGTAATCATGTATCAAATCATTGTTATAAACCTCAAATACAATGTTATATGTCAATTACATTTCAATTAAAAATAAGTAAATAAACCAAGTATCTAAAGGGGAAAGTAAATAAAGGTAAAGACCTGATGTTTAAAAAAACCAATGAACTCGTAGACTCATGTTTACAGTTGCATTATTCACAGTAGCCAAAGGTGGAGGCCGCCCAAGTGTCTATTAACCAAAGAACGGATAAACAAATGTGGTATATCCATACAAAGGAACATTACTATAACTTAAAAAGGATGGAGATTATGCTAAGTAAAATCCGGCAGATACAAAAGGCCGAATACTGTATGATTCTACTTACGTGAGGCACAGGGAGCAGCCAGATTCATAAAAACAGCAGAATAGTGGTTGCCGGAGGCTGGGGTGGGGGAAATGGGGAGTTACTGTTTAATGGGAACAGAGTTTCAGTTTGGGAAGGTGAAAAAGTTTAGAGATGGAGGGTAGTGATGGATGTGCAATGGTGTGAATGTACTTAATGCTACTGAACTGTACACTTTAAAATGGTTAAGATGGTAAATTTTATGTCATCTGCATTTTGCCACAATTAAAAAAAAAAAATCCAAAAACACTGATAGCTCCTCTTATAGTCATAAGTGACTATGAGCACTCTGGGCTTGGCAAGGCCTGACATCATAGCCCTGGCTACAGTCTTCAATCATCCACGGACCCTCAGTGTCATGCAGCCACATGCACCGACGTGGGAGGACAGCCTGGAAGAGCAACAGCTGCTTCTCTTGGCCCTTTCAACCAGCGGGTTCCAGCTTGAGGTTCTCACAGCCACTGAGAGGGCCTGACAGAGGTTTCTGGACAGCTGCCCTATACCAACTTTATGAGGAGTCAACTGAAGCATAAAGTTCCACAAACACTGAAGCTCCTGTGTGTCTGTTTTGCACACAGACACAAAACGGCTGTCCGGACCAGTGCTCGCCAACAGGAGACTGTGCACCAAGGGGCTAAAACAAAGGTGAGCACAGGTAAGTGCATCTGCCTTGGCCAGCGCAAGGCTGTCAGCTGGGGTAGAAGTTCTGTCTAGAAGTGTCCAGGAGCCCATGGTAGCCCAGGACGCTGCAGGGTGGGGCATCGACTGCTGGGCTGGGCTCTTGCACCCACACTCATCCCATCCTCCATGCAGGTACCACCAGAAGCCTTCTTTGACACACAGGGATACACCAGACCATTCCGCTTCATCACCAGCCAGTCCCTTGCCACAGTCGCATGCTCCAGCTGTCCCAAGCCTCACAGAAGCCTGCACCCCCTTCCTTTATACCTCTGTGCACAGGCCTACCTCTGCCCGAATGTCTCCTCCTTCTCCTGCCCCCACGATGGCCTAACATACTCCTTCTCATTTGGGTTCATTTAAGACTCAACTAATGGACTTTCTTCCCTGAGCTTGCAAAGCAGAGCTGGTCTCTTTCCGGTGCCTGCTGGGTACTGATCTTCATCACAGCATCTATTTATCAGCTGTTACATGTCTATGGATTCTTTGGGGTCAAGAACTGTGTCAAGGCCTAAGCAAAGGGACTGGACCCCAGCAGGTGCTACATAAACTTCGGATGAACTGGTTAGATAATGGGTGAATGAATGACGGGTGAAGGGATAGATGAATAGATGGATTTTCGGTTGGGTGGATGATGAATGGTGATGGATGGTGCTATGGACTAAATGTGACCCCCTAAAATCCATATGTTGAAACCTAATCCCAATGTGATGGTATTAGGTGGGCCTTGGGAGGTGACTGCATCTTTAGGGTAGAGCCCTCATGGACGGGACTGGTGCCCTTATAAAAGAGATACCAGGGAGCTCCCTTCCCTTCTCCTTCTGCCATGGGAGGACACAGCATGAAGCTGGCCATCAAAGAACCAGGAAGTAGGCCCTCCCCAGTTACCAAATCTGTTGGAGCTTTGATCTTGACCTTCCAGAGCCTCTAAAATAGTCAGAAATATAACTGTTGTTTATATGCCACCCAGTTTATGGTATTCTGGTACAGCAGCCCAAACAGACTAAGGCAGATAGCTAGATGGAGGGATGATGGATGGATGAACAGATGATAGATGGCTGGAAGGATGGGTGATGGATGGATGAAGTGTCTTAGGCATGGCTGCTGCCTTATCACAAACATCTGCTGCTAGGAAACAGGTGAACAAGACTTTTCTCATAAATCTGGGGCTTGAGAAGAATTCCAACACCCTGTTCTCTCAAGATGGAGCGTTTTTAAAAAATATCTTTCATCAACAAATGACTATTTTCTTAACTTCTTATTCAGGAAAATTCAGACACATACAAAAATAGACAACACAGTATCTTGTGTGCCCAAGTCCTGTCACTCAGATTCAGCAATTAACCTATGGCCAGCTCTGTTTCAGGAGTCAACAGTCAACACTGGGCACAGGACACGCAGGAGAGAAGAGGGGTTGTTAACCTAGTCAGCCATCTCCCATCCCAGTGACTTGAACACCTCTGGCGACTTCCTGGAGGAAAGAGCCCTCATGTGGACAGAAAGACCAACCCTACCTGCCTCACGAGTTCCATGAAGAAAGCCCATGTGAGCTCCTAAACAGAGATGTGAGACACCCACACACAGCTCTGTCACCCCATTTTATAATCGCCAGGAATTACAAGGCAGCTCTTTGTAGAAGAAGGGTCAGCAGGGCCCACGGTGCCAAATCCATCCAGCCCATCACTGCCCATTTTTGTGTGACCAAGGATCTGAGAATGGTTTTAAATGCTACCATTTGAAATGGTTATATAAGTACCCACTTAATAGCCTCGATTTTACCTTGTAGCCACAAAACCTAAATTAGCTACTAACTGGCCCTTTAAGAAAAGGTTTGTTAAGCCCGATATTGCAGAGCAAAGAGCAGAGGCTCAAATAACCATCCTTGGTTCAAAGCCAGAGTCTGCCACGGAAGCTTCTTACCCTTCTAAGCTCTTGCTGTCTGAGCATCAGAGTGGCAGGCACCACCTAGATCCCCGCTGGGCGTAGAGGCTCAGATCTCAGAATGCACATAGGATCCCATTACAAAGCGTGAAGCTAAATCCAAGTGCAAAGTTCCACAAAAGGGAGGGTTCTCTCTCCTGCAAGACTGTGAAAAAGTGACTGTCAACACATTCTGGGGGGACCTGGGAATCAAAGTGCACAGTGAGCCAAGCCCGCCAGACAGAAAGTTCTGAAGGTAAAAAGACTTGCACCGAAGCAAACTCGCCCAACTGGAGTGCAGGTGGTCAGCACTGCCTCCTTCCTGTCCTCATGCCCTCCAGACCGACCGACATCCCCAGGGATGGATGACCAGCTTGGCAACATGAAGGCCCTGCTCCAGCTTGCACAGAGAATGCTCAGAGAGCTTCTCCTGCAGGACACAAGGCTCAGACTCCAATCCCAGGTGGGGTCTTCACGAGACAGCAGGCTGCTGGAGGACGAGTCACCTGTGATGAAGGTAAATGATGGTCCCAGGGTACCAAATGTTCCCCCAACACCACGACACAGGCAACAGCCCTGTACGCAGGTGCTACTCATCTCAGCACTGGCCTCAGCACAAGCGTTCCTGAACATGCAGGGCTGTTCTGGTTGGCAAGACACCAGCTGGCAACTCCAGGCCTCGCTCTGCCAACTGCCTGCCTGAACATCATCACGTCCACCCTGGCAGACCCCTTTCATGCTGTTTTCGCCCCCTCCCACATCAATGGCTGGGCCTCCTACTGCCCACACTCTGCATTTCAGCAACTGTCCAAGAGACACCTGTAAAGCCTCTGAGCATCTGTGCCAGTGCTGAGAGCTGACCCAAGGACCCAAGGAGTTTGCTGATCTCTGTCTCTGGTCAATGGGGTAGTGGAGGAAGATGACAAATCAACCAGCAAAGAATCACTCCAGTTCCCATTAAACTTGAATGCAGAGCAAAACACACCCCCTGGCCTACCTTGGCTCCCCAGACTCCAGACACCGCAGGTAGCCAGACACATGAAGGTCCTACAAAAAGACTACTTTGGGACACCTGCCAATGAGGTTTTTCAAGTAATTTGCTGGGAACTCAGAGTGATATGACTTAATTTTATTTGGAATCACAAAACTAAAGAGATCTTAAGAGACGCTACTGTGTGGCTTCCTCATTTGCAGGTGGGAATTCAGAGGCCCAGGGAATTTAAGTGATTTACCCAGCCTCAGAGTGGCAGCTGATGGCACAGCTAAGATAGGCAACACAGAGCAAGAAGAGGAAAAAGCGTGAGCCCAGCTCCATAATACCCAACCCGAGATGGCTAAGACTTCTGAATTGCTGGCTCTATGCTACAGGATACTAAAACAGTAAGATAGATGCCCAGTGCAGTGTGAGACAACTTGTCAGTGTCAGAAAAGTATCCATTCCTCTCTTTTCCTCCTCAAGCCCATTAAACCACACTGTGCTCCCTCAAAATTCAGCCCGCTATAGCTGCCCCAACCTCCAACCTACACAACCACACAACCTATATGCTGCAAGTCCTCAGGCACAGTGAGGTGTTTGACCTGGCAAACCCAGGAGTGTCCTGCTTCCCTGGCCTGGCTTCTGCCAGATTCTGCTGGCTGAGTGCAGCCATGCACTGCCAGGCAAGCTCCTTTCCCGTTACAGTGTTTGGCTTCCTTGCATCTTCCCTGAAAGCCAGGGAGGAACCCCATGGCCAAAATTAACTGGACAATGCTGTCTAGCAGACCAAATCCATGGATAGGATGCACGCAAAAAGAAGCCAAAATGCTTTTCACATTCAGTTAAAAGCAGTCCGGAGCAGCAACAAACTAGCAATCTTCAAGATAAACAAGGGGACAGTGAGTTCTTTCCCTACAAAGCACCACACAGCTACCAAAGAACTGTCACACAGCCAGTGGCCTCAGGGATCTTCCTGAATTAGAGACTGGACTAGTGCGGCTTGCCGCAGGCTCAGGGCCTCTCCTATTTCCAGGAGCATCAAATAACTAGAAGTTACAGTGGGACCCAGTTTAAGGCAGACACCCCCAAACGCAAACCTTAACTTCAGATTCCACTTGTCTAGACAAAAACCCCAGATCACACTTTGGGATTAGAGGTAGGCAAGGCCCCACCAAACTCAGCCTTTTTATTACCTGATGGAACCAGTTCGGTTGTCTTAGAAAAAGAACAAGGGCAAGAAAGACGTCAAAGGAAAGCAGAAAATTAATTGTGAGACCAAAGGTAAAATGGAACAGTGTTTCTGGAAGGTCATTTGGCAGTTGATATCCGAGGTCTTAAAAGCATCCATGTCTCTGGGGAAATCCGCTGACAGATACCCACCCTGACGGAAGGAGTCAGGAATGAGAACAGAAACCCATACAAGAAGATGTTCAAAGAATGTAATGAATCTACTGAATGTGCACTTCAAACAAAATGTGGTAAATGTAAGCAATGGAATATTACTCAGCCTTGAAAAGGAAGGAAATTCACACTACGCCATGGTTGAACCTTGAGGACATTAGGCTAAATGAAATAAGACAGTAATACTGTGAGTCTGCTAGACAGGGTACCTAGGATAGTCAAATTCATGGAGACAGAAAGTAGAATGGCGGTTGCCAAGAGCTGGTGGGGAGGGAGGGATGGGGATTTATTGCTTAATGAGAAGAGTTTCAGTTTTGCAAGCTGAAGAGAGTTCTGAAGATGGATGGTGGTAAGGGTTGCACAATAATGTGAATGTACTTATTACCACTGAACCGTATGAAAAAAATGGTTACAATAGTAAATTTTACTTTACCCATAAAAATATGTATCATATTTAAGCCATATAAATATAATTTTCTTCAATAATGCAATATACCAAAAAACACTCATGTGTACACTTTAAATGGGTGAACTGCATGGTATGTGAATTATATATTTCAATAGATTTTTTTTTTAAAACAGATGTTCCCTAAAACATCATTATAACCAGCTACATACAGTAAACACTTTAAATGTCCAACAAAAGTCACTGAAATTAGATAAATAATAATGTGATTATACAGGTGACCCTTAAAAATAATATTTACTAAATATTTAGTAAAACAAGAAAATGTTCCCATTAGTTAGCAAATGGACACGGTAAGATCTCAGCTACATAAAATAATTACGGATATGATTTTCTATAAAGTCGAGAAGAAAATAAAACACCGAACAGTTGCCCTGAAGCTGCGAGTCAGTCATCACCAACCACCCTTCCAGATTTGACCCAAAAGAAATCCACTCCCGCTTCTGCAGGCCAGCTGTTCAAAACTCACAGCTAACGCACATGGATTCCCGGAGGTGAGGGTGCCCAGCCCTGACTGCAGAGGAAATTGCCCGAGGAGCTCTTCAAAATAAATCTAGGCTCTCAGAAAGGAGGAAGCCAAACAGTCACATGTGAAATGCCTAGGACCAGGCAGGGCCTCTGGCAGCTGGGAGCAGGTGACAGCCAGCATGAAACCAGGGACTTCAGTCCGATAACCGGCAGGAACCGGGTCCTGCCAACAACCGGAATGAGTTTAGAAGGGGAGACAGAGCTCCAGATGGGAATGCAGCCCCAGTGGACACTCAGATTGCAGCCTTGGCAGACCCCGAGCAGAAGACCCAGCTGTGCCCATGCGGGGGCTGCTGACCCGTGGAAATGGGGATTTAAAAACATAAACAAGAAAAACCTCACCAATCAGATTCTCCAGGAGGGACCAGCTGTGCGTGTGCATGATTTTGTTTTGAACTAAAGCAGAGGCTGTAATCTACACAGGCAGCCAGGGTGGGGACCTACTGCCTTCGATCTCTGCCAGGCCAAGGGCCCCCATTTCCCATAACCATCCGGCTGACAATCTTCGGGTGTAGCGACACTGAGTAGAGAAAAGCTATGTCCTCACAGAGCCTGGACACTTCCATGGACACCAGGCAAGATGGGCTCCCAACGTCACGTGCTGCCTGCTGATGCATAGGGGGTTCCAGTCAGACAACCCCCCTAGTGGACCACAGCCCATCCCGGCCTTTTAAAAACCCTGTAAAACTTCAAAACACAACAGCTCTGAAAGGAAACAGCCAAGGACAGTCCACGCGTCGTGACCCACTGCTCCTGGCTGGTCTGTGCACCCCAGAGCCTGAGCCTAGGGCTAGTGTGGGTGTCTGAGCAAGGGAGCCCCAGAGAGTCCCCATGAGAAAGTCTCACCTCGGCCTTTGATGTCCAAGGTCTTATTAATAGTCATGCCCTGTCATGCCCCATCTTAGAGTTGCATAAACATAAAGTGACCCTCCTCCCTCAGGAATGACTCTGATTAATTCATATACCTGAGAGAGCTCCCTGTTTGGGGGCTGGGGAAAAGGAGAGAAAAAGAAATCTGCATTTTCCATTCTCCTCCCAGATGTATCCCCTGCACTCAATGGGCGACCAAGCAGGACACTCCAGTTACGGCAGCCATGTCCCTGCCTGTTGTACCCCAACAGCCGACTGTGACAGTTTTGCACCTGCAAATTAGGGCCCAGTGCAACACAGCACACTCCCCCACTTCCTGAGCAGTTAGAACAAAATGCCTCTCCCAGACAGCCAGCGGGACGGGTCTCAGCTCATTAACCCTCCCGGACTTCCTTGCCAGAGTTTCTGGAAACCGACACTGCAGACGTAGCGGGGATAAATAAGCAAGCACCGGGCTCACGGGGCCAGGAAGCCAGGAGATGACAAAGGCATGCTGGGCCCAAGTCTCCCTCACTTCCTCACACACCCCTTTCTGGAGCCCTACACACCTCCTCCCCGAGCCTCGTACAGCCCTTTCTGGGCCTTCGTTCACTCTCACAGAGAAGAGTCTGTTGCTGGGACTCACGCCGTCTGCCACTGGGGAACACCGCAGGAAAGGAAACCAGACATGTTAAGCATCGCGACCCAGATTTTTCAGGCTAAGCTCTACCAGTGGCTCACCAGGTGCTTTGGGGAATGAGGGTTGACCCATCTGACTGCTCCATGGCAAGATGCTAGTCAACAGGGCCTCCTCACCCAATGTCCATGAGGCCGAGTGCACAGTGGTCTCACCTCAGACCATTGATACAACTGCACGGGGCCCCGAAGCCGGGCTCCACACCTGACACTCCACCATAGGGGTTGCTCTGTGCTCCTCTCTACCTGCCATGCGCCTCCAGCTTTGGGGACGTCACTCACAAGGCCACCTTCTCAATCCCCTCTCCCACTACCTCTCTCTGTGCTAGACATGGCAGACCACTCTGTCCCCTCTCAGACCTTCTCTGGAGCCCCCACCTCAAGCCTCTGGAACCTGCTTTCTTGCCAAACTGCCGCCTTTGTCTCTCTCTCTGCTCTTAACTGTCTCCCCTCTCACTCACCTCTTTACTGCCCAGACCCCAGGGTGAGCCATGCCAATGCTCTTAAAACACCATCACATGCCCAGCAGGCCCTTGTGCAAATCTACGCCATCCGGAACCACTGTTCAGTAGTAAGCTGGCCACTCTTCTGCTGGGGCTGCCAACCTCCCTACAAGACCCACCCCCATCTGAATCACCTCCCTGGAGTCCCACTGGGACCACCCTCCACCCCCACCCCTGGACCCTGTCCCATCAGTCACCTTCTCAGCACTCAGTGTCCACGTCACTCCTCTAGCAGATAGGGACATAGCCCTGCCCCCAGGAACCCAGCAGGCCCACATGTGGACACTCAGGGAACACTCAGCTCCCCAAACCCAAACCCAAACCCCTGACCACACATATGCTGCCAGGATTTCTGGCATGACCGTCCACACACAGCGCTCCAGTTTCTCCTTCACCCACTGCAGCCTGGCCTCTTCCTTCTCTGCCAAAACCTCCTGGCGGTCACTTCCCTTTAGCCTCCCTGCAACATAAACTCCCCGTCGCCCTTCCCACTTTGTCTTGGACTCCTCTTCTCCCAGGTGGCCCCAAAATGTGCAAGGTCCCCAGGTCTGCTCCGACCCTCCTCTTACCACACAGCCTCTCCCCTGGTCCATTCCCCCCTTCATTCCCAGCCGGGCCCTTTTTCCCAAAGGCCACATCCTGCTGCCCACCCTGAGGCCCGCCAGCACAACCCTCACCACTCCAGGCTCGCTTAACCTCGCCTCCTTTCTCTTCCGTCAGCCCCTCCAACAGTCAGTTCACTCATGCCCTCTCCATCCTTCCCCACCTCCCTTTGAGACTACCACTCCAGGTGCCCCAGCTCTCAGCAGACCCTCTCACACACGACTGCCAAATGCACCTTCCTGGGGCAAAGGCCCAAAGGCAGCCTCTCCCTTGCTCCACAACCTTCAGTGGCTTCCTGTCACCCTCCAAGAAAGCACACTGTCATCAGCCTGGCTTCTGGGTCCTGAACAGTTTGACCCCAACCCTCCTGACCACCCTCACCTCCCCTGCTGCACACATTTTACACCATTTCTCCAACCAAATGGATTCCACTATTTCCTGAGCATCCTGAATACTTTCCAGCCTCTGAGCTCCTGCCCGCTACAGACTCTCTGCCTGGAACACCCCCTCCCGCAGCCCTCTTCCCCGAATACATGCACATCCCACAGCTCTGCAGAGCCTTGAGATCTGCCCAGCGTTACGGTAACTTGAGGAGCCTGCTCGTCCCTGTTCCCACCTTGGTCTGCAGGCCCTTTGCACCCCAGTTAAAGGCTAAGTCTGAACCATCTCCCCAATTCCTAGGACATCGGGAGGGACAACCTCTCCTGAAGAATAGATCTGTGTTTTCTCATCAACCCTGCCTCTTAAGAAACACCAAATACTTTACACTAATAACGACTACACTTAAAAATGGTTAAGAGGATAAATTGTATATTATGTATAATCTTTCCACCATTAAAAAAAAAGAAAAAGAAAAAGAAAAAGACAAACACTGACGAAGAAGGATTGAGGAGTAAGCATCAAGGCAGGTCAACCAGACCCTGGTGCTGCTGAAAGTGGCTGAGGAACCAGGGGCTCCTGGCGCTTAACTTTCTACCTTCATGGGAGTTTGAAAAAGGCAGCTTTTTAAAAAACGAAGAAGCACCTACAAAGTAACAATCTCATGCCCCAAACACAAAGGCGAGACAGTTTTACCCATGTTCCTGAGGGAGAAGGTGGAAAGCTTTTAGAAGTCAACAATCCTAAAAGCTACATTTTCTGGTCTGAGGTCTAAGATCCGGACAAAAGCAAACACTGCTTTTGCAGGTGCCAGCTCAGGCACACACCAGAGAGTGGACGTGCCATGCTGAGCATCCACCTGAGACCACTCACCAATCAGGTTACCTGGACTTTCAGCCAAAAGGAAAATGGCTCAGAGCCCAGCACAGCAACTCCGAAAGCAACCTCTGCAAGGGCCAGAGAGGTGAACACTGGCACCCCTGGCCCAGCCTGTGTATCACGCCCCCAGACTCATATCACAGTCACTCTGCAAGGTCGGGGAGGGCCGCAGGACAAGTTAAGCCTATTGATTTAAGTAGGGAGAAGTATAAATAAGCCTTGCAGGTAGCCTCAAGTCCTTCGCCTAAATCCTCAAACAACGCAGCTCTGGGGGTCCCCACTGCTCCCGCATGGGGACCCCTGTGAGGGAAGACACTCTGTCAAATGCAGCATGCTACCCAAAGTGCTGTCCGCCCTTCTCCCTGGAGCAGAGGCCTCAGTCAGCTCAGCCTCCTGATGGTTTGCTGTCCAGCCACCACCTCGGCCTGGCAATAAAAAGCTTGAGGAAGAAAACTTGAAGACATCCTGCTAAGTGAAACAAGCCAGACGTAAAAGGGCAAGTACTGTAGGAGCCCATGTATATGAGGCATCTTGAGCAGACAGAAAAGAGAATGGTGGGTGCTCGGGGCTGGGGGAACGGGGAGTGAGGAGTTTTGCTCAATGGAGACTGAGTTTCAGTTTGGGAAGATGAAAAAGTTATGGGCACAGATGATGGTGATGGCTGCACAAGACTGTGAATGTGCTTAATGCCACTGAACTGTACACTTAAAAATGGTTAAAACGGTCCATTTTATGTTATGCAATTTCACCACAACACAGAAAAGCGGGGTCTAGGGGAAGACCACAGCCCCAGATGGAAAAGTCTGTCTCTAAACAAGCAGGTTCCCGATGGACGGGCCTGCGAGATGCGCCCACCAGGCTGAAGGCTGACGTAAGCTCGATCACCCTGGACCCCTTGCCCTGGTGAGCCCCTTGAACACTTGGCTGCCATTTGCCTTCCAGCATCCTATTGCCCCATGGTCGCTCCCTGATGAAAAGGAGGATCCACCAGACCCTCCACATGCAGCCCTCTCAGGCCTCGAAGTCTTACCAGGACCTCCACAAGCCAGCAGAGAGCACTCAGGTGGCAATCGGAGCCCAACAAGGTACAAAAACACCCTCTGGAATATTATTTGGCCACAAAAAGAAATGACGTTCTAATGCACGTCACAACACAGATGAACTCTGAAAACCTTACTCTAAGTGAAAGAAGCCAGACGCAAAAGGCCACAGGTTATACGATTCTATTCACGTGAAATATCCAGAAAAGGCAAATCTACAGACACAGAAATTAGCACAGTGGGTGTCGGGGGCTGGGAAAGAGAGGGAGTTATGGCTGAAGGGAGCAGAGTTTCCCTCTGAGATGATGGAAATGTTCTAAAGTTAGGCAGCGGTGGTTGTGTAACTCTGAATATGTTTAAACACACACACTGAATGGGACACTTTAAACAAGTGAATTACAGCTCAATAAAGCTTTTAAGAAGCACCACCACCACTCAGGAACAAAGCTGTAAGTCTGCGACACCAGAGAATGACCTGCCCATCATCATCCCAGGCACCAGACAAAATGGGTACTACACTGGTCTCTAGGTCTCCGAGCCAAAGGCTTTTCGGAGCTTTCAAAAAGAGGGTAGGGAGAAAAATAGACAAAGCCACCCCCACCCCAGGTTTGCTGCAGGTCCAGCTGTCCCAGCCCCTCAGGAAGTAGGAGTCGGGCACGGCATGGGGACAGCAGATAGCGGCAGCCACTGCGGCTCAGAGCTGAAAAGCCCTGTTTTCCTCACAGCCACTTGGTCACCCCAAGTGTCCCTGAGGCTCCAAAAGGAACACTGTACAGCTCTACAGCTCACAGAGGGGGCTGGCTCCTTGCCCACCCTGGGGTACCCCTCTGACCACAGCCATCCCAGCACCGAAGGGACACCCTGCCAGGGCCGAGCCCACCACTCCAGTGTCCTCCCCACACAGTATACAAGGCAACACCCTCCGGTCTGCAAAGTCCTTGGGAATCTGAACAGAGCCTAAATGTGCCAAAGCCCATCTTCCTCATTTGTTTCCTACTAAAATAAGAAAGTCTGTGGTTTTTACTTCCTCTTTTAAGGCCTCTCAATCACTAAAAATGAGAATAAAGAGGTTCTAAGTGGTCCCTCTATAAACTTGGGCAAGGGGGGGAGTGGCTCCATGAGAAAAATCAAGAGGTCTTTCTCTTCCTCCAGCTCCTAATGTCCAAGGCCTCAAAAAGACACCAGGCCAAGCAGTCCAGGAACACTGAAAGAAGACCCCATGCTACCCCACAGGGGGATGAGCAAGGCTCCAGCACAGTGTGTGCCCCCAGGTTGCCTTGGCCAATAGAACTTCACACCAGGTGAAGTGGCTGGCTTTCACCTGGGGCCACAATGCAGAAAAATATATACTGTACCTTTAAGATGTAAGAATTCCTCCCAGCCCAGGAGGACACACTGCGAAAGGTACAGAAGGGAACCTTCTACTGCATTTTTCCTTTAAAGCCTCTTGCTAAGTGGTGTTAAATCAACTGACAGTAGATGCCAGAGGGGGTGATTTCACAAGACCAGACCAGGGGCCAGACCCCTGGCACCACCCACTCTGCACTCACATTCCCATTTCACCTCTCAATGGGTCGTCCCCTCCAGCCCATAGAATTAAGTCCCTGTGCAAGACCATACTTTGGCTTGGGTGATTCCAGATTGTCTACCTTTAAAGTTTGCATTCTCTCCCTAAACCAGATTGACATGTTGCCTTCAGGTGGCTTCCAGAATGTTCACCTTGTTATATATGCAAGGTTACATGCACGTAAGTTATATGCAGAAAATCTTTCTGCTCTACTGGCAGACTAGCTGACTTCAGCAGCATTTTTTTAAAAAGGCAACAGTCAGGCATTTCAAGTGAAGTGAATCTTCAAAAGCTCTTCTGAAGGAGCCAACAGAGGCACTTGAGTCGAGGGTCCCCTCGAGCTGTCAGTCCCAGCCTCTGTCCGGCTGGCTCCACTGTGGCTGGTGTGGCAGGTTTTTCCTGTTTCTTCCAGTGTCCCTCTGCTGTCTCCTGGCCAGCTGGAGATGGCGCCTTCCTAGAGCTCCCTGTCACTAACCTGACACTCTATGCAAGAAGCTGGCCACCTCTGTCACATCTTCCCAGTCAGGCATTATCCCTGTGCACCTCCCAGAACCTGCGTACAGCAGAGCAGGGTCAGCATGCACTGACCTCTTCCCCCCAGGCCTTGACTGCTGGATAAAAAAGGTGAATGGATGGGCAGTGTCCTTCCAACATTCCTGTCCTCTTGGGCCCCTCACATACAACTTGCTGGAGGAGTCTTAGCAAAGTGCCCCAGAAGGACAGCCAGAGAGTTAGGAAATACCTTTCTCCAGGAGATTGCCAAGTAGGAGAGAGAAACCAGCACCCTGGGTAGCTGACACCTTCATGGACCTGCCTGAAGGTCAGGACCAGAAGGTTGTCACCACAGTGCTTCCGTTTACATCGCCATCTCCCCACCAGACGGAAAGTGACCTGCTGGGAGGCCTGTCTCCTAATACCTGGCACCGTTCCTGTCTGACACGCAGGTCTCCAAACGTATTTGCAGAATGACCGATAGAGGTCCCCTCCACCTCTGGCAGGGTCACTCTCATGGGATCAGCCTCACTCCACAGTCTAATGAGAGAGGCCAGCGTCAGCCCCTCCGCCAACCGGCTGACCTGCGGCGGGTTATTTCCGACCTGCTTGTCTCACACACCCTCGGACCCAATCAGCCGACAGCATGTAATTATGACAAAAATCTTGCTCCAGCCACTTCACAAGAACATTCCGAGGGCACATGAAACAGCATCCACCAGTCATATTTACTCACAGGTGGGGCACTGCAGTCTCTCCACCCCAAACCCAGGCAGGCGCATCAATGAACTCGACAGTCTTGTCTCCCTTGGGCCCCAGCCACCACTCCTGTCCACAGTCATTTTGCAAGGTCGCAGAGGTGAGCGCTAGAATCCAAGACAGCTAATTAGCAGGCCCCAGTCTGAGAATTCGAGACTCTCTCTAAGGTTTTAGCAGGGAGACCCCAAGCCTCAGCAAAGAAGGAAAAATAATCTCCGGATAATCTCCAAAGCTGACAAGCTTCCTTGCTGGGGCCCCTGCATCATTAGGCCCCTGAAAATGCAATGCCAATTATTAGATGGGGTAATGGGGGGTTGGCTTGAACAGGGAATGGAATGGGAAAACAGAAGCCTCAAAGATGGGGTCTCATTCCATCTGTGACCCACAAACATAGCACCCAAGATGCAGATAGACCCACGTGGACTCAGATCACCACCGTCAAGGGCCTAGAGTGAGGCATGTCCTGTCGGACACTGAAGCAGGACAGATTCTGTCCTTGTCTTCAGGCTCTCACCACCCTGAAGAAGGAAGGCAGACAGACAGGATTAACAGGAAATCCCTGCAGACTTACAGCTAGAGAAAGATACAGTTAGGGAAGATGCTAGGACATTACAAAGGTTTTGTTTTATGTTGGTTTTCAGAGATAAGCCTTTGATAAATCCAGGAATAAAGGCAAGAGAACATTTCTAGGAAGATAGTGCCTGTCACATGATATATGCTTAATTAAATACCTCTGACTGACTGAAAGGGGAAGAAGTGGTTGCTTTAGTAAAAGAAAGGTAGGTATAAACCAGGATGAAAAAGAAAGATATGGAAAAAGTTGTCTTAATAATAACTTTAAAATTTAAAGAATTGAGAGAAAAGGCCTTAGCAATGATGGGGTCCAACGTTTAACTTTCCAGATGAAGAAAGAGACATGGCAGCACATGAAGCTTTAGGACACAGCCCTCCTGACACCCAGCTGTGTTGTCTAGTCACCATGAGGCTGCCTAACAGCACACAACACTCTTCTCAAATTCTTCTAAAACACGGCTGGTAAGGCCAGCGTAAGCACCCCGCCTCTCTGCCATGGCAGCCCTTTCCTCTGCTGCCCAACAAGGGACTCAGAGCATTGTAGGCTGAACTATGTTCCCCCCAAATTCATATGTTGAAGTCCTAAACTCCAGCATCTTAGAATGACTGTATTTGAAGACAGGGCCTTTACAGAGGTGATAGCTAAAATGGGGTCATTATGGTGGACCCTAATTCAATCTGACTGGTGAGCTTACAAGACGAAACTTGGACACGCCGAGACACCAGAGGTGCACATGCACCTAGGAAGAACCGTGTGAAGATGCAGCAAGAAGACGGCCATCTGTGAGCCAAGGAGACCTCAGGGGACACCAACTCTACCAGCACTTTGATCTTGAACTCCAGCCCCCAGCACTGTGAGAAAACACATTTCTGTTGTTTAAGCTGCCCAGTCTGTGTTATTTTGTGACGGCAGCCCTAGCACACTAATGTACTGGGCCAGTTTAAAAACGTGGGTGTGAAAGCCGAGGAAATACTGCCATCCCTACCAGGTGTATTCCTAAAGTGAACATACCTATTAAGGACCAGAGATGGGAATTAAGGACAAGAATGCTGCTCCCAGCAACTTCAAAACCCTGCTAGGATGAAGTAAGCCAGACACAGAACAAATGTATGATCCCATTTATATGAGGTACCTAGGATAAGCAAATTCATGGAGACAGAGAGTGCAGTGGAGTGGTGGTTGCCAGGGGAGGGGAAGAAGATGAGTTATACTGATTAATGGGGACAGTTTCTGGTTGGAATGACATAAAGGTTCTGGAGACGGACAGTGGTGATGGCTGCACAACACTGCAAATGTAGCTAATGCCACTGAATTACACACTTAAGAAAGGCTTAAAATGGATATTGTCAATGTTACTGGAATAACTATGTATGGTGTTGGATACTAGACTTATTGGGGTGATTGCTTTCTAAGTTATATAAACACCTAATCACTATGTTGTATATGTGAAACTAAAATAATATTGTGTGTTAACTCCAACTGAAAAATGTTAAACTGTAAAAAAACAAAAAAGCACTAAAAAGCTTAAAATGATTCATTTCATGTTTTACCACAGTAAAAAAACAAAACAAAAACACATATCACATGTTGTACGACAGTTTAATTAAAATACTGTATTTTTTCAAAGGAAAAAAACCCTACATGAGCCTCAGGAATTGTATTCCAGTCGGCATCAAGAACCCCTGTGGGGTTCCTAGTTAACTTAATCTACCATCACCCCCTGAACCTTGATCTAAAAAGCAGCCTCAGGGGAAGTGGGGAGATAGAAGGGGGAAAGGGGACCAAATACGTGGTGACAGAAAGAAATCTAACTATGGGAGGTGAACACAGTGTAAAGATAGATAGATAGATAGATAGATAGATAGATAGATAGATAGATAGGCGCCTTACTGTTAAAGTGTACAGTGGAAACTTACTGGATTTTGTTAACCAATGTCACCATAAATAAAAATACAAACAAACAAACAAACAAACAAATAAATTGGCCTCAGTCAAAGCTCAGCCCATTGTCTGGCAACCTGAGAATACTGGAAGATGCCCATCCATTCTCTGTGTGGAGCCCTCTCAGACAGGGACGAGCAGCATCCTGGCCTCTGGCACTGCTGTCCTCTCCTGGGTGGGTCCCAGCATATGGCTCTCCCGGAATCTTTGTCCTGGTGAGGGCAGCAGTCACAGACACAGGTCCTCTGGGCCACAGGACTCCCAGCCCAGGGGGCTGGGAGATGCGCGGCTACTGAAGCAACCAATAGGCAAAAGGCAGCAATGGGGATGGCACGTTCCTTTGGACCCATGCAAATCAACAGCACTCTCAGCTCCTTCCTTAGTGTAAGGTTCTGAAATGCTTCACTGTTTCCAAAACAAGAAAGTCATCCTTCTTGAACCAGAGAACCCTAGTAAAATTGGATCTAGACTCCGTTTCCACCCTGTTGATGACTTAAGTGCTCTCAGGACTCCACCCAGTTCTGTCCACTCTGCCTCTGTTTGTGGAGTGGAGCCTGTGCTCGATTTAGAGGTGACTAAAGGCTCTAAAGAGATGATGATGAGGCCAGCGCAAGGGCTGAATGACCTTTCACTGCCCCATAGTTACTCACTCTAACTGGTCACTGGTCCATTCAATCATCCGAGGGAAAAACAAAGCAGTGATCATTCTGGCAACAACACGTCACCAGAACCCAAAGGGCAAATTAAGCAGCTTAATGAATGTGAAAATACAGGGCAGAAACTAACTCACTCGAGAGTCCACGAAGAAACAAGAGGTCTGGGGTCACATCTCAAGACCAACACTTAGTAAAGGGCTGAGGGGCACACAGGCTTGGGTGTTCACATCAAGAATTCCTCAGACTGAACGAAGAAAGGTCCTTGGGTCTGCTGGCCTTCTCTTTCATGAAGAGCCTTATTGAAGTCCTCCAAAAGGGAAGTTAAAAGGACAGGGAAAGAATTAGGAAGAGACCAGTACAGCTGATCAGATGCTTCCCAAAGACCAGCTCACCTTCCCACCTTCCCAGTGCAACACCACAGGAAGTGAGATACCTTCCAGTGTGAGCTGTGTGTCCAGCTCTGACCAAGGCTCCGTGGCAGATCCAGATAAACCGGGGATTCCTGCCTTCAAAAATCAGTCTGTACTACCCAGTGAATGAACCTTGGGGACATTATGCTAAGTGAAATAAGCCAAATACTGTATGATTCCACTTATACGAGGTCCCAAGAATAGTCAAATTATAGAAAGAGAAAGTAGAACGGTGGTTGCTGGGGCTGAGGGTGGGGAAATGGGGAGCTGCTGTTCAATGGGTATAGAATTTCAGTTTTGCAAGATGAAGAGCGTCTGGAGGTGGATAGTGGTGATGGTTGCACAATGTGAATGTACTTAATTCCATTGAACTGTATACTTGAAAATGGCTAAAATGGGTTAAGATGGTGAATTTTTGTTATGTATGTTTTACCATGTGTGTGCACACGCACGCACACACACACACATACAAGCACACAGTCGAGAGTGGGAACCTTTGCTCCCACTGCCCCTGGAGATAGATGGCTTCCCCACTCTCTGCTGCTAGACTTGTGCTGATGGCAAGGTCCCCCTCCAGATCTGCTGCTTATGGAAGCTTCCCTGATCTCGCTCCCTCTGAACACATAAATGTGTGTGTTCTTCTCTTCCATTAACTTATAAGCTCCCAAACGGCCAGGACCGCCCTCTCTGCTTCTATGTAGACCACACAGTACAAAGGGAGGGGCTTGCACACTGCAGGGCTCACAGCTGACATTGACCCACCCCCTGGACCAATGCATTCCAGCTTTTCAGGCGCAGGGTGGGGCGGTGGGAAGAATACCCTAAGGCCACTACATTCTAGAAGGAACAGGTCTGCATTCCCACAAGAGCCCAGAATCCCAGGTCAGCCACTTCCTGGTTGTGTCTTTACCTATAGATGGGCAGTCCCTCCACAGGGTGATGGAGGAAACCATGAGGGGCCCTGCACAGAGCCTGCTGTCACCACCATTCATGGCACATAGTACTGAGTGGTCATTTCAGCTCCTTCTCTCAAAAACCAGAGGTGTTGAACTCAGACACGTGAGAACCCACTCATCCAAAGGGATTCTAAAGCCACTAGGGCCAGGCCCCCATGTCTGCTGCTGTGAAGAATTAAGGGGACTGCTACTCCCTCACCACACTGTGGTTTTCCTCACTGTCTCTTTTTCAGAGGGGAAGCCCTGGCCAGCAGGCTCCCCCCGGCTGACTAAAGAACATCAGCAAACAGTCCAGACAGAGACAGATGGCCGAGCCAGCGCGGGATCCCTCCTTCCCTGCCAGCCGCAACCCTCAGAGGAGCGTGCTGGGTGCAGAGTTTAAAGGCTCCCAGAGCTAAAATAACCAGGAGTTTAAAAACCTAATAGGCAAAAGAATGTGGGACCTTGAGGACATTCAGTGAAAAATCCAGAAAGTCCTAAGAGTGGAGTCTAAGTTGTAAAATTAACTCTCCAGCCATTTACTGAGAACCTACCTACCCTGTGTGACACACAGAGCCAGAGACTCATGTCCATAGCTGTGCCAGAGGCAGGCTGGAGGAGCTGATGAGAGCAGGGGAGAGGGCTCGTAGCAAGGCCCACTGAAACACATCTCATCTGTGCAAATCCCACTTTCTGGAAACTCTGAAATCCGCCCCCAGCAAGAGAACATCATTTCAGAACGCAGGTCTGAAATTTTCTTCTTTATTATATTGTTCTCCTGAACCACAAAGCTCAGGGCCGGTTCAGGCTGGCTTGCTTGGCCGACAGCTGGCCAGACAAGGCTGGTGCCCAGTGACCACAGGGCAATCCTCCAGACCCCAGACAAGCTGATGTGCCTGCAAAGCAGGCATCTAAATGCTACAGGCTTCCACCCCCCAGGAAGGACTTAGGGGACATAGCTGGGCCAGGCCGCAAGTCCGAGCAGCACGCTGCGGCCACCCCCAGCTGCAAATGGAAAATCGCCACAACCACCCCAGCTGCAAATGGAAAATCATCAACTAGATGTACCTAAAACAAACAAGACAGAGTGCTGATCACAAAAAGGCCAATCAGAGAGCCAAAAATAGCCTCACTTGTTTCAAGAGGATTCTGACAAACGAAACACATACAACTCCATCAGCAGAAAAAGAAAAATCAATGAAGTGGAAAACCACATCGGCTCAACAGGGACCAGGACCCCAAGAGATATCCTGACAGCCTCACACCCGCCCTCCCACTCCACCTAAACGCCAAATTCTCTCACCCACCTTCTCCTTACCCCAATCACAAACTGGGTGTGGACCTCAAAATCCAATACCATCACCCAAGTGACAATGGTATCTGTACACAGCCCAGAAGTTATATACACAACCCCATAGGTTTAATCTTAGGGCCAGGGTTAGACCACAAATTGGGAGCCCAAAGCAAACACCTGTCCTTGGGAGGATGAGGAGGCAGGAACGCAATGAGGGATCAGAAAATGGAGCTGAGGGTGAAATACAGAAGTCTGTGGATGAGTAATGACGGGTGAAGTCTCCGTCAAGCTGGGCAGATCAGGACGGGTATGGATGGCTCTGCTTCAGGCCTGGATAAAATCTTCATCCCACTGATTTTCAGTGGCCCACTGAGTCATAACTACCTGTCACCTCACTTCCTTCTAATTTGTATTTTCACCTGCTCTGACTTGCATCTGGGCTGCTGGGTAGCAAGGAAACCTGACACTTCTATAGCCTGGGTTCAGCTAGCACATCTTGAGTTCCCCAAACATGTCATATTACTCGTTTAGGACAGGAACGGTGGGGTGGTGGGGAATGCCCAAGACACAGGTCCGTCCTCGCTAAAAGCATCTAATCTGGATGGCAAAGATGACCCCTCTTTATGCCATCACCACTGCTCAGCGTGGAGGAATTGGGGGCAAGGAGACAACTACCCAGGGCATCTTGGTTGCAACCAGCAAGCAGCATACTCTAGAACCAAAAGGAACAAGCCATGTACCTAATCACACCCATCATCTCTCCCAACCCAATCTCATTCTGAACACTGGGAACCTGCATTCAGGAGGAAGGCAGGGATGGAATCTGTCCAGGAAAAGGAGCAGTGTGAATCCTTGTTCATAACCACATTGAAAATTCACTCCAAAAAGTTTCTCCCTTCTCTTCCACCTCCGATGTCCCCTTTTCTATTCCCTCCTGCTGGCTCAGTGGTTTCCAGCCAGGGTGCAGACCTGCCCAAACCAAGCTGGTGGAGGTACCTACCTGCGTCTCCATGGAAGGTGCCATCCTGAGGCAGCCTGCCCGACGAGCTGTCTCCATCGCTGGGCCAGATCTGCCCCGTCTTACGGACACCCACGATGGTGGCCTCCGACACCACGACCTGGCCCTGCCGGTGCCGCTTAGGGCACTGCGGTGTGGGGGGGCTGCTGCTGTCGAAGGACTGCTGCGAGTTCTGCGAGGGCGAGCGGCTCTTGTCCCGGAACATGCGGTAGGTGGTGGGGCTGGGGGACACGCGGCTGGACTGCCCCGAGGAGAAGTCCTCCTCGCTGGAGGTGAGGTTCTCGTTGGAGCTGCAGTCCGGGGTGTAGCCTCCGCCACTGTCCTCAAAGCTGCGAGGGGAGTAGGACCGGCGGGGCCAGGTGAGGCGCTTCTCCTGCTCGGAGGTGCTCTGGCTGCGCAGGAGCGGGCCCTTGCCCTCGCCCCCTTCCACCATCATGCCCCCCACATAGATGCTCTGGTAGGGCTGGTACTCCAGGGGCGGCCACGGGGGCCTGCCGCCGCCACCGTTGTTGGCGTGGATCAGGTTGTCCTTCAGAAAGCGGGGGTTCAGCTCCGCGTCCTCATAGTCGCCGTCGAGGCCGCAGCTGCTGTCGGGGGCGCGCCCCCTGCACGAGGGCCGGGGGGCGTCCGCGGGGCCCGCGCCGGCGCCCTGCTGCGACTTCTTCCGCTCCATCTGCATGGCCTGGCTGCCCAGCGAGCTGATGCGGTCCGACACGTCTTTGTCGTTGACCTTGACCAGGCCGCGCTCGTGGTGGAACTCGACGTTCACGTAGAAGGGCTTCTCGGCGTCGGCGGCCGCGGCGGCGGCCGGGCCGGGGCCCTTGCGGAGGCGCTCGAAGTTGGAGCGCAGCGCGGCCACGCTGCCGCCGCCGCCGGGGGGGCCGCCGCGCTCGTCCCGCTCGGCGCTGGGGGCGCTGGGGGGCGCGGCCGCGGGCCTGCGGGCCGGCGTCGCGCCCCGGGCCTTGCTGGGGGCCGCGTCCGCGTCGGGCTCCGCGGCGGCCGGGCCGTCGGCGGGGCCGTCGGGCGGCGGCGCGGCGCGCGCGAAGCCCCAGCGCTGCCGGTCGTAGCTCTTCCTCTCCTTGGCCAGCAGCGTCTGCAGGTAGATCATCCGGAAGCGCTCCTGGTTCACCTCCTGCTCCAGGCGCCGGATGGAGGCCTTGCAGCGCTCCAGCTCCTGCTCGATGTCGCCCACCGAGCGCAGCGCCATGCGCGGCGGCTCCGTGTCCGGGAACTGCGCCCTCCACGCCTCGGCGAAGCCCACCGGGTCCACCATGGCGCGGCCGGCCGCCCCGGGGGGGCCGGGGCGGGGGGCGGGGCGCGGGGCCCGCCTCAGCGGCAGGGGCGCGGCGGCGGCCTCGCCAGGCCCGGCCGGGGGCGCCCGGCGGCCCCCATGGGCGCGCGCGAACAATGCCCGCCCCCTCCCCGGCGGCAGGTGAGGCGGCGCGGGGGGCGGGCTGCAGGCGGGGGCTGGGGGCGCGGGCCGCGGGGGGCGCGGGCTGCGCGCGCCGCTATTGTGTGCGGGGCTGCTCGGCGCGGGGCGGCCGCCGCCCGCGTCCCGGTCCCGATCCCGATCCCGGTCCCGGTCCCGGTCCCGGTCCCGGTCCCGGTCCCAGCCGCGCCGCCGTCTCTCCGGGCGCTGCGCCCCGCCCCGCCCGCATCGGCGCCGCAGGAAGAGGAGGGCCGGGGGGTGGGGGGTGGGGGGGCGGCTGACGGAGACAGGCGCGCCTCTTAAAGGGGCCGCGCGGCTGCGGGCGCCTCCGGAGAGGGGGCGGCGGGGCGGGGAGGCGCGGGCCGCCGCAGGGCTGCCCCGGCGGGGAGCGGTCGCGGCCTCCGCTCGTTTGGCTGGGAACTGGGACCCCCGGTGGCGAACGCAGCCGTCCGCTGCAGGGGCCCTTCTGCACTCCTGGAAGAGGAACACCTGGATGCTCCTTTACCCACGGCCCGGACCCCTCACCAGCACCGGGGGGCGGGGGGGAACAGCCCCCGGACGGGCACATCACCACCCAGCGAGGAAGGCTGGGCCGTCCGTGCCAGCAGTCCCTGTGTGCCAATGGACCTCCCTCTCTGTGGATCTAGGATGGTTGGATGAAGCAGCAGCTGCCACAGGGGATTGTCACTGATGTAATAGGAATTTCTCCCCCTGGTCGCTTAACACCCACATCTCCCTTCCTGCTGTCCTGATCTGTGTGTGTGTCCGCCGGTCTCTCCTGAGCTCCAGAGGCCAGTGTAGATTTCCCCAAACTGCCTGACTCAGAACTTACCTGTTTTCTCTCCCTCTAAGGTGTTTGCCAGCCTCCACTGTGGCCCGCAGCGCTGGGTGGAAGACAGGACAGCCCAGGTGAGCAGTGAAACAGAATCTTTGCTCCTTTCCGGGAGAAGCCCAGAGATCTTAGACACATAGCAGGGACCACTTTGTATGAGGTCTTGATGGGGCAAAATGAAAATACCCAAACAAGCTTGCTAGGTGAGGGGGAAAGGAAACAGGATTTGTCAACCAGAGAGAGAAGTGAGTGTGAGTCCTGTCTGTCTCTGCCTTCTTGTGCCTCTTTTTCCTGGGCATTGAAATGAGAACAGGGATGCCTGCCTCTGAGGGTTGTGTGTCCCTGTGTGGATGTGAGGGGATGCCTTGCTCTCCCCCACAGTTCCAGTGCCACCCAGAGCAGATGCTCTAATGTTTAAGCGAGAGGAACAGAGCCCAGGGCCAGTGGCTGGCTGCCGGGCTAGAGTTCAGGTCTCTCTCACTCCAGACTTTGTGACCTGGTTAGTTCCCTTCCCTTCTCTGAGCCTGTTTTGTCCTCATACGTAAATGCTGTGAGCACTGTATGTAAAGCACCCAGATGGGACAAACATAAAACACACTCCGATGAATGTGGGGTGTTCCTTCCAAGGTTGCTAATTACTGTTGGTGCACTGGGTGCCTCCCTGGAAAACCCTTGGGGCACTTCTTCCAGACAGTTCCAGGCACAGCTCACTGCTGCCCTCTGCAGGCCTCTCCACCCTCCTGCAATCTCCCCTCCTGAGTCCCCTCCTGAGGTCCCACGTCCCCTCCCACCAGCGGCTTCCCGGTCTGCAAGGCAGGCTGGGCCCGGAATGAAGCCTGTTTTGAGATGGTGAAATAGGAGTTGATGCCCTGCCTTTGGGCTGGTTAAAGTGAGGCTGGAATCCCAGCAGTACTCGCAGCCTCTGCGACGACCTTTTCTTTCAAATGAGATAATAAATCTTTATCTCACAGGGTGTGGCACACGGCAGCTCATAATCAGCATTAGCTACCTTCCTCAGATGGCCTCAGGTCTCCCAGCAATTGGGTCAGGCAGGCCTAGAGCCCAGCCTCTGGAACCTTATTCCCTGGCCATCAGCAGAGAGAATCCCCAAACCATAAGCTGTGTTTTCCCTTGCTAATGGGAATTTTCCCAGGGAGTTCATCAGAGACATTGTCGTTATCCACCTGGGAAAGAAAATGATACCTGGGAAGGGGATTCATCTATCAGTGAGCTGCTCCTTTCCCTGGTTTGCAGGCCCCAACTCAGCCCCACTTTAACTATTGTAGACACAAGCGAACTTAGTTCACAAACCCTGCAGCTCTGTAGTTTGGGTTTGCAGGCTCTGTCCTCTTGGCACATGGCTTTTTGTGGATACAAGAATACAGTAAGATAATGGTTATCTCCCTGTAGGACAGTGTTTTCTGGCTCCAGGGAAACTCAGCCCCTTCTCTGAAAGCACTCCCACCCTTGGTCTCTGGTTCTTACCTGCAAAGCTTTCTTATCATCCATCACTCCTGAGGAATGGAGGAAAGAGAAAGAACATGGGGTCCAGACACATAACACTTTGTAATCCCCTATTCACTGTCCCCAGCTAGACCTAAACTCCTGAGCGCAGAGATATCTTGTTCCCCAAGACCCCCAAGTTCTCAGCACACAGTAGGTGCTCAGACAGTGCTGGCGAATGAGGAATCTGACGTGTTTGTGGCCCTGAGGAGTGCACAGCCTAGGGAGAGAGGCACATATGTGTAAGGGAGGAAAGGATAAGGTAGGCAGAGCCAGGCAATAGCAGAGGTGTGTGTGCTGTGCAGGGATTCAGAAGGAGGCAGAGATCTGGGGAAGGCTTCCTGGGAGAGGTGACACCTGAGTTGGTCCTAAGGCTAAGGAACAGAAAGGCAAGATGGGAGACTTCAAAGTTCTAGGCGTGTTTAAGGAACAACTGGGTTCGGAGATGAGGCTGGTGTGGGTGGCAAGAGGTGATATTAGAGGCAAAGCAGGGCCTTCTAGGCTTGTAAAAAATTTGGGTTTTAAATGCAAGGAAAAGCCTCTGGAAGGTTCTAAGCCTGCACCATTTGATAAAACTTTCCAGTTGCTGGGCATGTTCTATATCCTGTGCTGAACAGCAGCCATTAGCTTCCCCACACAACTCCTGAGCACCTGAAATGTGGCTGCTGCAACTGAAGAACTAAATTTTTAATTTGGTTTAACTTTAATGAACCTGAATTCAAATAGCCATAGTAGCTGCTGTAAGCAGTGGAATGACTTGCTCAGATTTGTCGTGTGGGCAGGTGGGTGTGGGAGTAGGGTAAGCAGTCAGGGGCTGTGGTGCCGGTCCAGGTGGGGAGTGTGGATGACCCAGATTAGGGTAGAAGCAAGATGATGGGGAGAAGGGTAAGACTCTAGCTTTGTTCTGGACCTGTAGATAAACTGGATGTGGGGATAGGAAGGACCAGCTACAGAATGGACACTGGGTTTTTTACTGTGACAGGAAAGCAGGGTGCCCATGTGAGGTTTCAGGTGCCCGTGAGCTATCAGCAGGAGGGAGTCAGGCAGAGAGGATGGGTCTAGGGCACTGAGGAGCAGTCAAGACTCGAGACAGAAGTGAGACTGTTGTTGGTGAATAGCTGGTGTTTGTGCAAGGGCAGAGGCTGGACTAAGAGGGAAGTAGAGGCAGAGAGAATGAGAAAGCATTGCCCAGGAGTGTGACAGAGATCCAGAGCATGACAGAGAGGTGTGGACTCAGTGGAGAGGACGGGGTCTCTGTGCAATGGTTGCTGGGCAGTCTGATGGAAAGATTCTGAGTCTGGCCCCATGAAGCCAGCAGAGCCAAGGTGGCACTAGAGCCTGGTTGGGTCGTGAGCACTGGCCCCAGGGGACCCTTCCAAGGGGTTCAGCAGGTGGAGAGAACTTCACCATGGGCGCCACGGCTGTCTCTGAACAGTGACACTTATTCATTGTTATGCGTTTCTGAATTCTTCATAATGAAAATGTCTCTCTCTTGTAATTAAAAAAAATAGATGTTACTGTTTGTTTTTATTTTTTATAGCTTTATTGAGGTATAATTGATGTGCAATAAACTGCATAATTTGAAGCGTGTGAGCTGATGAGTTTTGACATCTGTACACACCCGTGAAACCATCATGACAATCGGATAACAGACATTTCCATTACTCCCAATAGGTGTTTTGTTTTGTTTTTTTATCTAAACACTACAATGGGACAGAGATTATTGGTGATGTCTCCCCTCAATTTTCTTCTTTTTCTGGGATATGGTCACATGGCTCTCTAATTTATTGAAAAATCACACACACACACACACACACACACACACACACACACACACTATCCCCCCAAGGCCACCCTTTTGGCTGGAAGGAGAAGCTAGGACCCAATAGCACCGTCTTCTGGAAAAAACAGAACTTTCGATGTCGCATAACCCTGGGGATGGAAACAATCCAAGAGTCCTATCCACTGATGAATGGATACACAGAAAGTAGTACATCTATACAATGAATATTGCAATACAGATACATGCTGCAACGTGGAAGAACCTTGAAAATATAGCGTTAAGTGAGAGAAGCCAGTTCTAAAAGGTCATGTGTTGTATGATTCCCTTTCCATGAAATGTCCAGAATAGACAAATCTACAGATTTGACCACCTAGGGACAGGGGAATGGGAGGAATCAAGAGTGATCGCTAATGGTTCCTTTTCGAAATTTTTCTAGAACTGGAGAGTGGTGGTTGCAAAACCTTGCGAATATACTAAAAACCATTCAATTGTATGTCTGAAATGGGTAAATTGTATGGATGTGAATTACATCTCAATAAAACTGTTATATTAAAAACAAAAATCCCTGAGTAAGTTAAACAGTATCTCGTTCTGCTCACTGACGTCCGAGGATGAGCATTTTCTAGCATCTCCTCGACCCTCCCACTAGCCCAGGGATTTGCCCCCACCTCGCAGATCTGAAGATATGTTCCTAGGTCACCCAGCCCTTCAGCTGCAGGCAGACTTGAGATCCAGTTTTCCAGCTCCAGAGCCTGTGTTCTTTGTGTCATTCCAAAGTCAGAAGGCCCCACTAGCATGAAACCAATAAGGGACTGACTTATTCTTTAAACGCTCAGTATAAAATGGACTGGCCACCCCTGCCCTCCTTGAGGGCTTTCTGAGCAGAGCTGCCACCTACAGTTGGGCAAGATGTGAACTGCACTAGGGCACACGTCACAGGGGACACCATTCCCAGCTTAGGTCTAGCAAATAGGAATCCTGGTGGTGACAGCAATTTTAAAAGGTGTCTTGCACTTATAAAATCAGTTTATAACAGTTTTCTAACAGGTGGACATCCAATGCCTTAAAACGACAAGAACATTTTTAAAAATTGAGGCGAAATTCACATAACAAAATTAACCATTTCAAAGTGAACAATTCAGAGGCATGTAGGAAATTCACAGCATTGCGCAACCATAACTTGTACCTAGTTCAGAAAGATTTTCATTGTCCCAAAAGGAAACCCCACACCCACTAAGCAGTGCTCCCTATTTCCCCCTCTCGCCAGCCTCTGGCGACCACCACTCTACTTTCTGTCTCTATGAATTTACCTATTCTGCATATTTCACATAAAGGAAATCTTACAAAACGTGGCTCTTTGCGACTGGCTTTTTCACTTTGCATGTTCTCAAGATTCATCATGTGGTAGTGTGTATCAGTACTTTGTTGCTTTTTAGGGCTGAATAATACTGTATTATAGGGATAGACCACATTCGTCTGTTGGTAGACCTTTTGCTGGTGTGAATAGTGCTGCTCGAACGTGTGTGTACGTGTACTCGTTTGGCCATTTTCAAGTCCTTAGGGAATATACCTAGGAATGGCATTTCTGGGTCATGTGGCAATTCTATTATTTAACTTGTTGAGGAATTGCATGGGTGCCCTCTTCTCATTTGTGCAGAGGCACTGTATGGGTGGGCACAGTTTCAGATCCACCTCTCAGGGCTCATATCCACCCAGCCTTCACCTGCTGTCGAGCCTGGGCTGGAGTCTCCATAGATGTGACTTTCTTCCACCCTCACATCCATCACCTGGGCAAGAGGTAGGGGAAGGGGTTCAAAGAAAAGCAGTGACCACCTCTCCTCCTGTTCACACAGCAATAGCGAGCGGTTCAGACTTGAGCCCAGCCCTGCCTGAGTCCCAAAGCCCTGCTCCCGACCATTGCATCATCAGGCGGGATTGTTGATGCGGCATTATAAAGATGACAAGATATTCTGTCTGAAGATTGACCCGAGGCCAACTCAAAAGCCTGGGCCTTTTCTTGCTCCTTCCCTATCTGGATTCTCATCCCCACCCGCTTTGGGCGGGGTCCTTGCAAGTAGGATATGGCCACATGACTCCCATCTGTCATCTGTCATCCATCATCCATCATCTGTCAGCCCCAGGGAGCTTCAGGCAAGATCAGAAAACTGGGGCAATCAATACAGCTGTTCTTTAGTCCTGCTTGCTTATGCTGTGCTAGACAGTTCCGGGCTGGGCACCTCCTCCAGGCTACTGGCCCCCAAACTAAAGTGGGGAACAGGGATCTCTGTGGGACTTTCTTGGCTAAGGGCTCTGAATGAGTGAGGGTGTGGGCCTTTCCACCCAGGCCCCTCTTGGCTGTAACCCCACCCACCTTCTGCAGAATCAATTATTGATGAGGCCCCTCTAGTCGGGGAGTCCCAGCAGAGTGTCCTGGCTGCCTTCCAGACTTCAGAGAGAATGGAGGACCCAGGGTAAGATGAGCTTGTTCCTGAGAGCATGGCCAATGAGAGGGTCCAGGCTATAGCTTCCAGTGATCAGAGGCCCAGAACAGTCTCAGGCCAGAGAGTGCTACTTACCTGTAGGAACAAGGGAGCCCTGGGACTGCTTTGCTTTCCCAGAGGACTGAGTGGGGAGCAAGCCAAGCGAAGGGCCTGCACACCAGACAGACAGCTCCCATAGTCGACTAGGACACAGGCTCAGACAGGTGGCTGGTGGCCCTGAGTGCTGGGGAGGCACTGGATGGGGGTGGAGGCAGGGAAGGATCTGCTTCTCCTGGAAGGAGGTTGTGTGACAGCCACAGCTTGTCTGCTGATCAACTTCCCTCAGGGGAAGGCCTGACATATGGGAGATGACATTGGGAGGCTATAGCAGATGGCAGAGGAGCCTGGGAGCTGCTGAGAGGGCATCTCATCTCAGGGAAGTGGCCAAAGCCTTGGGATTCTTGGGTGACAGTGTGCCCAGGGCCCCCCAGTTTCCATGAGCCCTTCCCCCTCAGAAGAGAAGGCCCTTCTCTGAGCCATGCACTGCTGCTTCTGAAAGCTCCCTGACCCCACACCTTCTTCTCATTCCACCCTGGGCCCCCTCAGTCAGGTTGCTGTGTCCCCTCTGCAGTCCCCCATGGCCTGGAACTCCTTGTTCGTCTCACAGGGCCTCCTCCTGGTTCACTCTTGTGAACCAGGCGATTATGCCGAGGTGGCCAGTGAGGGGCTTTGAACACCAGGGCTACAGCTGGGCTCAGAGAGCAGAGAAGGCGTGGGAAAGGAGCCAGGGAAAATGGGGCAGCGGGACGAAATTTTTCTCAAGTGCTTGCATGTGGTCCTGGGTCTCCACTCCAGAAATGTATGGCCCAGTTTTGAGGGGTTTGATGGGAATATCTTTGCTGACTTGCCATATCAGTGGAACCACTGAAGTGGCGATTCTGATGGAGGACACGCCGTATTAACAGGTGGGAAATGACTGAGCACACACAGCGGCAATGTGGGGACAGTTTAATAAAGGGCCATTTACAGAGGGTGGGCACACGTGAGACAGGGTGGTCCTAGCTCAGGAGCTTGTAATGATTGCCCCCAATTCTGGGGCCCGAGGAGGTGGAGAGAGAGAGCTGTGGAGATGGCCAGGCCCTCCCATCCTGTGACACTTTTATGTGCTGCTAACCCTGTCCTCATGCACCCCCGTGAGGCCTGCCCACCGAGACTGAATGTAGTGGATCAAACACTAAGCCACAGTCCACAGAAGGACAGTGAGGCCTCTTTGGAGAATCCTGAGGGCACCTTGTAGCTGTGACTACAAAGATGGTCACCGAGCACCTTCAGTAAAGCTAAGAGCTGACACAAACCAAATGTCCCAATGGACTCTGGTCCATTCACACGGATGGAGCAAAACTGGCAGCTGCTATGAGAGCGCACAAGCTCAGTGTGGTGTGTGGGGAGGGCTTTTGTGGGAGATCGAGGACGCGGGCCACCAGGTTGGTTAAACAACAAACGAGCTGACAAACGACACCTTGCGCTCACGCAGGAACAGTCGGGAAGGAATCAATCCTACCAGCTGTGAGCAATGCTTCCCTCCCGGAGTGCCACCTACTGGAGGAGGCCCTTCACGTTGTGTGCCAAACTTTACAGTCTTTCAGTTTTACAATAAGCATAAAATTCCTTTAAGAGTGACTTATACAAAGACGTATTTTATATCTCTATAAAGACATGAAGGGGGAGTGAACAGAAAAGGGTGCCAGTGTTCTTCCCCACTGAGCTCTGGCAGTCACTGTGAGCACCTGCAATGTGCTGGGCACTGTCCAGGGCACCGTCCAGGGCACGAGGTGATGGTGCCGACCAGAATGGCTGCCTGCAAAATGCTTACCACCTGCGAGAAGCTGGTGGGAGGTGTCCAGATGTGCCCGCCTGCCTATGGCATGAGGTGGGCAGAGATGAGTGGGCTGTGGGAGTGTGGGGTGGAGGAGGGCAGCGAATAGCTCCCATGGAGGAGCCACATGAAGTCATGGAGGGGGAGGGACACTCTGGGGGAAGCTGGGAAGGGGGCTTGAGCTGCTTCTGCCTGTCTGGGTGTGCAGGATGGGTGGTGGAGACAGGAGCACGCTGGACTGGAGGCCCTCCGAGGTCCTCCAAAGATATGTGGGCTCAGTGCTTTCTCATTCCAGGGCTCTTCCTGAGCAGGTGATGGGGGAGAGGTGGTGAGGGCAATGGTGGGCAGCAGTCTGGAAGATTCTAGAGGATGGCTGCCGGTGGTAGAGCACGGCAGTGCCATGCTCAAAGGATGTAGCTGCGAGTTACCCCAGGGGCAGCTGGGCAGTCTTCTTCCCTCGGCCTGGCTGGAGAAACTCATTGTCCAGGTGGGCCAGAGGGGCGCGAGTGGCCTGTTCTGCTGGTCCTTGCTCACTGACTGAAGGGCAGGACCCAGGAGTTGGGGAGGAGCCAGAGATGGCCCCTTGGAGAGACCTCCTCATGCTTCCTCCTCCAGAGAGGCGGGGCCACCCAGGGACCCCACAAGACTGTGGCAGAGGGACAGCAGACAGGGAGGCCCAGAACTACGAGTCCTATCGTGAACATGAAAGTCCCAGGCAGGGAAGTGCCCCCTCATGTACTGACTCTGACAGATGCTGTTTGCCTGGACTGCTGAGATGAGGATTCAGAGGCCAAGCCAGGAAAGCTGGGGAGAGTACCGAGGCGACTGCTCATGTGTACCGAGGGCGAGGGATACAGACCATGGGCACGAGTGTCCTGTGTCTGCAGCCCTGAGGCCTCTCAAGGCCGGGGGGACTATCTGGGTGACTCTGTAGGTGAAACTGGCCTTCCAGATGGTCACTGCAGTGACCCCACCAGCTGGGCAGTGTGGGACCCCCAGGCAGCCAGTTAGGGGGCCTTTCCTGGTTCCTGACTCACTAAAGAGAAGTCGCCCAGTGCTGGGGCTCCACATGGTGGGTAGACAGATAAGTCGCAGGGCCCGGGCTCCACGTTACCCCGCCACAGTCGCAGAAGGCACTGCTCACGCATGTGTTGGGAGCGGAGGCTTCTGACACAGTCCTCAGCTAACAGCAACCCGGGCTGGAGGGCCTCTTGCTCTCCTGCGTCTCGGGTGGACCTCCTTCCATTCCTGTAAAAAAGGGAGAAGTCACGTGGCATGAACCAGACACCCGCAGGGACACTGGGCAGGGCCCCTCTGTTGGTGCTCTCTGGTGACTGCCGGTCAGAGTTGTGAACTTGAATCTCTAGGGCTCTCACTCAAGGCCTGACATAGGGACGCATTCCAGCTGGTGGAACAGAGTGGGCAAAGGCAGGTACTAGGAGAGCCAAAGCGGGGACACATCCTTGGAGGGCAGAATGCCCAGCCTGGCCCATGAGGAGGCTGCCAGGCGGACAAGGGCAGTCAGGAGGGGAGTCTGCGCTGCCAGGTGGGGCCAGGGAGGCTGCTGGACTAAGGTTAGAGTGATGGGAGAAAGCACAATCCAGAGAGGGGCATGGGAGGGTGGTGGAATTGGGTTTTAGGGCACAGGCCTGCTCCCTAGCCCCGCTCCGGGGGCCTGTACGCACGGATGAGGTCCCCATTGCCAACTTGGCGCCGGGCGCTGCTCCTCCTCTCCAGGTCCCGCAGCACTGACTGCTCGAACGCCAGGGCTGCCACGCGGCTGAAAAAGGCCTTCACGTTCTCCCCTGGGGGCAATGGACGGGCTGTGGCTCTGTCCACCTCTGCCCTCACCCATGGATGCATTTGGGTGGGAGCTGGTGCGCGTATGAGGGACAGGGCAGTCCACCTCTGGGGCTTCCTGGGACAGCGCAGCATGGGGGACGGGCTGGCTGGCCTGGCTTCTCGCTGGCTCCAGCCCACTCCCCACTCTGGCCCCCTCCCTGTCCTGGCAGCTTCCTCAGATCTCTGAGCCTTGGCTTCCCAGCACCTACTCTCCCAATCAGCCAGTGCTTAGTACCCTCTGTGCACCAGGCGTGGGATGGGCGTGCTCTCCTGTAACTCGTGAGCACCTGTGCAGTGGGCATCTTGAGGACCGACTTGTTGCCAGACCCCGTGTGGAGCCCTTGTGAATCTTCCTCTGGGTGGAAGGAGCTGCCCACCTGGACACAGCGCCAGGTTCCAGCCCCCCACATGCGCACCACCGTCATGCAGCCGGCAACCTGCACGACTGCACAGGGCCATCCTGCTTGGCCCATAGGGAGCTCTTCGTGAACGTACTGTTACTCGGACACGAGGGCAGGTTCTCACAGGGCGTGGGGGTGCTGGCAGGAAGGGGCAGAGGGAACCAGGTCTGGGCCCTGCCACATTTTTGTCTGTGGTGGGCTAGAGGTGGAGGAGCCTCTACCTGTGGCATCTACCCTCAGTCCCCTCTCACCCCTCACCAGGGCAAGCACTACAGCTTAGGCATTCCTTCCGAGTCCCCAGAGCCTCTATGCACCAGGCACTGCATACATTTCATTTCATGCCCCCAACGACCTGTGTTTTCAAAGTCTGTTCTTTGCTTCTCTGCACTGTCTAATTTTCCTCCGTGGATACATACGGCTTTTGCAATTTCAAACATGTTTTTCCATTAAAAATAAAATGAGATGGATAGCATCACCCACTTCCCAGATGAGGATACTGAGACTCAGATATGATGGGTATCTTTTGGGGACCAGTGTGAGTGGTGGCCCATGGAGGAAGGTGGCTCAGGGACTGGGGGACAGACCAGGTGGGATGTGGATGAGGGCTTGGGGTCATGAGTGATGTTTGTGTCTTCCACTGTGACACCTGGGGAAGGGATGGGAGCCCAAGGTTACCGAGCCTTTCTACGTGCCAGGCTCTGCCTCCCACCTGGCATTCACAGGTTGGGCGCAGGACAGTGCAGTGGTTACAGTTGTCCCTGGAAGGGATAAAACCGACCTGCTCAGAGGGTCAGGCATTGCTATTCTTATTGTCCAAAGGGTAGGGATCCCAGCGTCTCCCTAGAGATGAGGATACTCTGCACAGGCAATGGAAGGCCCTACATGGTCACCAGCACAGCTGGCTGTGATGCGGGCACTTGAAAGACCTAAGGAAGGAAATTTGCAAGCCTCCCACAGCTGGCCCGCCATGGCGACAGCCTCGCGCCTACTCACCTGTCTTGGCTGACACCGACCAGTACTCGGCCTGCATCTCATTGGCCAAGTGCATGGCCTCCACTTCTGCCTGCTCACAAGCTGCTCCTGACTGGGAGAAGAGCCCTTCTTCAGGGAGATGCAGGGGAGGTAGCTGGCTGCCTCGCACTGTGCCTCCCTCCACCCCACTCCACTCTAGCAGGCAGCCCCCGCTCAGGGGTGGATGCGGGATGCCTGCCCGCAGGTGAGACCCCAGCTGTCCCTCTCTGAGATGAGCGCCCCTAACTTTCAGCTCCCAGGCTTGTGGTCTTCACATCTCCATCTTGGTGTGTCAGTGCCACCCTCCATTCCAGAGACTTGGGCAGAAAGCAGATGACTTTTCTGGGGTCTACTTTGGAACCTCTAGTCCTGCTCTGCTCACCAGAAGGTCCTTCTTTGTTCCCACGAGGAACACGAAGCAGGAGCCTGGCTCGTTCTCCCTCAGTGCATCCTCCAGCCACTGCCTGGAATGCATGAGGTAGAGGGCAGGGCAGGCTGAGAGACTGCCCCATCCACCCAGAGGGGCCTGGGGAAGACCAGGGGATGCATGCAGACCTGGTTCCTCCCCAGGGCTGGGAGGTATGGGGAGGGTAGCTGGACATGAGCTGGCTGAGCAGGCGCTGGTCCTGCAGCCAAAAGGGCCTTGGCTGGACCACAGGGGAATAGAATCGCAAGAGCATCAGCCAAGGGAGGTGAAGACTCTGTCCTGGCCATGGATCTGCCCTTGCTCTGTGTCAACTTGGGTGAGTCCTGCATTGTCATCAGCTGTAATGATCGTCCCAACCCATGCCCCAGACAAGAGTGAGGTGAAAGGGGCCATGGTCCATCAGCTACATGATTCCTGGCAGAAGCAGAAAGGCCTCCTGGAATTGGTCATATTGCTAGCTTTCTTGACCAGATCTCGGCCCAAACCAACAAAGGCCAAATCATGTCTTTTCAGGCAGGATTGGCTATATGATTTGCAAGGCGGGGGGGGAGGGGGGGGGAGGAAGGGAAGGTGAAAATGCGAGACTCCTCATCCAACAATTATTAAAGCATTCAAGTTGGTAACAGGAGAGCGTTTAAGCAAGCATGGGCCCCTCCAAGTGCCAGCCCTGTGCACCCGGAGCCTTCCCTGCTTTCAGAAGATGGGTTTAAATCTTGAGAGGTAATAAGGCAACTGGATAGCAAGCAGCCTGTGGGCAGTTGGTTCTAACAAGTTAGCTGGTCACTTGCACCTGCCATTGGGGACCAAGTTCATGGGCCCAGTTTTAGGAAGCCCTTCTGGGCAGCTTCCTGAGCCACAGGGGCCACAGAATCCCAGACTTGCCTGGTATGCTCCAGAGTCTGTATGTCCGTAAGGTCAAAGGCCGTGATGATCACTGCACTCACGGGGAAAAGACAAGAGCTGGTCAGCGACAGGTGAGGCAAGCATGGTGTGATAAGGGGGCTCCCCCAGATCCCCAGGAACTGCTGGGGTGGTCCCCCAGGCACTCAGCCCTAGATTCCACAATAGAGTCTAGGAAGGAGACACCCCACAGCTGCCCTTCATGACCCACCCTCCCACTGCCTTCTGACCCACACCCAAGGTCCCAGCCACAGGGGGGGATCCAGGGAGGCAAGATGAGCCTAGGGCTCCTGAGTCATTCACAGCTAAGGGAACTCAAATGAGGACCTTAATGGCTGAGAGCCTCAGTTTCCCCATCTGTGTGATGGTGAGAATACCTCTAGCTCTCAAGGGTTGCTGTGAGTATTAAATCTGAGAAGCTGTTTTTAAAGCTCTTGGTCCAGGGCCTGATGTGGGGCAGACTTGCCCAATGGCAGTTATGGCCGTGAGGGCAATTAGCAACAGCCAGCGTTAGAAAACCATTTCTGGGGAGCAGAGGGAGCAGAAAACAGGGAGATGCAGGCCACCCCCTTAGCTCCTCTTGTCACCAGCCTGTTCTACCCCCACCTACTCCTGGAGTGGACTCTGCTCTTCCTGGACATGCACTTCCTCCTTTATGCATCTTTCTGGGCTGAAACTGATGCTGAGCCTCACAGGGAACACCCACCACGGAGTCCCCACAGGGGAGGCCAGCTTAGGCTGCTGCAGGAAGGCAGCTTCCCCATCTCTGAGGACTAGCCTAGGGGCTTTCTCAGTCCCTGCACAGAGGACCTGGACTTCTTGCTGTTGGGCACAGTGGGGCGCCCCCCTGCTGCATGTGGTTGAGCGCCCCACATTGCCAACACCCGCGGCTCACCCTGGGCACCTCGGTAGTAGGCAGATGCGATGCATTTGAACTTCTCCTGCCCTGCTGTGTCCCAGCTGTGTGGTGGCAGAGAGAGAAAGGGACACAGAGGTAGCACATTAGGCAATTACAGTGGTCAGAACCAGCAGGCTAGTGGAACTATAAGTGGCAGACCCAAGTGCCCGAGCCAGCTGCATGGGGTTCAGGAAGTGCCTGCTGCCAGTCCCCGCTCCCCAACACCTTATGAGCCCTTCTCAGGGTGCCCGGTAGGGAAATTCCCTGGCTGGATGCACCATGCTCAAGGGGATGGGGCATGGCTGTCCCCTGCCTGGATATGGCTTAGTCCTTCCTGTCCATTCCATGAAAGGAGGGAAGATGCTCTCAATGTGCTTCCTCTGAAGATGAAAAAACCCACCTGCATGGGAGGCCCTGTGAACGGAACTGGGGTTCCAGTCCAGGCTGCCACTGTGGCTTAGCCATTTGCTCATGTGTGACTAGGCCGTGGCTTCACTTTCTACACTGCAGTGGAGGGGATACTCAGCTCCCCGGGTGGGATTGTCGAACAGGGATATGGTTTGTATGTCCTGGGTGACTCAGTTAACCCTGGCTCTCTGGAGGAGCTGAGCCCTGGCTCCATGGAAACGAATGCAACAATCGATTAATGATGTTTGCACCACAGGCGAGGGGGACACATGCCGAGATCTATTGGCCCTGGTCAACAGGTGGGGCTGAGTCTGAAAACCTCACCCTTTTGAAAATTGACAGATCGAAATTTCACTTTTCTCAGTAAACTGGTAAGTAGATAAACCAGGAACAAGACGTCAGTGGTCTGAAATTTTTTCAAGTAATCTGTCATGGTGCAGAATTTTTTGGCTCTATTCTTTCATTAATTCATTCATATTTTCTTTCAGGCAGGGAGCTGGAAGGGTAGCCTGGAGGGGAGGCTAGTTGGGTGGCTGGCAATGGCCTTAATGTAGGACGATTAGAGGCCAAACCAGGACAGTGTCCCTGTTTTATTCTGGGCCTGCTAATTAGATACAGCCTGTGGCCACAATGGTGACACCGGCCACAGGCCACCCTCTGTATCTAGGCTGCCCCCATCAGTTCTTTGCTCTTCTCAGCTCTCCTGGCTCCAGATACCCTTGGTCCTGCAGACCTGCTTTTCCACACCCTGTTCTGCTCTGGTCTGACCCTGTGCTCTCTCTTGGGTGAGATTCAGCGGTACCATCTGGCTCCAGGGCAGCACTGGGACTATAGACATCCTCAGAAAAGGGGGCAGTCTTGATAGAGTTAGGGCTGAGGTCTGGGAGAGGGTGAGCTCTGTCTTGATTACCATGGATCCCCAGGTCCAGCCCACATAGGGCATGGAGGATTGAAGAATGAAACCAGAGCCAGAGGTGTAAACCCCAGGGAGAGATAAAAAAGAACGGTCCAGGACAGAGGCCTTGGTACATGCCAGCAGGCAAGGGGAGGGTGGGCAGGGTAGACTAGTTTTAGCCCCATTTTCCAGATGGGAACAGAGACTCAGAGGTCTGAAGCGACTTGCCGGAGGCCTTGTCGGCCTGGTGAGTGAGATCACAGATAGCCAGGTGCAGAAGGGTGTCCAGGCAGGTCCTCACCGAGCGTTACAGGGTGCAGCTGAGAAGGAGCTCCCCAAGGCCTTCTCCAGGGATCTTGGGGAAGCTCGCCCACAAGCTACACTGGAATTGGAGCCACACACCGGGGACTTACATCTGGAGGCTGTAGGGAATCCCGACGATTTCAAAGCGCTCGATTTCAAAGTCCACCCCGATGGTGGCCTTGTAGTCATGGTCAAAAACATTCTTGCAAAACCTGCGGGAGCCAAGGAAGGCATCAGCCAAGAGAGGCTGCACGGAAGCTTCACTCACGACAGTGCAAGTGCAGAGGCAAGGAAAAGTCTACCCGTCTGGAACTGCTAAGATGACGGTCCCTGGAGACAGACCACGGATGCACGGATAAGGAGAGACGCTGCAGCCGACACTGCCAGTCAGGAACAGTAAAAGAGAAACTGGGTGGGGTTCCTTTTGCAGCAAGGGCAGAGAGGTGTGAGCCCGTGGCCCCAGGGGGACAGTGTGACCAATGCCAGGTTCCTGGGATGCCACACTCTGCTGACCCCACCCCCTCCCCAGTTTCCTGCTCCCTCTCTGTGGGTTTTGCTCCCGGGAGCCACATGGTCTTGACTACAGCAATCACCTGGGCCTCCCAGGCAAAGGCCTGACAATCTGGTGCGGGGAGGTGTGGCTGGTGGGCGCACCTGTGGATGAGGCTGGTCTTGCCCACGTAGAGGTCGCCGACGACAACCACCTTGGAGAGGCTGAGCCTGTGAGGAACGTGACCATGTTTCTCTCGGCCATGGTCACAAGAGCATCTTCATACACACACGGGCCTTCCTTCCCTGTGCTCCCCCACTAGGAGCCACCCCTGGATCCTGGGCAGGGGACAGGCCACCTGCTGAGGCAGGCTGGGATATCTGTCCCCATCGCAGGCCCTCAGAGGGGAGGGCAGGAGAGCCTGCGTTTGTTCTGGGAACTCTGCATCCCTGGGGCTGTACCCCGACCATGCTGGGCCCAAGGCCCTGACGTGAGAATTAGAATAGGGCACAATGAGAGGCAGAGGAAGCAGGGGGAAGAGCCCCAGGTAAGGTTTTGCCTAAGCTAGGGCGCAGCCTGGAACCTGGAGCATGCTAAAGGAACAGACAGTGTCAACGTGCAGGGGACACAGCACAGGGGCCAGAGTCTCTGCACCGCCTACCCACCCCTGGGGCTGATGGGCTCCTGCTCCTTGCAAACAGGCACTCCCTGATGGGACACCATGGTCACCCATTCCCTCAGAGGTGTCTGCAAGGGCCAACGAAATCATGGGGCATGTCATGTCAAGTGTCATGTCATGCATATCTGGACTGTGGCTTGAGGCAAATTGGCTGAGGTTCTCGGGCTCTCTGGGGACCCAGCTCAGAAATAGCAGCTGTACTGAAGTCTGTGTGCATCCTGCACTCCATGTGACAGCTTTCCTGGGACTGTGGCTGATAATTTGGGTTCCTGCAGCTCATGTCAAAGGAGCCAACAGGTAAACATCTGACCAGGCATCCCCTCTGCCTGCAGATGGCAAGAGGACATCTGTGCATCACCTGGCAACCTGGTGCAGCTCACCTGCCTTGCCTATGAGGGCAGAGGCTGTGACTCCTCTGCTCTGAGGTGGCCTCTAGTCCTGGAACAGTGTGCTCGACTCTGCTGCTCAGATGAAGTGGTAAAGGTACAGCCAAGATATTGCGGGGGCACCCTCGGTGGCTCAGTTTCCCCGCCTCCCAGTGCTCTCGTGAAGGGTCAGGGAGATAATCTGTGCGAAGCACCTGGTATGGAACCAGTACTCCCGAATTGGTGGCCATCACTCTCGTCCCACCACGGCGGCTGCTTTGGCCACTGACCTGAGCCCTGACTCACTTGGAGCCACCCTGGGAACCTCCGAGCTGGGCCTGCACTGCGACCTCCCCACACCTGAGCTCAGCCAACTCCCCGAGCAGACTGTGAGCTCCTCAGGTTGAGAGGCAAAAGCTGGCCTTTGTACCTGCTTGCTGAAAAAAGGAGTGACAGTTGCAATGCACCTGTGGCAGCAGTGCCAGGCGCTGCCGAGGCAGGAACGGGACAGACACAGCCCTCGCCCTCATCTGAGGAGTTCGGACAGCAAGCTCGCAATCCGTGAGATGAGTGTGTGGGGCACAGGGGCACACAGGAGGGGCACGCTGCACAGCTTGGGCTGGAGGCAGGGGGAGCGGGGGGTGGGGATGGGGCTCAGAGAAGGCTCCCAGGGGACCTGATGTTACATTGAGACCTGAAGAGGAAGAAAGATATTCCAAACTGAGGGAACAGACATAAGCTGAGACCCCAGGCTGAAAAATCGTGGGCACGACTTACTGAGCAACGGGAGAACTCTCCTGTGTGGAAAAGGGTGTCCAGGAAAGTCATATGAAGCCCCCGTCTTCTCAGGCCTGCGCTGGGTTGTGCCAGTGCAGTCTGTGCCTTCACTTGTGCGTTCACGCATCCTTTCACGCACTCCTTCCCCGCACCTCCTGGGCCCTGTGGGCCAGGGCAGCACTCACCCGACAGTCCCCGTGTTTCTACGCTGGCAGGCGGCGTTGACCTGGCCGTGGAAGTGCTCCTTGAGTTGCAGGCAGGCGTTGGGCGTGTACCACTGGGAAGAGAGAGGGACGGAGACAGACTGACAGGCAGACGATGGCACGTCATCCTGTGAAGCTGTGGCTCCAGCACTGAGTAGGGCAAGAGGTGGTGGCTCGCTTCTCATCGTTTCCTCCCCAAACTCACGGCTGGTAGCCTCATTAGCTTTCTGTCACACCTGTCCTCTATCTTGTCAGCAGCCTTGTGACTCCAGGGTCTTGAGAGTCCGGAGGAAGAGCAGCAGGGACTGGGGTGCACCAGAGGGCCTAGGCAGGGATTTGGAGAGCCGGGTCTTGCTGGGGGCAGCTGTGCCCTTGCTGTAGGCATTTGGCAGGTCTCTGTCCAAGGGGTGCACCTGTAAGCACCCTTTTGGCTCCAAAATCCTTCCATACCTTCTACAAATCGCTATGCCATTTTTTTGTCTTTTAAATATGCACACATGTGCATGGAAAGTGGCCCAGAAGGCACTTTCAGTCTTCCACGCTTCTTGGAAGGCAAAACCAGGCAGCAGTTTAAGAAGTGCACAGACTTGGGGTCAGGAAGACCTGTGTCCCACCCTTTGCTGCTGTGTGACCCAGGGCAGTTGCCTAATGTCTCTGAACTTTAATCTCCCTCTCTGTAAAACCTCAGACACTTAGGGGCATAAAATAATGTTTGTTAAGCCATCAGCACAGAGTCAGCCTGGCACATACTAAGTGCTCAACAAATCTTCATGGCTATCAAGATGTCATGATACATGCTGAACGCACATTCGTTTTTAAGATTAGATAAACTAAAGATGACTGTTCACATGGGCTGAGGAGAACTACGGAGCATAGCAAGGATGTGGGGAGAAGAGCATTGCTGGAGACTGCTGGTGTGCTCTGCTATGACATGGCAGTTGTCCCCTCAAGCCACTTGCTCTGTTCCTCAGGCACACCTTGGACCCACAGCTCCCCTGTGGCCCGCGCTCAGCCCTCTCCCCTTGCCCCAGTGTTTTTTCTGAGTTCTCGGGCACTGAGATGGGCTCTGCTCTGGCCTATCCTCCCTCTCAGCTCCAGGTGTGACTGAGGCAGCAGAGACAGTGGTAGGAGCTTTGCAAAAGGGCAAGTTATGAAACCTCACTGAGATTATTTCCTCATCTGTAAAGGGGGGACACTCCTAACAGTACCTCTTCATCTCGTCGCTGGAAGATGAAATGGGTAAAACAAGGGCACAGCTTAGCCTAGCAACCCGTATCCACACAGGAGAGTGTCATGCTGGCTGCATTATCCTGTCGACTTGCCTGTCAGCCTCAAGCTGGGGGCCGGCCTGGGCACAGTGGTCATTAGAGGAATACCACCATTATGGATAGATTAGAGAAATGTAATAAGGCAGGCTGGGTAGGAAGTGAGCCGATTTTAGAGCCAGGGCAACCAAGGCACACAGAGTAGAGGGAAGGACTTGCCTCACCTGACTGCAAATATCTCAGGTCTGAAATGGTGTGGCCCTGGGATGCAGGATGAACTTGGCCAGCTATGGCTGTGACCCCTGACTGCCACAGGCAGTTAGGGGCGAGTTTCACCTTCTGTGGAAACAGGACAGATGGCTCAGATGGTTTCCTTGGGTAGGGGAAAGCTGGAACTTTGAAGTCAGCCACACCCAGCTACGTGACCTCAGGCAGCCCTGCTCTGTAAAGGGGCTCCTTCATCCCCATGAGACCTGGACCATTTTCTACCAATCACACTTCCTTTTGACTCGTTAAAGGCCATTCTCCATCATCCCTGAGTGCCGCTGTCAGGCTCTGTAGGGAAGTAATCTCATGGGCCTCTGAGGAGATGGAAAATGCTGGGGGGATTGTCAAGGTTTTCTCTGTGGGTGTGTAGAGAAAGAACTGCTGTGGGGAGGCAGAAAAGAGGTAGGAGGGATGACTGCAGACCTCAAATACCCAGAGCCTATGGTCCTTTTTCCCGACCAGCCTGTGTACAGGGTTCAAAAGATGTAAAGGCCACTCCACGGAGAGGGTTTCTCCCTCCACGTTTGTCCTAAGTCACATGGAGGCAACCACTGATAGCAGGATCTGATGTATCCTTCCAGAGATACTGTCTGCATATGTAGACAAACACATGCATTTCGTCTCCCCTCTCCTTTTCATCACATATGGAGTATGCTACACACACTACTCCCTTCCTTGCATTTTGACTTAATCTATTTTGGCTCTCCCTGCACATCAGCACCTGGAGGGGTGCCTCATTCCTCCTCACGTCTGTCTAAGCAGCTCCCTCAGAGGACATTTATGTTGTGTCTGACTTTCTGCTTCACAAAGTACTGCAATGCCTGGCGTTGAATGGCTGGATCAGAGGGTGGTGGCATCAGTGGTGTTGGGAAGTACTGTCCACTGCCCCCAATGGAGGTTTACTGATTTGCATTCCTGCTGCAATTAATATTGGATTGTACTGCAGATAGAAGAGAGCTGTGAGTTTTTAGCAGGAATTGAAGGCAGAACGGTAAGAAGGGAGAACCCTGGTGTCAGGAAACTGAAGTGTTGTTTTGATAACTGTAATAATAATGAGAATGACAGCAACCACCACTCGGGAAAGGGAATTCCTGTTTACCATGAACCAGGCCCCCACGGTGAGAGGAATCATCCTTGCGTGCCAGTGGCTCTGAGAAGTTGAGTAATTTGCTCATGGTCACACAGCTTAATGACAAAATCAGGATGCACACCCAGGACTGTCTGATTGCAAAGTCTGTGCCCTTACTTTCCATGCCACCCTGCTTCCTGGTGTCGCCCATAACATGCTGACCCATCCTGGGCAAGTCAACGTCAAGTCTCCTAGCTTCTCAAGAGGTCTGGCAAGTCCCTGAGGTCTTGTTAGTGAGGGACTGCCCTCCCCGATTCAACTTGCTTGGTCCCTGGTGGTGAGTGCAGATGTGGCAAGCTGGATGTGGAGTGGTGTCAGGAGAGCAGTGTACACTTAAAGGGCTGGCCCAGTGACTCTCTACCTTAGGGAAGCTGGTGATGATGCGGTCCCGGTTCACAGTGGGCCCCAAAGGTGTCAGGGAGGACCTCATCCTTCCAGAGTCCTGTAGACCCAACCAGGGGAAAGAGTTAGGGAGCTGTGCCAGTCTCTGGGGACTCACCCTCAAGTTTATGTTTAACTTTTCAGTAGCTTTAACAAGAGGTCCCAGCCTCCTCTTTGTCATGACTATTGGCCAGAGGTCATCTCTTTCAATCTGCAGGCAATATGGTGGGGGTAGGGGTGAGAGGGCTAAGCATGCCTGCCCCACCCTGCCTGAGAGTCCAGAAGACCAGGGTCTCTTGCTGCCCACTGGACACCAGGAGTGGCTCGGCTCCTAGCTTATCACTGGGTGTGAATGAGGCACAGCCCAAACCCTGGGCTGTACGACGCCGCCCGGGTGCAGGAGGTAGAATGGAGAGGGGTTCCTACTCTCTAAGGGATGAAGGTTCTGGGTGGGCTGTGGGTGGGGGACCTTAGGTTACAGCACACAGGCCGGTCACCCCACCCATGGCCAGGCCCCTGACGCCTATTGAACAGCCCTTTGTCTGCTCCCTCCTCTCCCCACCAGGGCGGCCTTGACAGAGGCCTGCCGTCCTTCTCCATCTGACCAGACTTCCTTCCAGGACCAGCGCGGGCCTGGCCGGCCGTGGGCGTTCAGGAAATGAGGAGGCCCCGGGGCCAGGCCGCGTTCAGCTTGGTGATGACGGCGGGAGGCGGGCGGGGGACGCAGCATCCTCCTGACCCGGCCTCCTCCGAGCGGGCCGAGGGGGGGACAGAGGGGGCCCCGGTGGACTCACCCGCGGCGACCGGGGTAGCTCCAGGTTCCGCGCAGCCTCGTCGGCCTCAGCGGGCGGCGGCGATCACCATGGCAACGGGAGCCGCAGGCGGTCGTCATGGGAACGAGGCGGGGCCGCACCGCGGAGACGCGGGCAAGGTCAGGGCGGCCGAGGCGGAGCCTGGGCTTCGGAGGCGGGGCTGACCGAGGAGAGACTCGCCCGCCAGACTTTGCAGATAGTCGCCGCAGGGGGACGTCGGGGGTGGCTCACGGGTAGGGACTACGTGAAGTGTTTTAAGTATTTGTTTTCATAATATGTTAAATGTGATTTTTTCCTGGTTTTCTAAGTACTTCGTCGTTTTCGTTATAGGCTGGGATGGAGGGATCTTCAAGATCCTGTGACCTTGTCCTCTCACATCTCGCACCTGATTTATCAGTAAATTCTGTAGGCTCTACCCTGAAAATTTGCCCAGTGTCCTCTTTCTCCCTCTCGCTCCCACGCCATCATCTTCTCTTCCCCCCTAACTGGTCTCCTTGCTTCCACCCTTGCCCCTATTCTATTTTCAGTTCAGCAGGATCTCCTATCAAAACACAGATCAGATCATGTCAATCCTCGGCTCCTCCAATGTCTCCTCACATCCTCAGTTAATAAAGTATTTTACAGTGGTCCCAGAAGCCCCATGTGATTTGCCCTGGCCCCATTTCCTCCCTTACAGCTTACGGCTCTCCCCCATTCCATTCTACGCTTGCTCCATTGGTCTCCTTGCTGTGTCTCCAATAGGCTGGGTACTACAGTGTTTGCACTGGCTCTTTCCTGGGCGTAGAATGCTCTTGCCCCAGAGAGTCACATTGCTTCCTCCAGATGAGGCCTCCCCTAAGCACTGTCTTTACAGTTGCAGCATCCTCCCAACCCCTTATTCTCCTGTTTCTCCCAGGCACTTACTAGTTTCTAACATAGTATATAACTTATTGTTTATGTTGATTGTCTATCTCCCTCCACTGAGATCAGTGAGAGAAGGGGGTTTTGTGTTTAGTTCATCGACATATCACATTGGCTGAACAGTACCTACACATAGCAGACATTCAGGTGAATGTTAAGTGAGTGAATGAATATTACATTAAAAAAAAAGATGGAGAACAATGTTTGAAGTATGATGCCACAACATAAAAAAGTAAATGGATCATATTTACTTATATAAGTTTAGCTTATCTCTGGAATGATACCAGCAGTTGCCACAGGTGTGGAAAACCTGTTGTCTGGGGACTGAAAGAGACATTTTACTTTCATACATTTTGGATTTATCTCTGTCTCTATATATTCCCTATTCAATAAAAAACTCAAATGAAAATAAGTAATTTGGAACACAGGATACAATAATGTCCTTCATCTCTGGCCTTTCTGGGTCAGCCCTGATGTGTTTTGGTGTACTTTCCTTCTTTGAGTCTTTCCTGCAGGCACCTCCTCCTCTCTGCAATCATGGTATAAGAATAAGAGCTCTTGCTGTAGCATTGGCATCTGATTGGAGTCCAGCACCCTGCAGTGACAAGGAATGGACATGTCTAGTATTTAATCTACATTTTTTCTGAATCTAATGGTGCCTGAATATCATATGCCTGGCTTCTAGAGTTCATGCTACAAAATTAATTGTTATAATTAATGGCTGTTTAAAAGCTGACCTGAGTCACTGAGCTCCTGTGAGCTAGTGTCTGTTTGGAGAGTGAGGCATATGGGGCTAGATGGCCTCCAGAGGCACTTGTAAGACTGTGTAATCACAAAAAGAGACAGTAGTTAGCTTTGGAGAAGAAGATGGAATGTGGGGAAGGGGAACAGGACATAGGCGTTGATAATGTTCTGACAGCGAATTCACAGGTGATTAATACATATTTATGTTTCACAAATTAACCTATATGCTATATAGATGGTTATATGTATATTTAAAAAAGTAAAATGGAGACTGAAAAATAATAAAATTGAAGGGCAATTGAAAAAAATTGACTGTATACCCAGATTCTGAGAGGCCCCAGGTTCTCAGTTTTGAGAATCTACTTGATTCAGCTCCCTGTTTGCACAGACCAGGAAACTAAGACTCACACATTCAAAAGGATTTACCTAGCAAGTTAGAGCTAGAATTGGAACCCAGATTTCCTGAGTCCCAGCCAAGTGCTCTCTATGCCACCTTCCTTAAAAAGATAGGATGCTCAGGGTTAGAGAGACCCTTCATGACTTGGTCCTTTGGAGGACAGCAGTAGGGGGCAGATCTCCACATCACAATATGGGCTCCTGGTCACACAGATCTAAATCAGTTATCTTCATTTCAGAGCTAAGTGTGCTGGAGGCTGATGCTTGGTGCCTTTGTTAGTGAGTTTCACCACTAAGGGCTCAGGCCTAGGGAGTGAACTTGTGTGAGTTGCTCCACCTTTTCCTATGCCTTGGTTAACTCAGCCATAAAATGGTCCCAATTATCTACTTCAAGAGTTTGTTGTGACAAGATAGTAAAAGTGCCTTGTAGATTAGTATAAAGCTCGATTTGAGTCTATTACCCATTCATTTATTCTACACATACTGAAAGTCTCCTGGTATATTCCTGGCATTGGAGAGGCAAGTAAACAGGACTGATATGGCCACAAGGAGTTGGAGTAGTCTGGAAGCAGGAGGAAACTGAGAAAGGAATTAGGGAAGGGAGGTGTGCCAATGAGATAATTAAGCTATGGGATCACTTACCAACTTGGAGCTGGGGAAGAAGATGGGCTTCATAGAGGAAGTGTCTACCAAGTTGTGTCCTCAAGGACAAAGAGGTGGTTAGTGTTACAAGCAGCCCAGGCTGCAGGAAAGAGTGGTTTATTTGGGGGATTGAGAGAGGGTCCAGTATGGTTGGAGGAGGCCATTGCTCAACGTCTTGGGTGGCAGGCTAGAAGTTTAGACTCTATCCTGAAACCAGTGGGGAGCCATGGAGGGTTTTATGTGGGTGATGACTGGATCTGGCTTGCTTTCAAGCACAATTACTCTGGTCATTAATGTGGTGGGTCCATTGTAGAAGCCCATTTGTGTCATTACCAGGTGGTCAGCCTGCAAAGCAAGGACCAGGGCTAGGCAGTCCAGGGGACCAAGCCTGTGTGATCTGGGGGAAGCTACTAAACCTTTTGGAGGTTCTTGTCCCAAACTGGATAATGTTATCAGCTGACAGGGTTACCAGCAAAGTCTCAGTACAGAGAAAGGCGCACACAGGCACGTCCCTCCCTTTACGTTTTGTATCACGAACAAAGCCAAGACGCCTTTGTTCCCCACAATAACCCGGAAAGTGTGATTGTCTCCACTTTACAGCAGGCCCCAGCCCGGGGGCCGTTGGAGCCTGCGCGATGGTGCTGCGGACGCTGCCCGGGTCGCCTGGCAACTGGGTCGCTTAGCAACGGGCTGCAAACCGGTGACCGCGCGCGCTGAAGCAGGTGAGCGGATAAGTGCTGGACACGGGGCCCCTGACCCACCCGGTCTGGCTCACAGGGGGCCCGCGTCCTCACACCCCTATGCCCTCTTATCTGCGGCCAGACTCCTGCAGCCCATGCCCCTTAGGGAAGGGCAGGATCCTGTCCCCAAGGCCCACCTTCCCTGCCAGGGGAGCCCAAATGGGAAATGGCCACGTGCCTCTCCTCCTGGCCCTCATCCTCCCCTTGTCATCTGTTGCCTGGAATCAGAGTCTCACTCACTTATCTTACTGGAGTAGATTCCTACAGGGCTGGGGCCTGTCACTGCCACTAAACACGACCATAACAACCATCACGATTGCTATCCGGAGCTCTGGTGTGCCAGCCTCTTGAGTATCAGTTAATATGTCTACTTTGGGAGGGAGGGAAGGAAGTGCTGTTATCGCCTCCCTTTTGCAGCTGTAACAGAAAGGAACTTGTCAAGGGTCACCTGTGGTCTGGGTCTGGAGCCCATTCTTAACTACTGAGCCACACTGCCTGTAGTTGCTCAAAGTGTGTGTGTGTGTGTGTGTGTGTGTGTGTGTGTGTGTGTGTGTTAAACATAATTCATCCTTTAATCTTAAATTCCTTTTTTCTGGATGTGTCAGAGCATCTGAATATGGGTCCCCAAGGGGTGAATGAGCTGGAATTTAAACATTGGCTCCTAGCCTTCCTCTTTTGTAAAATGTGGATAATAGAAGTCCCCTTCCTCTGGCATAGTTGATTTAGATACTAGGTGTTACTGGCACAAGATAAACACTAAATGTAGTGACCACGTTAGTGTTCACTTGTTTGGTTTGTTTATCTCGGTGCCTTTGACCAAAGGTCTAGCCTGTAAAGTGTAGGAGATTTCTTTTGTCGTCAAGTATGGGAGAACTCCAGAGTTTGCAGTTTGAGCGGCTGCTTGCTTTCACTGTGACCTTGAGTAGATTCCTTTATTGCGTTCAGCCCTAGTTTGCTCATCTGTAATGACATAAAAATGGACATAAAAATACCCACCCGGCTGCCCTTACAGTTTTGAGGATCAAATGAAAGTGGCTTCTACATCACAGTAGTAATAATGACAACTTTTTGGATTCTTTTAATCAGTGGTTTCTCCAGAACTTCATTTTGAAAGTTAGAGAGTCACCTCCGTGGAAAGATGGCCCATGCCCGGATCTCTACGTACCTTCCCCCCGACATCAACCCCACCCACGCTGCCATTGCCTATGGCTGTCGGGCTCTGCCCAAGCTAAACGAGGAGCTTCAGTCGGAGGACCTGCTGACGAGGCAGAAAGCCCTCATGGCTCTGTGTGACCTCATGCATGACCCTGAGCACGTCTACGTGGCCATTGACATAGGTGAGAGTGTCACAGCCCAGGTGACCATGACTGGGGTCTAGATGGATAGACACAGAATGGTTTGAAGCGGCAGGAGCTGAGGTGACCTGGTCCCTTCACAGTATCCCTCCTAGCTTCCTTGTGGGACAGACACCTCCAGCAGCCAAACGCAGAGCCACAAAACAGCCCCTCTGCTGCGACTAAACAGGTGGCCACAATTTCACCAAACAGCCCAGTTTATCTGTCTCATCCACAAGGTTGTCACAAGACAGGCACATACTCTACCTAAACCGCACCCGTATCTGGGACCATTGACACTTGTTTTGCACTTTCCTACTTATCAAAATGAGATGAGGTGTTTTTAGTGGCATAGTCACACCTTTCTCAGATCAGGTACATGATGGATGAATTGCCACTTCTCCCTCCAGCCTTAGCTGAAGGGCTGGTCTAAAAACCAGAGGCAGCGATGGTCCTGACATGGCCTTGGACACCGGGAGGAGCTTCTATAATAAGGGTTGCTATTTAATGAGCCTGAGTCTGGGCCAGCACCACCCCATGTGCAATGTCCGTGTTATCTTAGTTCTTATAGCGTTCACCCTGAGAGGGAAGGAGCATCCTCAACCAACGGGTAAGAAAACTGAGGCTCAGAGAAAGGATGTGGAGTTAGGGTGGCCCAATAAATAAAACGGGATTTTTATTTGTTCAGTCTGGCATGCCTAGGTGTAACCCATTCAAGGGTACATGACTAGTTGGGGACAAGGTTGGCACTGGGCTCTCAGTCTCTGCAAATGCAAAGCCCATTTTCTTAACCCCACAATGGACTGCAAGAGAAAACAGCAGGAAGTGTACAAAGTGGGGTTAGATGAACCAGTCCTCAGGTGTAAGCACCTTGAACCCCCTTCAGTGATTTTGAAATGCATCCTAGCCGTAAAGATTCCTCCTACCCCGAAGCAGCAGAACCTCTGGTAATCTCTCGTTGCCTGACCTTGCCTCACCTGTTGACTTTTAGATTATTTGATTTCTGACTCTGGTAAACATCCAAAGGTTTTTCTGCTTCACAGGCTGCCTGGAGAGCCTGAAAGCTTTGCTGAAGGATACCAACAGCATGGTGCGGATCAAGACCACCGAGGTGCTGCACATCATGGCGACCCATAATGTGGGCAGGTGGGCAGCAGTCTCTGGAAACGAATGTCGGGCTTCGGAGCCACACCCCAGCCCTGGGTGGCATGCCCTTGAATGACCCTGAGTGCCCTGAGTTGTGCTGTTGCACACTCCTCTGGCTGGAGTTCTTTTTGGCCAGAATAGGCCTCTGGGATGGTTTTGGTTGCCTCCTGGGGGCCTGATGGGGCCCTCTGTTTTAGACCAGCTTTTAAGTTAGTTTCCAGCTCTGAGCTTCCCCCGTTCAAGGTGGAAAGAAAGTTCATGTCATCCACGAATAGTGACAGTTTGACTTCTTTGTTTCCTGTTTGGATGCCTTTTGTATCTTTCTCTTGACTAACTGCACTCACTAGGACCTCCAATGTTACATTGAATAACTGTGGCAATAGTGGACAGCCTTGCCTTGTTCCTGATCTTAGAGGAAAGGGTTTTGGTTTTTCACCATGAAGTATAATGTTGGCTGAGGGCTTGTCATACATGGCCTTTATTATATTAAGATGTTTCCTTCTACACCGATTTTGTTAAGTGTTTTGATCATAAATTGGTGCTGTGTCTTGTCAAAGGCTTTTTCTGTGTCTATTGATACTATCATATGGTTCTTAAACAGTGACTGTTATCCCAAAACACAAATGATTAGGCATTCATTAATCCCCATGTGCCAGCCAGGCCTTTTCTTGGAAATGGGCCCACTGGTTGGTGTTTCCTGTCATTTTTTTTTCTTAAACCTCACCTGTAACCCGTAACATCATCTAATTTGCAGGTTTGGTTTATATAATATGTAGCAAGAACTCAGAGATTAATGAGGTAATCTGCACACAAAAACCTTCTAGGGCCTTTTTATAATCATCTCACTGTTTTTCAGAGACTCTGGCCTTTGAGTTTCTGAAGCCTTCAGCTTGGTGTTCATAAGGAAATGTAAAAAACAAACTTCTCTCCTCTAGTAGGCTCACCTAATATTTAATTAACTTACATGATTATTAAAAACCAGCATAATAGGCATGTGTAGGTTCGGAGGCAAGCCGCTGGCTACCGGCAAGCTGGGAACTCAGCTGGGAGGAGAGGGAGGGGCAGTGAGCAGTACACTGTCCTGGAGCATCAAATGCTGGGCCGGTGGAGAGAGCTGGTCAGCTCAGCTGTCAGTTCAGGGGAGGTCACTTATGAGCCTCTGCCGCCTCATCCCCATTTTGCAGACAATAGGACTGAGGCTCTGAGGAGTAAAAGGAAGGAGCTTGGGCACAAAGAACCCCAGTTGGAGTCCTAAAGGGATTCCAAAAGGTGTGGTCCACCTCTGGCCTTCATCTTCTCTCAGGAACCCAGAGGGATGTGATCTGCACCAGCCGGCACAGGTTCAGATTCCAGGAGGGGGCGAGGGTGGGCAACTGACTCCTTCCGAGTTCTTCCTGAGTTCTCTCTGAGTTTAGTCTTAGTTGTGTCTGAATTTGACTTCTCTCCCCCAGAGAAGGCTTTTTGGAGCATGACATCATCTTTTCCCTGTCCTTCCTGCTGGATGATCCCGAGAGAGCCTCCCGGAAGAATCTGCACATGGTGTTCAAGCACCTGGCCCAGGTGCCTTCAGGTAGGCTTGCAGTGGGCGCTTGGGCGGCCCATTGGTCTCTTCTGCAGGTCGGGCATGTGCTGCAGTGCAGATGAGTCTAGCGCATATGTTTAAAAAGTCATACTTTAATTAAGGTGCAACAGACATATTGAAAACACACAAATCATACATGAACATTTGATTAAGTTGTACTAAGCGAATACGCCACAGAATTACTACCCAGATCTAGACATATGTCCAGTATCGCCAGCTCTCCAGAAGCTTCTCTCATGCACCAACCATACCAACTACTGCATTTCATCCACAGGTAAACAGTATCTTTGATTTATGAGATCATGGATTAGTTTATGCCTCTTTTTAAAATTTATATAAGTGGAAACATACAGTCTGTGATATTTTGTTTCTAGCTTCTTTTGCTTAACATTTTGTCCCTCAAATCCACGTATGTTATGTGTTACAGATTTTTAACAATTTGTGCTGGAGTGTGGTATTCATATGAGTATATCTCAGTTTACCTATCCACGAGGTAATATGGTTTATTATCTACGGTTGCTGATAGGCATTTGAATCATTTCTACCAAGAACAGAGCAGCTTTAAACATTCTTACAAATGTCTTTGCACATTGTACGCATTCCTTTTGAGATATACCTAAGAGAATTGCTGGGCATAGGATAAGTTTATGTTCCGTTAGAAGGTACTATAAATGGTTTTGAAAAATAGCTACACCCATTTACACTCCTCCCCGCCGCCCGGTAGTGGGTGGGAGTTCCAGGTGCTTATCCTCAGCCACACTTGATCTTTCCTGTTATTTTATTTCAGCTATTTTGGTAGTGTCTCATTTTGGTTTTAATTTATATTTCCCTGGTGATTGTAATCCTGTAAGTGTCTTTTGTGAAGTATGATAGCATGTTTTTAAGGATTAAAAAGGCCTGCCCCAAAGGTCAATCTATACCCTGTCTCGACGTGTACCCCCACCCCACCCCAATTAGATGTGGAGTCTAGGGTAATAGCCACCACCAGCTGGCTACAGCGAAGGGCTGAGATTTGTGTCAGATTGACATCCTCCCTGTCATGTGAGGCAGTGAGCATTTTAAACAAGAAGCTCCTTCAAAGAGCCATGATATCAGGCCTTAAAGGGGATGCTTTATGATAGATAGACTTTGTGGCCCAGGAGTCAGACAGACCTGTGATCTCTCTGCCCTGCCCCTCAGTCCCTGAGTGCCTCTAGACAGTCTATTTGAGCATCTCTAAAGTGTGGCTGAGTCCACAGCCATGCTACCCTGAATAAACCCAATCCCGTCTGATCTCGAAAGCTGAGCAGGGTTGGGCCTGGTTAGTACTTGGATGGGAGACCACCTAGGAAGCCCAGGTGCTGCAGGCGTAAAAAAATGAGGGATTGTAAGCTGACAAGGGCCTTGCAATCTGTGAAGTCAACCAAGGGTTACCTTGCCTAAAAATAAATAAATAAATAAGTAAGTAAATAAATAAATAAGCAAGCAAAATAAAATAAAATAATATAAAATAAAATAAAATAAAATAAAATAAAGTGAGGCTGATAGTACCTGCCTTGAGGCCTGAAATGAGGGTCAAGTAAAAAGTTGCTCACCAAGCATATAGCACAGCACCCCCCACCCCACCAAGTGCGCCCTAAACATTCAGGGCCAGGTGTGAGCACTCCCAGAATTAAGGTCCCGGAGAGAAATGATGATGAGATCAGGTGAAGAGAGGCAGGCCAAAAGGAGTGGAGGCCTGGCAGGGGAGTGCTGGATGTGGGGGAGCATGCTAGGCTGTACAGCAGAACCCTCTGGTGGTCTTTGAAAAAGACCACCCTATCCCTGGCTGGCGGAATCATCACTGGGGCTCTAGGAGTGGGGCCCTACACACATCTTTCTTAAAAGGACTTTGGCCGATTCTCCTGTGTGGCCCTGGTTGAGAGACACTGGGGTAATGGGGTGTCGCTGTGAAGGACCAGTACTCCCCACACGGGAACCTTTAAAGCATTCGGAAAAGTAGAGAGATGATGATAATGAACACCTGGTACCACCACCCAGCTTTGCTAAATCTCAATATTTTACCGTATTTCATATGTGCTTGAGATTCTTGTTAAGAAGTAATAGTAAAGTCCAAGCGCCCCACGAACCTCCTCCACTTGGCACCCTTTCTCCTGCCCTCCCAGGAGCCACTAATGATTTGGGGCCTATACCTCCAACGCATGTCTATATTTTGCCGGAGATGTAATGAGATATAGATCTTTCCGCGCATGTTTTAAACTCTATGTAAATGGACCTTGCTGGACATATGTCTTCGCTACTTAAAAAACGTAACGTTATCATTCTGCGATTTATCCATGTTGTGTCATGGGCTCTATTTCATTACGGTAACCGCGGCATGCCCTTCCAGCGTCTGGATTTATATTCAGCGTGTAGTGTACTCACCTGCTGGGCTGACAGGTGTCGGTTGTTTCCTCTGAGTGTTCCCTAGAGTCCCTCCAGGGCCTCCACGGGAGGAGGGTGTCATGGGCATGCAGGATGCAAGCCTCAGCTTCCTGACATTGCACTTGCTTCCCAACCCACCCAGCTGCATCCTCGCCAGCAACCTGATGGTGTGCTATGCCGAGTCACTGTTGTGTGCCTTCGCGGTCCCCTGTGCCTCTGCCTGGCGCCGCCCTGGTCTCTTCCTGGGAGTCTGAGCCCATTTTGCTGAGTTATTTTTTTCTATTTCTTATTGATTAAAGGGAGAGTTTCATTTTTCCTGGGTTCCAACCCTTTGTTGGTTACACACATAGGAAATATTTCCTGGGCTGGTTGAGTGGCTTTTCGCTGTGTATTTGCTTACTCATCGGTCCAGCTGATTTTTCATTCGAATGTAGTCAGTTTAATCAATCTTTTCGTGTGTGTGTGTGTGTGTGTGTGTGTGTGTGTGTGTGTGTTTTGGGAGGTGGTGGGGTTGCTGTTTAAGAGAATTTGCTGCTGCATAAGAGTTCATGAAGAAAATCTGCCGTATTTTCTTCTAAAAGAGTAAGAGGTTTGCTTCTCACATTTAGCTCTTGAAGGTCCCTGGAACTGGTTTTTCTTTGTTCTGAGGTCTTCTTGTCTAGCCCTTGCCAGGCCAACGTGGTCTTAATTACAAAAGCTCTGTGGTAATCTGGGGTCTGGTGGACAGGTCCCACCCCCTCTATCTCCTTCCTGCAACATTTCCTGGAATCTACAAGCTCTGGGCGCATCTTGAGGGTCAGGGGGTGTGTGGGTCTGACAGGCCTCATCGAATGTGTTGAGGTATCCGGGCGCCCAGGTGGTGAGGCTTGGCTTTTATCACAGGATTTCCTGGGTGCGGCTCCTTGTGATGTGCCCAGAAGGGAAGCCAGGGACACTCTGGTGAGGGCCATGTGGCAGTGGCCAGGGTGGGGGTGAGGGTGAATAGCTGGAGGGAGGGAGGGAGATATGCAGAGTTGTGGGTGCCTCTGGCAGTCCATCTGGTGGGGGGGGGATGCACTGAGAGCTATGGATTCTGGGTTGGCAAGTGTGGCTGTGTCCCTGAGGTTATCTCACTGGGTCTCTGCATAGGGGTCTGAGTGGGGTGAGGCCACCTGTGTCAGTTGGTAAGGCTCCAGTCTTACCAACGTGTCTCCAGGCAGGAGCAAAGCCTGTCAGAGCCCAAGTTTCACCAGCGAGCATGGGTGGCAACAAGCAGCATGGGCGCCTGCGGTGTTTGGCTGAGACAGTCTGCACTTGGGGCTCACCCGGCTCTCGCATTATGTTCATTAGTATGAGTTTTCTCCCCATGGCCACACCAGCAGGCACCCTCTGCACTTGGTGGAGCACTTGGCACGTGCCTGGACTCAACAAATATGGGTTGTTTAGCAGGTCTTATGCCATATTTTTAAAAATTGTTAGTTGTTTTCTTGCGGAAATACTCCCTCCCTCCTTCATTTGTGTGACAAATGCGTTGGGGTGTCTGGGGGTGAACAGAGACTGTCCCTTTGAGTCCTTGCTCCTGGTCGGGTCTGGCTTGCTGTGTTGTTTCCCAGAGTCACCAGCAGGGGAAGCCACAGGACTGATGACGGCCTGACGGGGCTCTGCTGGGCTCCCGGCAGGCAGGGGAGACCAGGATGGCAGAGGCAAATGCCACACACAGGTTGCCAGCCCAGGGTCCTCCTCAGCCGGGCCCTGAGCGTCCCTGGAGGAAGCACGCCTCTTCCCTGCTTCTGCTAGCCCCGTGTGGGATGGGGCTTATTTTGTGGCCAGGTGTTCAGCTCCAGTGCTGAAATTGAGGATTCTTCCTCAATTCTGGGGTGCAGCTGAATAGCCCGGAGTCCCCGGCAGTGTCCCCTTACCAGCCCCCTCTCTGACGGTGGCCTCAGTCCCTGACTGGCACATGTGGGAATCTGGCCCATGAGCCACACTCTGAGCCACCGGCTTTAGCCACAGCACGTTGCAGAGACCCTTGTGTTCAGCCTGGGCTTGGGGATATGGTGGGGGTGGAGGCAGCTGCCCCTCCCCATGCAGAGGAGGAAGACCAGCTAGCCAAGGGGGAGGCCTCAGAAAGGGGGAGATGGCTGGGAGCAGGTCTGATCCTGGTAGTTCTGAGGTGCAGGGGGACATCCCTGCAGTCGTGCACCATCTGGGCTAGAGCGAAATCAGGGGGAGCTGAAGCCATGGTGGTAGCTCAAGTCTAGGCGGAGTTACTGCTCGGGAGGCAGAACGGGGTGCTGGTCCCATTCTGCAGTGCACAGCTCCACCTGGCGAGGTGGCCCAGAGCAGCCTCCCCCACCTCCCTGCCGTCCAGATGCTCAGGGTGGGGGCGGGGCTGGCTACCCTGCTCATTTGCTTCAGGCCTGGGGCCACCAGGGCCCTGGGCGCCTCCTCCGCATAACCTTCTTTGATAGGCAGTTGCCCCCTTCCTGGACTCAGCAAAGCATGGTGCCCACCACCGGGGACGCCGGCCACCTGACTCCCAGCCGAGAACGCCTTCCCCTATCGGGCCCAGTCAAACCTGGCCACGATCCCGGCGCCAGTCCGTTTCTCTCGGGGCAGACGGCCTTCCGCAGCCTTCTCCACAGGCTTCCATAACGTCCCCAGGTGGCGTGGGACAGCCCGTTAACACATGGAATTACCAAAGGTGTCAAATACTTTAGGGACATGTGCTGGGCAGAACCAGCTGGCACCTAGCCTAGGACCCAGCATTTGCTGCTGTGCCAACTGGACTCACACCCCGTGCCCTTTATGTCCTCAGTGGCCAGGACCTCGTGTGGCCAGAGAGTGTGGCCAGATGGAGCACAGCCCTGGGGACCCAGGCCCTGTGGGGTCACCCTTTATACCCTCCCTGTGCGATGCTAGGAAGTCATCTCTTCTCAGGGTCTCTGCTTCCTCCTCTGTGAAATAGAATCAGTAATTTTGGCTTCCCAGGGCGGGGAGGGGCCCAGCGAGCGGGAGCCATCGCAGAGGGGAGCCGAGGCTGTCGTGGCACCACCGCTTCCCCTCTGAATCGTCTCGGGGAGCTGCATGGGCCGTGGGGGCGGATGGCAGCCCCGAAGCCCACACTCCTCACTGTGTCCTGGGAGAGGGAGCCGGGCCCTCGTGGTGGGACCTGGGAGGGGTTGGTCACCTGCAGAGCGCGGGGCTGGACCAGCTCCAGTGACCAGGGAAGTGCCTCTCCCCTTCGATGGCCCCCCACCAACTCCAGCCTCCTCTCACCGTCCCCTCCGCTGGTTCCTGGGCTCATTTCCCTCCTGGCCCTTCAGCGCAGCTGGTGCCTCCCCATGCTGGGCACTGCTCTGGCACAGTGGAGGAAGGAGGTGGGCCAGACGACACCCCTTCCCACCTCACCTGAGGTGAAGTGCAGGACAGAGAGGACTTCCAGTGCTCTGGGATCTTGGCCTTGAGGGACCAGACCGACCAGACCGACCAGACCGAGGGAGCTTGGGCTGTGAGGATGGGGCAGGGCGCGCTGCGGCAAGCTTGTGAGAGGAAGAGTGGATGCTGGACGGCACGGAGGGCCCGGGCCAGCCTCCCGCCATCCCTGAACACATCAGGAGAGAAGGCAGAGTCCTCCTTTTCCCCTCTAGCTGTGTGTTTTTAGGTTAGAGATGCTCGCAGTGAGATGACGGCTCTCTTCACAGTTGGCATTGAGAGCGCAAAATAAGTCTGGATGGTTATAAGTCGCACGTTATTTCTTCTCACACGAAAGGCCCTTTGGGTTTTCGCCGTTGGGTGACGTGGGGTGTGTGTGAAGGGAATCCCCACGTGGGTTTGGGTGGAGGGGGGAAGAGGGCCAGGTGCGCGTGTGTGTCTGAGTGCCGAGTATCTGTGCGTGTGTGTGCGTGTGTGTGTGTGTGTGTGTGTGTCTGCCAGTCCTCGCCCGGGGCTTCGTGCGGGGCCTACTTTGCGGAGGTGGCACAGGGTGGCTCTGCATTCCCCATGGGCTCCTGCCCCTTCCATCCAGGTAAGGGACACTCTGGCAGAGCGGGGAGAGGCCCCAGGTCTCCGGGGGGCACCAGCCCCCACTATTCCTCCGGGGAAGAATGTCTCCACTGCTCCCTGACCTTGACCTTGGGGCCCTCTCCTCATCTGTAAAATGAGAACCTGCCTTGGTGGTGAGTGTTAAATAAAGTAAGTTGGAAGGAGCCTGCTGCAGGCTGAACGAACGTCTTTGACTTCTATTTAGTGCTTTCCACCACACGGAGATGCCTGCGACTGGCTAGCAAATGGGAGGCCAGTGGGGGCTCCTCCTCCCCACACCCTTAGGGCACTTTTGAGGGTCGTTGGAACCCTCCAGGCTCTCTGGGGACCTCTTCTGCTCTGCGGGGACCTCTCTGACCCTGGCAGAGGTGTCTTTAGGGTTTGAGGGGTCTGGGTTGGCAGTAAAGTCTGGGCAGGGACTCAGGACAGCAGGAGGGGCAAGATCCGTTATCACCCCTAAAACTCAGCCCCTCTGGACACATGGCCTAGCACAACTCCCCTCTTTTGCAGTGTTTTATTTTTCTCTCTTGAGGTTGTTCCTGATGTTCATTTCAAGATGATTTTTACCTGTAAGTGTGTGTGTGTGGGTGGGGTGGGGTGGAGAAAGGAACCTCAGCATGGAAGGTGTCCCCGGCTGCCCTCCCTGTCCCCCCCAGACATCAACCCTGCATGCACACAGCACGCTGGGACCAGGCTTGGCTCATTCAGCATATTTTATTTTCTTAAAGTAGACAATCTTTGACTTTCATACCATACCAACTCCTCTTCCCTCTGTACATCTCTTAAAGTCCTCGGCTGTGATTCTGGACACACGGGTACCGAACAAAGGCAGAGAGAGAAGGAGGTTTGGCAAGGGCTCCGACGGTGCCTTCCCTCTCGGCGGCGGCAGGGGTATTTACACACGGTCCTCGGCCAAGGGCCTTTCCCAGTGGCAGGCGCCACAGGCCCTGGAGCAGGAAGGGCCAGAACTTGGGGTCCCGGCAGGGCCTCCCTCAGGCTACAACACTGGCTGAGCCTTCATAGGAGTTGTAGCCACTCTCAGCCCATGTCAGGAGCACGGTACGCAGGGGGCCCCTGCCCATCTCTCCCCTTCCCCTTCCTCTACTTGCAAAGCCACAGATAATTTACTCTTTAAATACCAAGACATTTAGCAATTGTTCATTCGCTCCTAGGCGAAGAACCTTCTTTAAATACATCACATTTATTTTCTGAAATAAAAACAAAGCAGAAACCGCACCGGTAACGAGAGGACGCTGCACAGGCGTTATGTACAACGCTGCCCCGAGAGGCTGCCGCAGGGCGGCTGTCACCCCAGCGTCGCTCGGGAGCAAGGGACGGACTCATCCGGAGAACAACTGTTACACTCAGCAAGCCAGACACAAAAAGGACCACCTGAAAAAAAATAGGTTTTGAAAATCTGCATTTTAAAAAAGAATACTCGACTGCGTCTGAAAGTGTCTGTATTTGTTATTCTGCGAAAACACCACGAGGTTTGGCCAAAAAAAATGATGTCAGAGAAGAAAAACCAGGTTTGATTTATAAAACATCAGACGAGTAGAAGAAAAGCTGGAACCCAGCTGGCCTAGTTGGAAACAAATCGTGCCACTCATGTTATTGTGTGGATTTTTGCTGCATATTTCGAAGCTGTTTAAAAAGCTGTGAGTGGCTGGAGGTCTGGTTAGTGCTGTCATCTGGCCTCGCACCCTGGTTCCAGGACGAAGAGCGCGGTACCGAGGAGGCCCGAGGTGGGCGTGTCCAGCAGGGCAGGTGCAGTAGAGACCCTCTCTGGTCCTCCCTCCTGGTCGGTGTCGAGGTCCCTAGTCCTCGGCTCGGGCAGAGCTAGCCTCCAGGTGGCCTGGCCACCTCCCCCATAGTCCCACTCAGGCCCCCATGCAGAGTGGGGCCGACTCGGGAAGGCAAAGTGAAGGGGCAGGAAGGGCTCGTAGGGAATTTGGTGACAGCTCCTCAAGTCTTCAAGTGACCTCAACGCTTTGGGGAACTCTGCTGTCTCCAGACCGTGTGTGCGTGTGCATGTGTCTACCTACCTAGCAATCTATCCATATATATTTATGTTTGCAGAAACGTGGGGGCCAAGGAGGCAGACGGGCTGGGGGACATTCGTCAGGCCCTCTGTTTTCTGCCCCTGGGCCGGGTCTCCCTAGCACGAGGGGGGTTGGGGTGTGACCCCCTGGGGGTTTTGCCGCAGGCAAACAGGCTGGGCCGCACCCTCAGCAAAGGCCTATGTATTTGAGATTGTTCTGTATGATGACGTCTGTCACCGCGTCAAAGACGAACTGGATGTTACTGGTGTCGGTGGCGCAGGTGAAGTGGGAGTAGATCTCCTTGGTCTCCTTGTTGCGGTTCAGGTCCTCGAACTGCCGCTGGATGTAGACGGCGGCCTCCTCGTAGGTGTTCTGGCCCTTGTACTCGGGGAAGCAGACGGTGAGCGGGATGCGCCGGATCTTCTCCGCCAGCAGGTCCTTCTTGTTGAGAAAGAGGATGAGGGAGGTGTTGATGAACCAGTTGTTGTTGCAGATGGAGTCAAAAAGGCGCAGGCTCTCTGCCATCCGACTCTGCGGGGAGGAGTGCGCCGGCGTTAATCAGAGTGAGCAGCAGGGAAAGACCCGAGGCCTGAAGGCCCCCTGGCCGGGTCGCCCAGCCCGGCCCCCACCACGCACCCTTCTGCTGGGAAATCCTTCCTCTGCCGGGCCTCCTGTCTTCACTGCCTCCCACAGGCCCTGGAGCCCGCTGGAGTGGCCGGCACCTCCCCCGGCACCCTGAGAGCCTGGCATCAGCTCCTCCTCTGGGCACCAGTGGTGACAACATGCGGCCCTGGGGCTGTAGCCCGGCCTCCCTCAGCCCCATGGACTGGGGCATCTCCGACCTCACACCCCGAGGGCCCAGCCCGCCCCACCTGCACGTACAAGTTCAAGGCTCCAAAGGGAGAAGCCGACATCAAGTCTCCCTCAACGTGCGTCCAGCCTCCTGCCCGATAGTCAGCTCCGGCCACATGTGGTACCACCTCAGCTGGAGCCTGGGAAAGGCTGGCCTGTGCTTCCCAACCAAAGGCTCTGGTTCAGAGCGAGGGAAGGCTCAGGCCCCTCTGCCTTGTGCAGAGAAGTCGAGGACAGTGGCCCAGGAGGTGCAGTGACCACAGAGTGGCACCCAGCCCTTCTTTACCACCCCTTTCCGAGGCCCTTAAACACGCTGTAGTGACTGTGGGCTTTTAGGGAAAGTACCGCGTTTGTCGACTCCCAAACCCACTGTTTCCACACAGAACTGACCGCTCGAAACGCTAAAAGGAACTTCCACTGCTGGTGGGAGCTGCCCCTTGTTTTAAGATAAAAGGAATAAGCTGAATGTCCAAACAAAGTCTGGAACCGGTTTCATTTAGATCTGAGTCTTCGGATTTAGGACTTTACTGACCAGATTATACCACAGACGGGATAATGACAACGGTGACTGCAGCAGGTGCTGGTGGTGTGGACACAGGGTGCTGCCTTGTCTGAAGCGCACACCTTCCTATTCCCATTGTACAGATGAAGAAACTGAGGCTCAGAGAGGCAGGAAATGTGCTCCAAGTCCTACAGCCCAGAGCTCCAGGCTCACTGCACCTTCAGGGTGGACGGGCAGGGCTGTAGGGCCCAAGGAAGGTCATCCCAGGGTGGGGGTGCCTGGAAGGAAGCCACACGGAACCCTGCTCTCCTAGAGACCCTGAGTCGCCTGAGGTGCAGGCCTGACAGCCTCAGTGCTAAGAAGGAACTAGGCTGAGCTGGGGAGGATGCCCAGAGGCTCCGTGGTTAACCCCTGAGCACAAAGAAGGTGCCTTGAGACCCCCACACACCACATGGGAGCTCATGTTTTTCAAAACCAACACCACACCTTCTTTAGGACAAGCTTGGGAATAACAGAAGCTCTAGAAAGTGGGGAGTCTCAAGTATTGGTGGCATGGGGCTTTTCTGCAGAGAAAAGCAGGACGTAGGAGCCCCGTTCCCATCAGCGTCTGGAGAGGCCGCACGCGGTCCCAAATGCGAGAGCTAAGTGGTGCGCTAGGACCGTCACGTTCTACTGGGGAGTAATTAGCTTTAATGGATTCCTGGAAGCCGCTTCTTAAAGACTAACGGAGCTGTCGTTTCTCATAGGAATGATGTCATGCTCAGGGGCTGTGCGTCTGACCCCAACTTTCACATCAGATAGAGAACAGATGTGGCCATTAGCACGTATTAGTTCACTGAGCAGATACTTACTGAGCAAGCCCTGAGGGTGAGTGACAGTCTCAGCACTCATGTCAGGCCATGGAGCCCCAGAAAAGAGGCTGAGACCAAGGCTGAGAGGGGGATGGCCTGGTCACTGGCAGGTGGGACCCAGCAGGCCAGTGGCCAGGTATGGAGCTGGGGTTCAAGAGTGAGCAGGCAAGTTGAGAGTTGGGGCCAGGCAGAGGGGCAGGCCACGGTCAGGGTCCCAGCAGACATCCAGTCGGAGGCCAGAGCCTGTCTCCCTGAGCCCTTCTGGTCACTCGGGGTAAGAGCTGGGAGGTTCTTGTGCCCAGCCCCACCCTACTTGGGTGGAGTCTGCGAGGCAGAGGGGCAGGAGGGACCCCCTCCCCCTCACAGACAGCACATGCATGCCAGCCAGTGGTCAGGCGGGGTCCTCTGCAGGGTCTGTGTATGCAGAACGGCTCAGCTACCGTGTCCTGAGTGGGGTGGTCCCTCCAGCCCGCACAGCCGACTCACTGTCCTCCTGCTCAACACACACCCCAGACCCGATTCTAGACACCCCACCGACCAGCCCTCGTGAGTACTGACACTGAGAGCCCGCTGCCCCGCGGATGCCCCTCGGCAGACGTTTTGGACATCCCTCTGAGCCTCATGTCCCTTAGTTGGAAATCCCTAGAAGTCAGGCGTGGTCCTCCTGAGGTAGCTGGGAGGGCAGCTGTGCCCTGGGCCGCCCCTCGAACTCGCTCGTAGGACTGCTGTAGCTGTGCAGCCTCATGAGGGCCTGACATCACCCTCGTCTTGGGCTCTCACCCACTCCTGGGGCTCCTCTGGTTTTGCTGGCATTTGGGGGCTCAGGTGTCCCAGTTCCTTCTCCTCCTTGGGACAAACCATGAAGAACCACATTGGCCATCATTGAGGCACCTGGGAGATGACGGGCGTCATAGAATAACTACACAACCTCTGTCTGTATAGACGCCCTGTCCCCATGGGCCTGGCCAGGTGGTGGAGGAGCAGAGCCCTCTGGCCCTGTGACGCGGTGCCCATGGCGTCACTGTCACTGCAGCATGTGTGCTCCTCCTATAGCCCGAACACTGCCAGGTGAGCAGAGCAGCACCCTGACACCTCAGATCGCAAATCATTAAGAAAGGAGAGCGCTGTTTCGGGCTGTTACTCTGGAAACCATGAGAAGCGCACACTGACTGGTGTGAGTACGGGAGAGCGAGCCCTGGGAGCTGGCGCTGTCCCGCCGGCCTCCGGGGTCTCCCCGCACCCCACACCAGGCAGTGGCAGCGTGGCCGACAGCCTCTCTTCTCCCACCTCTCCATGTCCTGCTCAAAGCCCCTTTTCCTGGGCTACCCCGACTTCTCCTCCTAACCCCGGCACCTCCACTCATCTTCCTGTGGCACACATCTGGTCGTGCCCCCTGCACCGGGATAAAGCCCTAGCCTCTCCATAGGGCCTCCCCTGGCACACTCTGACCCTTGGGTGGGTGTGCACGGCCTGGGTGCCAGCTTTGGCCTCATAATTCTCTCTGACCCCTCCCTGGCTTGGATGAGGTTCTGCCCTGCCACCCAGTTCTCCTGGTTCTGCCCACTGGTGTCATGGGTCAGAGCTGCTGCTGGGGCCCTGAAGGTGGTAAGACAGGGTTAGGCATCATCCTCATGTGGTCCTGTGGGGTCCTGTATTGAGGGAAGCCAAGGGTAGCTTTGGAGCCATTATAGCGTGTCACCTCCTAGTCCTGCCGCTACTCCCATCAGCCCAACACGAACATCCTCTCCTCTGACCCAGCATCAGAGGAGCCACCTCTGCCACCCAAGGCCATGCCGCAGGTAGGAGGCCACCCACTTCACGTACAGGGAGACAGAGACAGAGGCCTGGACGGCCGACTCCCAGGGCTCAGTTGAGAGCCCGCGTTTCCAGCAACCACACGTCCCCTTCCAGCAAGAAGCCATCCTTGCGTTACCTCTCCAGCTGCCAACGGAGCAGAGGCCGCGGATGCTTCTCCCAGGAGGAAACGTACCCTCTGGCAACTGCCTGTGAGCCAGCCAGGGTTCGGATGCCCACGGAGCTCTCTCCAGGGAGATGGCACCTTCTAGGAGTCTGGAGTTTGTCTGCTCACTCATTTATTTAAATAACACGGAGCAGACAGTCCCTTTCAGGAACCTGTGCAATGATGGGAATCTTACTGTTTGGCAGTAGAAACCAGTGATTTGTAACAAAGGCAGTTAGGTGGCTGGGCGCAGTCCCCAGGGTGGTACAGAGTCACCGGCCATTGGCAAGAGACAACTTTTGCTTGGATAGGTCCAAATATACCCAACACCACTGCACAGACGTCCCCCCAGGGTGGCGTGTGGGTGTTGTCTGCTTGGGCTGTGGCTGCACCTGATGACCTGTCCGTAAGGGGCTTCCAACTTGCTTCCCTGTGAGTCAAGTCTTTGCTCAATGCTGAACTCAACGGCAGAGGCCTCCGCCCCACCCATGGCTGCCATGTGACAGCGCCTGTGATGGCCTGGTCCAGACCGGCTCCCGGAACAGTCTGGGGATGCTAGGGAGTAGGCTGGGCTGAGGTGAGGTCAGTGAGGAGGCCTTGGCCCCTCTGTCCTGCTCCTCGACAGTCTCTCTCCTGGTCACGAGCACGGGGTTTGGGGCCAGAGGCCTGGGGCTCACTCTCACCACCAGTGCTCACCGTGCCTTGGACAAGTTGTTGCTCTCCTCTCTGGGTCTCAGTGTCCTCATCTGTGAACTGGGGATGGTCATGGTACTCAGTGCCAGGACTGTCGTGAGGAGGAATGAAGGTGTTGATGAGAGGAGACCTGGATCTGCTGGGCCTTGCCCCATGGCGGCGGTTGCTGCCCCAGTGGGTGCTCTCCCACGCCACTCTTGGCCCCTTGCCTTGGCATTGGGGCATCGCTTGTCTCCTCTTACCTCAGGGGAAACTCTGCCTCCCCCCACCCCCAGCACAGAGCTGCTGTGGGATTCGGCCGCCCAGCTGCAGAGGCAGCTCTAGGGGATGGAGAGGGCTGGACTTTGCAGACCGGGAATCAGCCAGCACTCGCCAAGCTCCAGGGGAGACCAGTGACGCCTCCATGCTGGTCGTGGGTCCCAGCCCACCTGGCTCCTCTGGGAGGCTCCTGTGACTGCTCAGCCTGATGCCGCCCTGGGCCTTCCCCACTTGCCGCCTGTGACACACGTTGTCAGCACCTGCTGGCTCTGAAGCGTCTGCCGCTTGCAGTTAGGCCTGCCTCCTCACAGTAGGTTTCCCTCACTGTGGGGCACAGGACAGCCCCGGGTTCCAGGCCGAGCATGTTATCATTTCCTTGACCTAACAGATCAGACTGTGGGCTGCATCACCGAGGGCTGCCTTTGGTTTCCTGCATCCAGGCTGGGCGGGCGATGGCTGGTTCCCAGAGACGCGGTATTGGATCCGACCACGGACACCCAGTCCAGCCTCTGCTCTTTACAAGTGAGGAGCTCAGGTCCCCCCAAAAGACAAAGGGGTCTGCCCCGACATTTCTCCTCTGGCCTCTTCTGGCATATCAGCCCCCTGACTGATGGTTCAAAAGCTCACCAGCCTGCCTAAGGGAGGCTAACAACCTCCAGGATGCCAGCCTGCCTTGGGTCTTTCCAAATCTGCCTCCTGGGGGCCCCTTCCAGCCAGCCCTCTGTCCTCACAGGCTCTCTCTCCTCCTTTTCCAAATCTCTGAGCCAGTTCCTCGAGCCTCATGCGCCTCACCTCCAGTCTGTGAGTGTAGGGTCCCGTGTGCAGCATATTTGTAACTTATCAGGCCTCTAGGGTGGGCTGGGGCCTGTTTTTAGAGCCACGTGGGGAGGTGGGCAGGGGATGTGGAGGCCCAGGGCCTGGGAGCCCCAGGTTCTGACACTCAGTCCACCACGGTTCTCCCGACACCTGCCACCGGAGGGCAGCATCCTTCCCACCCTCCTCACGGGCTACCACTGGGTGCTGTGAGGACCCAGGTCTTGTACGTGGTGACTCACTGACCACCCCTGAGGACCAGGGACCAGGCCTTGGGAGAGGAACAAGGGCATGCTCTGGAACCCTCCCCCCCCACCAATTTCTTGGCTGAGCTCCTGGGGACAAAATCTGGACTCTTCAGAAGGGGCACGCCAGCCCTGTGTGATCTGGGTGTTCTCATCTCCCTCCCCCCACCGACTAGCCCCCACTTCCCCTGACTGCTTGTTCCTGCACCTCCTCAGCGCCTCACAGGCCCGACCCTCGGTGCCTCAGCCCCTCAGGAGAGGGTGGTGACACCAGCCTCACAGAGGGGTGTGGTTTTAATGGAGAAAGCACACAAAAACTTGCACTTGCTGTTTTCATCATTAGTTATGGGGCTTTAGGTCCCCATCTGGCTGCAGGATGGGTGGAACTATAGGCCTGTTGGGCCGCACCTGTCCAGGTACGCCAAGCCTAAGGCAGGTCCCTGGCCGACCTCACTGCCTTCCCAGGAAGGGGCAGGCTGCATGAGCTACTTGGTCACCTACCCACAAAGACATTGCTTTCTGCCTCCTTTGGGGCCCCTAGAGCCTCCTCCCTCTCTGACAGTCCTGTCCAGGAGGCCTGGGGAGGCACACTCCAGGTTGCCTTGGTTTCCACACCAGCTACCAGCCCCCACAGGCAGTCCTCCTAGACACTGGTCCATTCCATTCCATCCCTGAAAGCCTCACCTCTCGTGTGGGCTCACACTCCAGAGGTGGTGGGACCGGCACCTCCCTGCCTTCCAAGGTCACTCTGGTTTGGGGCAGCCATCCGGAGATGCCAGCTCATGCTGAATGCACTACCTACTAGACCCTTATCACATGGAGTAGCCATGGGGGGACACGTGATGGACTGAGGGAAAAATACGCCAGGGAGGAGGTGGTGGCGTGTGACATGGTGTGTGGTTGGGGCAGACTCTGTACTGACCCATCCTGTCCACTCACTTGCTCCCAGGTCCCCACTCCACAGGGCTCACTGTAGTCCCAGCACAGAGCAAGGCCAAATGGCCTAACTAGACATCCGAAGCCTTAGATCTCACACAGAATTCAGGTGAGGCCAGTTTCAGCTCTTCCCAGAACTAACCTGAACCCTGGGTGGCCTGGAAACCCCCCGGCACCTCGATCCTCATTCCCCACTGAGTCCCTGCTTCGCTCATCTCATCCTTGCTCGCCGGGGCAGACATTCTCCGGGTGCCTTTCTACACAAGACGCTGTTCCAGGCATAAGGGGGATGGAGAAGTGAGCTGATGGCCCCAGCCTGTCCCGGGCAGGATGAAACGAAGGAGCTGGTGCGGCAGACGTGGAGCAGTTGACTAGGGTCTGCTATGCGCCAGCTCCCAGCTGTTCTGAGCCTTGGTTTCCTCGCCTGTAAAATGGGGTCCATTAAGCATACCTCCTTCAGGTGGTACATGAGGACTAAAACGTGACATGTAGAAAGCTGAGGCACCAGTTGCCGGCAGCCACCATGGGTATGACTCAGATAACACGGGAAGCCTATGGGGGCATTTTGACGGGGCCTGTGGTGGGTAGGGCTCCGAAAGGAAGAGGGAGGGAAAGGGCAAGGCATTGGGAGCGACGACCAGCACAGGTCTGGAGCTGCAGTGTGGGCATGCGGGAAGGGGCGGGAGAGAGGACTCAGTTTCCTCATCTCTAGGATGAGTTTTCAGTTCTGGAAAACAGCCTGCCCGTTGGTTGCTCATGAGAATCATGAATTCAGCTTTTCACATTCAAGTTATCGCTGAGAGGCTGGGCTGTGGACATGAATGAGTTCCATTCACCGGGGATGAAGCCAGCCCCGTGGCTGCCCGTCCCACAGCAGGGCCACCAGGCCTGGCCGGGGAACGGAGTACCAGGCTCCAAGGAGGTTTCATCTGAGGCTGGATGTCAAGCTGGTACCCTTTACGAAGTGACAGCCCGGCCTCTGGCCCCTCTGGGGCACTATGGTGGTGGCTGCCTGTCATCTGGCAGGGGGCACAGGCCACGGCTGATACAGTGAGTGGCACACCCCGGTCCGCAGTCTGGTGTTCATCCTCAGTGTGGTGCTGGCTGGCCCTGTCCCTCTCCATCAGTGGTGGGGGCAGGTGTGTCCTGGAGCCCTGTGCTCTGGGCCTGGTGGGCAGGGGGAGTCTTGCGACCTTCCTGGCCCATCCCGAGCCCTGACAAGAGGTAGTCTGGGCCTGGATATCCTGAACTCTCTAGCAGGGAGGGTAAGTGGGCCCCCCTGTCACTGCCCTGAGGTCCTGGCAGGTGCCTGGCTAGGGGCAGGGCTCCTGGATGTGTCTATAGCCATGGAACCACATGACAACGGGGTTGTGCTGCCAAAGCAAAACAACTTCAAGGATGGCGTCGGTCACTCAGGAAAACAGCTTATGCTTTGTCCCCAAAGAAGTGAGGGACAAGTTGACCAGAGTGAGAGGAGTATGTGTGTGTTTCTCTTCACTACAAAGCTGCAGAGAAGTCTAGGGAGGCCTGGGAGTGCTCAAGTGGCTCTGCTGGGCGGCCATGGGACACAGGCGGAGGCTGCTCTCAGGGTGCCCCTGGCCCTGGGCTCCAAGGGGAAGAGTCCAGGCTGGGCTTGGGCCACAGGCTTGCAGCCCTGGGCTCCCCAGCCAGCCAGTCCACCACGGGTCCTCATTCTCCTGGAGTTCATTTCCCTTTCTGGTCCCAGCTTGTCTCAAGAGAGCTGAGAGGTGCAAGATCTTGGTCTGTGTTCTCCCTCAGGTTGAGGGGCAGAGGGCAAGAGGACTGACTCCCCTGGGAACAGGGTAGAGCAGGGGTTCCCAACCCCCCGGGCCTTGGACTGGTACCAGTCTGTGGCGTGTTAGGAACTGGGCCGCACAGCAGGAGAGCGAGCAATGCTTCATCTGGGTTTGCAGCTGCTCCCGGCACCGGGATCATCATCTTGGCTCCACCTCAGACCAGGCATTAGATTCTAAGAGGAGCACCGGACCCTGGCGCCAAAAAGGTTGGGGACCGCTAGGGTAGAGGTCTCCTACCAGCTGTGTTTTGAAGGGCTGAGGGGCTGTCCCCAAGTGAGGGCTAGGGGAGGCAGTGGCCACTGGGAGCCCGGCCCGGCAGGACTGGGGCACGAAGGCAGTGGAGGAGGGAAAGGCGCTGCCGAAAGCGGGGCGCAGGCTGGGCTCTGGGGGTGAGACAGATGCTGGAACCAGCAGACCCTCATCTCAGCGCGAGGCCCCATGCTGCCGTCACAGAGATGCCAGTCAGCGTGAGGACGCTCTGCTCTCCTTCCAGAGGAGTTACAGCCACAGCGGCGAACTGTGGCCAGGCAGTTGTCCCAAACAGCCTGCCTGGGCAGGGTGACCTTTCACGCGGGAGGAGCAAGGGCCAGGTAGGATCAGCAAGCCGGGTGTTAGGATTTGTTCCTGTCAGGGTGTTATTTTCTCTCCCTCCTGAAGTGTCCCACGTGAGGACAGTGTCCCGGGGAGCTGTGCTGGAGATCTGGAGAACCCAGCCACGGTCCCCCTCTGCTTTCCAACGAGCCAGCCGCACCTCTTACGTCCTTGCCATGGTCCCCATGTGAAGCCCTCCCTATGCTTCAGGATCTGGCCCTGGCGGACCTTCCCTAGACTCCCCCAGGCGCCCACTCTGGTCACCGTGCACAGGTTCCAGCTGCATTAAGGTCCCCTCAGTGCTTGGCATCCTCCGACCCCCACAGGCGTCATGTTTGTCCGGGATCCAGCCCAGTCTGAAGCGCCCCATCCATGCAGGAGGGGAGCCTTCCACAGCACACTGTCCCACCCCGGCTCCAGGCCAACTGTCCTGCTGACTGGCCATCTCTTCCTCCAGCACCTCCTTCTGACCCCAGATCCGCTGTCACTAGTGGTGGTCATCTGGTCTCCTGGCCGCACACCACATGGTCCCTGCCCTGCTGGCCACATGTCCTGTGGAGGCGTTTCTATAGGCTGGGACCCCAGACTTCCGATGTTTCAGGTTGCTACTGCCTCACGGGTCAAAAGGCAGACAACCTGGTGGGCACCAGAACCTAGTTTACGTGGAGGGAAGGAAGCTGAGGGACTCCCAGCCAGGGCCTGGGTCTGTGGCCGCTGGGCAGCAGGAGAGGAGGCCCCGTGGCAACCAGAAAGGCAGCTGGGTGTACTCCTTCATGGCACAGGGGAGAAGTGAACCCCCGGGGATCCGGGGTAAAGAGGGGGAGCCTCGGGCACTGGTGTCCTGGCCAGGCCAGTGCTCTGCACCGAAGCCAGGAACGATGTCTGTGGTTTCCCGGGTGCTCCAGGCAAGGCTCCCATTGTGTTGTGGGTGAGACTAGACCCACCGAGGATGTGGCCCTGGGCCCTGGAACCAGGCGATATCCTGTGGCTTCTCTGGTGCCCTGATTGCAGGCCTCTGGTCGGAAACAGGAGGCTCAGATTTCAGATAGCCCACCCCAGAGGATGTGGGACTATTTGTTAGGAACCAGGGCTGTCAGGACCTCGGCGGGGCGGGGCGGGGTAGAGACACCTGTCTGCCCCGCATTGGCACAGAAGTGCACTGCCGGCTGGGGCGCCACACTGCATTCTGCCACCTCACTGTACTGCGATGCTAGGCCTATCACTTCCTCTATTGAACCACTGTTCCTGGGGGACCCTGGAGCAGTCTGGGGTCTGTGTGAGGCTGGCACTACACCGTACTCATGCGGGACACTTCAGGAGGGAGAGAAAACAACATCCTGACAGTCAGTGCTCATGCCGTCCTGAGCACTGGGTTCAGCCTTTGCCATTTATTTCCTCTAAGAAGCTTCTCCTGATGGCCTCCTCCTGTCCCCTGGGCCCCACCACACCCCACGTGGATGTCAGGGCAGTAGCTGGGCTCTGCCCCATGCCTGAGATTTCCTTGGTCTCCCTTGGCTCCTGGGCTGTGTGACTGCTTCTCTCGCCTGGCTGGGGCCTGGAGGTTTGTGGCAGCTACTCTGCTTTTGCGCCTGAGAGGAAGGCCATGTGTACACCCTCCGCTGTCCTCAAGGGGCTTATGATGCGTACGGGGGCCGGGAGCAGAACGCGGAGATGGGCACAGACAAAGGCAATGCAGCCGGGCGGCAGGCTGCTGCTCCTCGGCAGGGGCCCAGTGCGGGAGCAGGTGGAGGAGTCTGAGTCATCCATTCGCGCCTACAGGGATGGGACTGGGAGCCTGGGCCTCCCCAGGCAGCGCCGGCTCTGGGTAGCCGCCTCCCAGAATCCGTTTCTCCACCCCCGAACCCGCCCCACGGAGATCGTGCCCCCTCATGGCAAGTGTCTCCCAGGGGACGGGGCCCGTGTGGCGGGCTCACCCAGCCCCTGGACGCAATCACCTAACCCCGTGTGAATGAGGGCAGCCACCGCAGGGAGATGCTGGGCGAGAAGGCCGCTGAGCTGCCTTCTGTGCTCGTGGGCTCGGGACCACGACAGTCCTCGGGTCCTTCCCAGTGCTGAGATGCTCAGTCTGCGGTCGTAGTTGCCACCCAGGGCAGCTGCTGCCCTCCCTCAGACACTCAGCAGACTTGCTGCCATTGCCATGACAACGGGGAGGAAGCCTCTACCCTCAGAGCCTCACACACCAACACAGACCCGTGGCAGGGAGAAGCTGCCGATCCTTGCGCCCGCCCAGCTGTCCCTGCACAGCGGCACCCAGGCCTGGCTGGCTGGCTTGCCTGACAGACATCACCCACCACTGTCTACTTGTCGCGGGGGAAGGGCCTCTGGGAGTTGGGACTCTGTTCTCCCTTCCGGTGACCTGCTTCTGGCTGGGCTGGGCCTCCTGGTGGGTGGGGAGGCGGGAAGCTGGTGCTGGTGCTGAAGGAGTGCTGGGGGGTATCTCGCTCACGTCTCCCTGTGGCTGTGTCACCCTCTACAGCCACCCTGACGGCACTGGGACTTGCTTCATCCTCTGTGATGCCCAGATGTCCAGCTCTGTTCACCTCGGAGACGTGGGTCTGTGGGGCTCCTCCTGAACGTGCCAGGGAGAGGAGCTGTGGCAGGGTTCCTCCCAATGTCCCCATTTTACAGATGTGGAAATGAGGGCTCAGAGGGCCTGCCTCGCCTGCCTAGGCTCCCCACCCCAAGGAGAGTCCCAGACGGCCAGAGCCACCCCTCAGACCTATCACACCCCCACCGCTGCTGGCCTCAGGAAATGGGAGGTATCTAGGGACAGGGCTGGATGACCAGGGTCACATCTAATCCAATCTGGTTAGCGCTCCCCACTTCTTCCTCTTGCAAACCTAAGTGATGTCGTGTGGGACCGGAGAATTGGATTAATGAAGCTAATGAATCAATGAGCCCCTGACCGTCCCTAGGGCCCGCCTGCAAGGACAGCACGGAAAGGGCACTGCGGCCCGCCACGCGGGCAGTGGTGGGGAGTGGGGAATGCTGCTGCTTGCTCCTCTTCCTACAGCTGCCCAGGCCTGGGGTGTCGAGATCGAGACAGACGGGTGCAGCAGCAGGCAGGGACAACAGCTCCTGGCCCCACACCCCTCCCACCTGTCCTCTCCTCCACCAGCCACAGCCACCGGGGCCCCCACTCGTCAGCACCCCACACCCACTTCCAGCCGCTTTGCTCCTAGGACCCTTGGTCAGATGCCCACTCAGCTCAGTGCCTACCCCCTTCTGTCTGAACCCCTTTTCTCTGGTCTCACTTCAGCTTTGGGGCTCCCTGGGTGACACGTGAGGGACAGTCTTAGCAAGGCAAGAAGCAGCCCACAGGGTGGGTGCCTCAGTCAGGAGCCCTTCCCCGCTGATGGGCTGCCCTGTGGCTGCTCGGTTCTCCCTGAACTCTACCGCAGCCTCGAGTCCTGGTGGCCGTGAGACAGCAGTTGTCCTGGGCTATGGTGAAACGAGTCACGATAAAAAAGTAGTTAACAGGTAACAACGGGGAGACAAGGTGACCCTTGTCCTGCAACCACCAAGAGTCACAGTCTGGCACAGCCTCCCTGGATGGCCGAGGCTGTCCTCCCAGCATCTTTTCTCTAGACCTCGGGTGGTCACTCTCAGGTATGACTTAAGCTTCTACTGCGCGCAAGGCTCTCCCCCGTCTCAACGGACAGGGAGGAGCAAGGAGCGGTCTCAGGTCACAAGGACTCCGCCACCCAGGGAAGGGGCACACATGCCAACTGTCCGGTTCCGTGCAATGGGAACCAGAAGGCAGGCAGCACAGAGGGAGGGTGACGATGAATGAGCTGACTTTTGCTGGTGGCAAGGGAGGGGTGTGGGGGGTGGCACAGAGGGTGGGGGACCATGTTGGCTGTGGGCTTGGCCCGAATCCTGTCTGTCCCTTAAAATCTGTCTATGCCTCTCCTTCCCACTGCCACCACCTCCTCTCCCCGGGACCCGTCTCCCTGCTTCTGCTCCGTGACTCATCCTGCGACTCCACCGCAGCCAACCAGATCGCTTTACTCCCCTGGGCGAAGCCCTCCAGTGGCTTCCATCATGAGTGAATGATCTCGGCACCCTGTGCCTGGCTCCCTGACTCATCCCGTGTGCACCCTCCCCTCCGGCCTCAGGGCCTTGCCATGCTGTCCCTTCCCAGCCCAGGGAAGGAGGCCTGCTCACAGAGGCCCTCCCTGCTGCCCTCCCACCCCCGCCTGGCATACACCGAGTCACAGCCTTAACCCTGTGTTAATTCGCTGCACACTCTGAGCACCCTTGGACCCGCTTGTCATTGCTCGTGGTCTGCGTGAGCATGGTGGCCTGTCGGTCGCAGGGACCGCTCTCTCCAGGGCCCCGCCAGGTCGGTCTGCCAAACGTGGGGCTATGGCAGGCAGGGCCAGATGGTGCGTGGTAGGCATTTGGCATGGGAGCCGCGTGCACGGGGGCTGGGGTGAGAGGAGGTACGGGTGCCTGTCTGCCCCGCCCGCCCTGACAGGTACACCTATCCTGGGCAGGTCTGGCACATAGGAGGTCTGACAGGGCTGGGGTGGGGGCCACAGGCAGCCCCCTTCTCCCATGACTGACATTTGGCGAGGACCATGGAGGGCAGCAGGGCTGGACCTCCCTCCCCTGTGGCAGGCCTTGCGCCATCCTAGCCTTTCACTGACAGGTGGCCTGTGTCCTCTCTCACTTCGGCTCCATCATTCAGTGGATCAACCTGGCAAAACTGACCGAAAAGGAGTCGGATAAGCAGGTGCTCTGCCGGCTTTAAAATGACCAGAAACTATGTGATCCTGTGTCCTGGTGCACGAAGCCTCGGCTGTTGTTTTCCGGGGTTTGTGTACAGAGGCCCAGGACCTTACTCCACTCCTGTGTCCCTGTGGCAAAGGACGTGCCATTCGTGCCATTCGGCTGGTCCCGCTCCCCCCACACGCAGCTGCCTGCCACCTGCAGACACACAGCCCTGAGGCCACAGGACTTGCTAGAAGGGAGATTAGCGAGTGGCAGGAAAGATTAGCAACTAGGGGTGGCACAGTTCGTGCCATCGGACACTCCTGGGTCTCAGGTTTCCATGGGCACCTCCACCTTCCCCCAGGGTTGAGAGAAGGGGCTTGGAGAAGGGCTGCTGCCCCTCCCTTCCCCCCTCACCATCTCTTCTCCCTGCCTCTACACAGCCCAGGGGACTCTTGCTCCACCCCTGGGCAGGGAGGGAACCTGGACAGGAGGCTCGAGAACAACTCAGGCCAGTGACAGATGGGGCTTCTCCGGGATGGGGGTGTGTTCCGATGAGTCCAGGAGTCAGAGTCACCACTCGCCTGTCCCCATGCCCCCCCATCCAGTGATAATTGTCACGCTCATAGTAACAGCATCCGCCAGGCCTGCCACTTCAAACAGCGAGCGCTGTTTAAACAAGATAACAGGCTGCCGGTAAAGCTGTAACTCAGGCCCTAATAGCCTGAAACCCGTGTTTTGAACCTGCCAGAAACTGCAGAGGGCTACTTCCTGCCTCACGCGGCAGTTCGGCCTCAGGCTGCCTCACCTCTGCCGGTCCCCCCACTTGCAGGGCCAACCTGTTTGCTGATGCCTGGTTTTTCCACTGTTCAGTGTGGAGGGTGCTAGGGTGACCTAAAGGAATAGCAAGAGTGGCAGCTCCCAGCACCTTGGGCAGGGGACAGCCAACTCTCTTCCTTTAGGTGACAGACAGACTGGCTGTGCCACCAGGGCAACTTGTTCTTGGAGCCTGGGTTTACTCATCTGTGTGGTGGTGTGTGCAGGACACTCTGGCCCTTGTTTTCCCACCTGGAGATCAGCCCCTGGAGAGGACAGGCTGTGGCCTGGGTCCCACCACCTCCACGGTGCTCGGCACAGGCCTGAGAACCAGAGCGCCACCATACAAGTGCGGTCAGCCCAGCTCTCACCCTTCCATTTAGTCTGTGGCCAACCACAACACACGGCTGCTCCGAGCCGAGCCCACACTGGGCCTGCCACATGGACTGCCCCAACTCCTCAGGAGCTGAGCAAGGGACGAGGGGGCCCCCGAAGCCAGCCTGGACCTGAGCAACCCAGATGGACACGGGTGGGCCACACAACAACCCCGGGGCCACAAACCAGATAGGGGCCCCACCCAGGGCCCCAGTGTGAGCTAGAGATGGCCCTGCGGTGGGCATGCTCTTGTTCCCCAGGTGGGGGCTTCGCCTATCTGACCAAGTTGTCCCCCTGGGGAGTCTGAGTGGGCCAACCACGACACTGGCACTCTCCAAGCCCTGCACGTCAGCTGTGCTGTTCCCCAGCACAGGCCCAGAGCCCCAAACATGTCACTCTTTCTGCTTTCTGTTCTCACTGAACTTCAGAATCAACAACCTACAGGATCTTGGAGCCAGTAAAGGCCACTCCTGCCCCCACAAGTGTTGGTCAGAGCCCCGGGGTGTGACATACTTGGTGGGCATTCTACGACTCAGGTGGGCTCAGACTCTCATTCCTGGGGCAGCAGATTGCCAGGGCAACACTTTCAGAGCGTTTGCTCTGAAAGGTCTGGCGCTTCCATGTACTGATCAGTTTCACGCCCAGGCCCAGACAGGGAAGCGACCCCTGGCCACCCAGCAGGCCCCTGGCCTGCTGTAGCTTCAACACACCTCACCCCTCGCCTTTCCGGGAAGAATGCCTTTTCTAAAGCCCCGGTCCATTTTTGCTTCAACTGAAATGAGAACTGTTTTCTATTTGTTTTTGTGTTAAATCTTGCTGGCTTGATCCAAGTCCCCCTGCTGTCAGTCACTGATGGGAAATTAGCAAACAGCAGGAGGCAGATGCGTGCAGCCTAAAAGCTGCCAACACAGATGAAGACCTGGCCTGGGGCTTGTAGGCTGCCACTGCTACGGAGAAGAAACCAGAGTGCAAGAAGCCCCTCCTGTTTCAGCTTCAGAGAACCCTTGCCTCCCCCTCCCCGCTCAACCCACTAGCCTAATACTCTTAGCCTAACACGCTTGCCTGACACTGCTCAGCAAGGCGTGCACTCCTGCACTCCTGGCCACACCTCTAAGCAAAGGCTAATAAAGCCACTGGCAATAGGCTGGGGCCAGTTCCTGCAGGGACAGAAGTTGGGGGTGGGGTTAGACATCTCAGTGGGGACCCTCTGCCTGTGGCTAACAAGATGGATTTCAGAAATGCGCATCCTTAAAAAAAAAATATTTGGGTCATCAGTGTCCTCGCCCTGGCTTCTCCCTCTGCAGGAGATGGGGGTGCTGGGCAAGTGCAGCCTTCCGGAGTCTTGGCTCCATTGAGAATCTGATCAAAGGAACAGAGCCTCTCCCAGGAAGGATGCCCACGGGTGTGTTGGTGTGGCCACACAACTGGGACAAGATCCGGGAAATTCGCAGGTCCCTGTTACCCTCCATGGGGGACTGGCTGCTCCTGGCCCAGTGCCCAACCCTGTATGTGTCTGAGGCAGCGACTGCAGACTTTATCGTGCCCAGGGTGTGGTGGGCCGGCAGGTGCCAGGCAGGCCACTAGGGCTGAGAATGGGTCCTTTAAAGGAGCTGGCAGAAGTTCATGAGGGATCAGAGCTCCAGGACAAGGTCTTCCTGATGGTCCTAAGCAGCTGTTCCCTGGCTGTTGACCTGGTCACAAATTGTGCAAACAGTAGCCAAGAGGCTGATGCACACACAGCACAGCCACTTCCCAGCCCCCATCAGCCACAGGGACTGCCCAGACCGAGAACCAAGGGCCTGGGTCAACTCTGAGTACTCTCTGAGATGAAACTTTCTGGATGGTGATCAAAGGTCGGACTTAAAACCACATTTACGCTGCAGCCTACGGGTGGGCTGTGAAATCTAAGTAGTAGGTTGTGAGCAGCAATGTGAAAAATTAACCTGAAAATGTGTAGCTCGTGCAGGATGTGCAGCCTTACGGGCCTTGCTGGCCTGGGGATCAGTCTTTCCAGGGTAACGAAGGCCAGGAGAGGTGTGCAGGGTGTGGCCTGGGGCAGGCATCGCCGGGAACCTCAGGACCCGAGGTTTTCATTTTCCTCTCACAGGGTCTTTGGCTGACTGTTGTTTTATTAATAAAATTAGAGAAAGTGCATGAGTGGAGTTGTCAACCAGGGGGTGATGAAGACAGGGTGGGGGTGAGCTGCAGCCCAGCCTCCCAGGCTCCCGGGCCAGCCTGAGCTTGTTCTCTGGGTCCGAGGACACTGGTTCAGTCTGGACAACATGCAGGAGTAGGGGCGCCTTTTGCTGCATCTTAGGTGTCCCCTCAGATGCCCGAAGCCTCTTCCTTTAGCTGTTATTCTCATCTCCCCAGAAACTCTAGACAGAGCCAGTGGGGCCTCAGGTCGTACAGATGAGTGAAAAGAACCCTCCACATCCTGTTAGTCTAGTAGCATTTCTTGGTGGTGTTCAGGGCCAGCTGTGGGACTGCCATGGGTGGTGGACACCCCATCTGTTCTGCCATTATGCCAGTTGCCAAGAGAACCCAAGTCAGGTTGCCCCCCACTTCCCATGCTCTCAGCTTCCTCCCTAGAGTCTGTTCCTGAAGAGGGAGAGGTTGTTTTTCAGTTCTCAGATTATAAAAGTCCCTTAATTAATTAATTAATTAGTTTTCTTAGGTGAGGCAACCCTTGGTGGACCTCACAGATTGCAAGGACTTTGTCAGCTTACAATCCCTCAGTTTTCTTTATTTTTTACTCCTACAGCACCTGGTCTTCCTAGGTGGTCTCCCATCCAAGTACTAACCAGGCCCGAGCCTGCTTAGCTTCTGAGATCAGACGGGATCAGGCCCGTTCAGGGTGGCATGGCCGTAGACCTATGAAAGTCCCTTAAAACAATAATAATCTGCATCTTAAAACCCAGAGGTATTCTGACATGTATATAAGAGCAGAGCTATGTGCTTAGGATGTTAATTATCCTGTGGGCCCGGTGGCTGAGCAGGATGTAGGCTAGGAAGTTCCTCTGTCCTGAAGGTCCTGGTAAGTGCAGAATGGAGGTGTTCTGCTGGTCATAGGCATCATCGAGAGCAGATCAAGTGGCAGAGGGGGAAGCACACAAATGTGGAGGTTGCAGAAGCCCTGGCAAACCTCAGCTCCATCAATGCAGGGTGCATAGGCAGCAATGCCCACCCCAGACTGCACTGAGGATCAGCTGCAGCACTTGGGACCTCACCCTTACCACAAGGTGCCCGGGTCCTAGCTCCCCATGGCCTCCAAACAGCTCCTAAGTCCTACCTCTGTTGGCTGTCCCCACAGTCCCCATGGCCCAGGCTGGATTCTGAGAGGTCCAAATCAAATCCAGATTACCAGCCTGTATCCACCTAATCCATCCAGGCCCTGCTCCTGATGTCTGGGATCTCTTCTTTCCTGCAAGTTGGTCCCTGGAGCAGAGGAGGGCTTCCTGGCATTTCTGAACCCAGATAACTGCATCAAAGGGGGGGCGGGCTCAAGGCTCGGCCATAGTGAGCAGGGGGTCAATGGAGTGGGTACTGGGGAAGCCACTCTGGTGCCCCAGGGACTGCTCGATGTGACTTCAGGGGAGGAAGGGACACTCATCCCTGTCCCTAGGTGGTGACTCACTGCACATACTAGGTGTGTAAGGGATGCTTCCTGAGTATCACAGGCTTTTCTCTCCCAGATAGAGAAGAACACAGGATGGGCCCCAGCTTGAGCAGATGGTCTCATGCTAGTCTGCTAACGTGCTGACAGAGAGAAAGCAGAACAACCCAGCTCCGAGTCTGCTTCTCTGCACAGAACGATTCTTGTAAATCTGCCTGGGGAGAACGGGAACGGGGGTAGCAGATGAGTGGGGAGTCACTCTGGCAAATTACAGTTCTCAATTGGGATGAACGTGAATGGAAATAACACGTGTGGTCACAGAGCCAGAGGCGGGAACGCTGAAGAGTCACAGAGGAGGCTGAAAACAGGGACACTGCCTGGCTCTTCAGGAAGACTCGGACAGTGAATCCTCTAATTCACTGATCACTGGTTGGGAGCCAGGTTGGGAGTTGCGGCCCTGGTAGGCTGGTGAATGTTTAACAACCGCTGGGAGGAGGCTGATTTGAAGTGTCTGCTGAGCTCTGTGCTACGATTACTAATCTTACCTGGCTGATTTTAAGCTACCAGTATGAGAAGGAGGTTTTGCCTTAGCTCCGTTAGGGTCAGGACAAGGGTCAGGCAACAGAGCAAGGGACCTCAGTGGGTCCAAGGCCTGAGGAATCAGCGTGGAGTGGGGGCTGTTCACAGTGCTGGCAGTGCCTCAGGGCCATCAGCAATCCAGTTATGAGTACATGACAGTTCCCCTAGGAGCGGCCACATCTCTTGGAAGAGACAATGGGTCACAGAGATAAAGACCTGGTCTGAGCTTCTAGAGAGACACTAGCTGGGGAGAGCACCTGGCCAGCTGAGCCCTGGGCCTGCCTACGCCTTCCGAGGGCGGTGCCGTCACGGACCCGCTGAGGGCCTGGCCTTCTCGCTGCTTTGGCCTCTGCAGAGCCTCTCAGTTCTGCCCTGAGGCTATCCATTTCGAGGGAACCCAGGTTCCTTTGCTGGCTGGGCCCCAGCTCCTGCTCTGGTCTAGCAGGTCTCTGCTGTCCCAGGATCGCCATGATTGCCATGGGCTGCAGACAAGCTGCACGTGGTCCTGGTGCATCATGAGATCGGAAGGAGATGCTTGGGGAGACCAAGGCCTGCTGGGGGAAGGCTGGTGGCCTCCGGACAGGTCAATGGCATGTCTCTCTGGCACTCTCCCAAGTCCCCACGGCAGGATTCCTGGATCTATGTCCTTGACTGGGTCTTGAACAGAAGACAGAACAGGGGACCTGCTCTACTCGGACTCCCTGTGGTCCTGCCACTAGTAGGGTGTGGGTCGTGGGTAGTGCCAACCCTGATGGCCACTCAAGCCTCTCGAGCTCAGCTGACTGCCCTGCACCCTCCCCACAGGAAGGTTGGTCACATGGCAGCCCGCCAACTTATTCCCCGTGGACAACCTCCAGCCCCAAGATCTGGAAGTCAGTCTACGTCCCAAGGCCCTCCCTGGAGTAACCTGTACCCACAGGGTGTGGGGATGCTGGGGTCTTCTGAGATCCCTGGGGAGCAGTGCCAGGGCCTTCCTGAGAGCCAGACTCAGCCCTGGGACACAACAGATGTTCTCTGGATGTCAGTTCCCTCACCTGCAAAGGAGACTGGTCAAGGACACTACAGGATCTGTCAGGTCCCCTCCAAATCTAAGCCGGGGCATCACCACATCTGGCTATTTCCCATTTGTAATCACCTCTTTTGGAAAAACAGAACCAGGTCTGTTATCAATAGGTGGAAGTCTGTCTTACCGCAGCACCACGTGTCACCTCAACATGTCATCTCATGACACAATGCCATTTTTAAAACTCAAAAATGCTCCTTTTTTGGGATTAATGACAAAGCACACAGTAGGGGTGTCAGTACACACTGTAAGACAGGAAGTCTCAAGTAGCGTCCTCCTCAGGAGCACATTGCACATGCCCTTTAGGGCCAAGCAGGTGCAGCAGCTTCCCCGGAAGGGCCGAGTGTCCCAGTGGCTGTGCACCCAGAAGCCAGGGCCCTGAACTCTGGCTCTTCCCAAACCTGCCTGCCTCCTGCCCAGTTCACAAACGTTTGCTGTGTGCCACTGTGTGCCAGGCCTGTGCTCATGGCACAGGTTGTACAAGGTGAGAGGACAAAGGGGCTGTCACCTGTGCAGGGATTGGGAGAGGCTGAGGGTCCAGGGAGAGGAGGGGCTGTTGGTCAGGGCTGGGAGAGGAGACCCCTTAGTCTGGAGTCTGGCTGTGTAGCACCTGCCACCTGCAGAATCTGACCACCTAAATGGCATGTCCTGTGTCCTACCTGTCGTCCCCCAAGGTACCTGCCTTGATTCACGTCAATCAGCTATGTGTTGGGTAAGCAGTGGGGACACCAGGCCTCTTGCAGCTAGCCTTGCTGTGGCTCAAACCACCTGCATGAAAGCAAGGGGGGGGCACCCCTGGGAACTGCTACCTGCTGGGTTCTGAAGGAGGGGACAGGTGTCCCCAGGCAGCATGAGGGTTTGCAGAAATGATACTGTGCCTGCTGATTGTGAGTGTACCTCCCCTAGTTCCTTGTGTCACTGGGATAGTCGGGCTCACCTTGGCATCTGGCCCTCAGCCAGGGGCTTACACCTGCACAGCAAGTACATGGCAGGCACACAGCAGGTGCACGACAGGCCTGGGAACACCAACGAATACCAGGAAATGGGCAGTGAGTGAGCCCCTGTGGGTTTTCAAATGGGAGACACTTTACACTTTACAGCCAGGCCTTTTAATCTGTCTCTTCTGAAGGCTCCCTCCACTATTAAGCAGCCACACAGTCCATTAGCAGACCTGCAGGCTGAGGCTGGGCAGCAAGTGACCCCCTTTTTCCTGCTTTCCTGAGGTTCCCAGTGGGGTGTTGGGACCACTAAAGAAGCAGCAGTAGCAGAGCCCTGTGGCCGCTGGCAGCTGAGTGAGGAGCCTGTGGCAGGCCCCTCAGGCGCATTGCCTCTGGGACTCCCGTGGTGGGTGGGGGGCCTCTGTTCTGAGTCGGGCCTTGGCTAAGCCTCTGAATTTAAAACCCTGTCCTTCTTTACTCCTGGAAGGGGCCATGGGACAGGCAGAGAAGGAATGCTGAGCTGCCCGGAAGTAGTGCTCTGGCAGAGGGCAGCCCGGGGCAGGGCAGCCTGGCTTTCCCCAGGCAGCAGGTGTGGCTCAGAGAGGACCCATGGCTGCCGCCTGCTGAAGGCCTGGGCCGAGCCCAGCTTGACTTTTAACCTGTCTTAAGCCTGGGTGCCCCTACCTGTCCCGCTACTAGTGACAGGGGAGTAGGCCAGTAGGCACAGCTGCTGCCCCATATGACCAGTCAGGTGACACATCCCTGGGCCATGCTCTGTCCTCCCATGCTGTCTTGGGGAGCCCCATGTAAGGACAGTGGAAGCCCACCTGACTGTGGTGCCCCTGGGTGTCCCTGGACTGCATGGGGGGATGGAAACCCACAAAATCCTTCTGGGACGAGGGCTGGGAATCCTCAAGGCTAGGCATGGCTTGTTGCCATGGTCTGAGGACCCTCTGGAATCTGCCTTCCCCTGCCCAGGTGCTGCCCTGTGCTTGCTGCAGCCCCGCTCGCCCAGCCCAGAGATCCTGACGTTACCCTTGGCAACGTGCTGACGCAAATGCCAGCGGGCGGGTGGGGGGCTGTGGCTCCTCTGCCAGGCGTGGGGGCGGGGGGGCTCTGCCAGCCCTGTGTCAGGGGAAGAGGAGGCCTTGCAGCTGAGTGGGACAGGAGAGCTCTGAGGAACTGTGTCCGGGGCCTGGCACAGGGCCCCCAGGCTCCTCTGGTTTCTGCAAAAATCAGCATGGCTTGTTCTTGAATGCCTTGCCTTTCCCGGGGCCCAGACAGAACAGTTCTGGGCCCTCCAAAAGGAGAAGGCAGGGGTGCAGCCCCATTCCAGTCCCAGTGGCAGGAGGCGGGAGCAGGGCAGGGCATGGAAGAGGCATGCCAGAGGCAGTGACAGGAGCTGCCTGCAGGCGCCGGGAGAGGCAGGCTCTCCTTGCTGCCTGGCCCGGCTCGCCTCTGGGCGGCCGGCCCACCTCCTCAGCCAGCCCCAGCCGGCAGGAGGAATTGTGGAGGGTATTGTCTTTCCTTAGCAGTCTGTTTGTTTTCCCTCCTGAGATATTGCTGGTAGAGCATGAAAGGTCAGAACCATTTGGAATCCAGTGAATTTCCAGCCTCGCTCCCTTGAGTTTCTCATCGAGAATTTCCTTTTCTGTTGAATAACCACCTCCCCAGGCCTGCTGAGACTTGGGTGGCAGTAGGTTGGTGGGGTGGGGAAGGGGTTGGCCTGGCTGCCAGCCCCTCCCTTTAGAAAATGCCCTCAATGGCCCCAGAGCCTGGCTGCCTCCAGGAGGCAAGCATGGGCCTCACAGAGAACCCCACAGCCAGCCCTACCCAGGGCTTCCCACTGTGCCTCTCCCCTCCCCCAACAGGGACAGGGCTGGGAGAAGGCTAGAGATGCGAGGGTTGCCGGTCCACCCAGCCTAGCTGTGCAGCCAGTTGCTAGCACGTGAACTGGGATCCACCCTGTAATGAACGACTGCGATGTAGGGGAGTGTAAGCACTGGACTGAGGTCAGGGAAGGCCCCTCAAGGAGGTGACTCCTGAGATGAGACCTGAGGTGCAGGGGCAAGCAGGCAGGGAGACGACGGGCAGGGTGGTCATGCACTTAAGGCTGGAGAGAGCAGAGCACACAGGAGTGGAAGAAGCTCATGAAGGCCGGAGCAGAGAAGACGGAGTGGCAGTGAGGAGGCGTGGATGGCCTGGGCGGAGCCAGCAGGGCCTCTGGCAGGAGAAGGCCTGGCTCTGGGCCTGTCTTTGAGGACACTTGGGCTGCCTCTTGGTTGATGGGTTCAGAGAGCAGAGATGAAAGCCAAATCCCTTCATGAAGCATGGGACCAACTCAGGGCTCAGGCACCCTGTCTCCCATATCCTAGGACACCTGTGGGCACCAGCTTGGTGGGCAAAGCCTGCCAAAGGTCATTCTGGGAGACCAGCTTAGCACCGAGGGAACTTGCCACCCTGGCCCTGGAGATGACAAACGAGGCAGCTGAAGATACAGGCCCCTAGAAGCCCTTGGAACACAGGCTATCACCAGCCTCCAGACAAAGCAGAGACAGGCAAGAGAAGCCTGAGTGCTGACTGCTGGAGCCTGTGTGGCTGGCCGACCTGCCCTGGCACTGTCCTATGGCCAAGCCTGGGCACCTACCTCGCTTTGCTTCACAGCCTCACAGCCTGGTCAGCCCAAGCCCTCTGCCCTCTGCAAAGCCTCATCAAGGAACCTGACCTTGCTCGTCCAGTGAGATGTCCTCTCTGCCGGAAACTACACACGGTGCTGAAGTGGGGGCAGGCAGAAGAGTAAGAGTGGCTGGAACCCCAAGACCACACAGTGCTGGGAGCAAGGTGGGCCTGTCCTCGTGGACACAGTGTCCTTGGCCCAGGCCACTCCCACAACACCATCACCACCTGGGCACAGCTCTGGGGAGAACCCCAGCGGCACAGAGAGAAAGCGAGAAGAACCCTGCCTTCTGTTTCCATGGCCAGCTATAGCTGCTTCCACTTCTCCAAGAGGCTGGGCCTCTTCACAAACCTGATGAAAGCTGCAGACCCTCTCTCTCTCCAGAGAAAATGCTCAGGGTACCAGGTCAGAGAAGGGACCCCCAGGCTGGGGTATCGACCCAGAGCGGCCCTCTGGGGCAGACATCCTGACACCAGGCATGACCCTGAGGTGCTGTGGTGCCCATGGAACCTGCTATGCTCCACACTCTGCTCCCAGAGACACACCTTGATGGGGCCTCCCTGGTTCCCTTCTGACGGCAGCCTCTCCCACCCTGCCCTGTGACACCCAGAAGCCCACCTGCTTCCCAGGAGCCAGCGGGGGCAGGAACAAGCAGAGGCCACTCACCGTCTGGTTGTCCTCGTAGAGCTTCAGGTCGTAGCCGCTGAGCTCCACGCAGAAGATGATGGCCGTGACGCCCTCGAAGCAGTGGATCCACTTCTTGCGCTCTGACCTCTGTCCACCTACGTCCACCATCTTGAAGGTGAGCTCCTTGAAGGTGAACTTGTTCTCCACGATGCCCGTGGTCATGTCCCGGGAGCGCAGGATGTCCTCAACGGTGGGGATGTAGTCGGGCGCGGCGATGCGTTCCAGGTCGTTCAGGTAGTAGGCGGCATTGTCCTCCAGGTGGTACTCGCTGGAGCGGCCGAAGCAGGCCTGAGCCCCAGGATCGGCCCACAGCCGCCGCATGACGCCCAGCAGCTCGGGCGTGATCTCGCCCTTGCTCTCGGCGGGGCCCGTCAGTGCGAAGAGCTGCACCGCGTCGTAGGCGCGGTCCGGGTTGTGGAAGTCGATCTTGAGGGCAGCCAGGGCCCGGATGATGCGCGTCAGCGAGTCGATGGCGTTGTAGATGATGAGCGGCTTGTACTCCTTGCAGGCCTCCAGGTTGAAGCCGCCGCTGTGGATGATCTTCATCTGCTTGACGATGGTGCTCTTGCCCGAGTTGCTGGTGCCCAGCAGGAGCAGCTTGATCTCTCGGCGCTGCCGCTGGCTCTCCGAGCGCAGGTGGCGGTCAATGCGCCGGGACCGCCGCGCTGCCTCTTTCTCCTCCGAGCTTTGCCGACATCCCATGGTCTGGCAGCGGCAGGCCCAGGTGGGAGCACGGACGGGCACCTCGCCCTCTGCCCGGGCAGAGTAGGGATGCTGAGACTCGCGGGCGGGGGGCCTGGCAGAGGGGGCCCGGCTGCCCTTTTGCGCTCAGTGCGGGTGGAGGGGTGCGGTCGGGCCCCACTGCAGCCCCGGCCCCAGCGCCTCTTCTGCAGCCAGCATGGCGCTCCTGCTGCAGGAGGTGGCCGAGCCCCCCTCTAGTGACACACCCCCTCCCCGGGCTGCGGCCAGGCCTGATTCGTGGCAGTCATTCCCGTCCTCCTGATGATGGGAAGCCGTCCACTAGCCTCTGCCCGCGCGCCTCTGCCTCGGCTGCGGCCGTCTGGTCCCCGGTTGCTGTGGTGATGCTGCTAAGTGCGGCTGGAAGGCCTGCCGCCTGTGCCGCTGCCACCGGTGCTCCCTGCGGCCCCCCTGCCTCGGGCATCCGCCCTTCACCTGCCAACACAGAGAACAGGGTCAGCCTCCTCCCGCCACGGGAAGGGGAGCCTCCTGGATGGCGGGAAGCTGCCTGGGGAACAATGACTCAAGTCTTCTCCCCGCCATGAAGCTCCTCAAAGTTGGTGCCCAAACCACAGCAAACGAACACACTGGCCACCACTCCCCACGCCCCACCAGCAGCCAGTCTGCTGAGGGCAGGTGCTCGAGGAAGGAGTGCTCAGTGCTGTACTGTGGCCTTGGCCTGAAGGCCCTTAAAGTGCGGGGAGCAATCCAGGCTCCGCCGCCCCTTCCTGCCCACCGGACCCGGCAACCTCACCCTCCCTGAGCCTTGGTCTTCCTGTTTGGTGGTGGTTAGGGTTCGACATAGTGGTCCTGCTCTGATGCCCCCGTGCCCTCTCCTGCAGCTGTACCCACATGTGCTGTGGCATCGATAGGGCCTGGCTCCTCCCTGGCTTGTAGTGGGGTTCCAGGCTGGGGTAATTGGATGCCCTCGACTCTTACCACCTTCTGTAGGAGCTGGGTCACCCCTACTTTCTCCCAGGACAGGTGACTGGCCAGCCCTAGGTGTGAGCAGACAGGCAGGGAGCAGAGCGAGGTAGAGGCCTCAGGCTGGGAGCACCACAGGGTAAACAGCGACTTGGGGCTGGGGCTCTCTGGTGAGTGGAGTGGAGGGAGGTAGGCTTCTGAGGGGAGCAGAGGCTGGGGTGGGGCAGGGGCGTGTCCAGGCCAGAGCAATCCAAAGCAACGGGAATCACTGAGTCTAGGGCGAGGCAGGGGCCCAGAGCTCTCTGTCCCAGACCAAGCCTTTCATGTCCCCGCCCCTGCATTGCTGGTCAGGAAGGAACAGCTGTGCTCCTAGTTGGGGCAAGGCCTCAGCACCTGGCTCTCCAACAGCCACCTGTTGACCCAGGATGCCTGTAAGCTCTTCCCAGAGCATCCCAAAGAGCTGCGCACAGCTGGGCCAGGGCCCTCGCACCAGAGCAGCCTCCAAGCTCAGGTTCTGCTCCTAAGTAGGAGCCCAGGAGATACCTGCCCCAATTCATCCCTCGCCCCACATACCTCACGCCTCTTTCCCGCAACCTCTGTCCCTGCCTGACTGCCTACTGCAGCCTCCTTATTCTGCCATGGGCAGCATTCACCCCTCTAACGTCCCCCCATCCCCCCCATGGCAGGCCGTGGTACAAGGATGCGAGGCCGACAGACCCAGAGAGTTAGAGCTCATCTCTTCTCCCCATCTGTCCCCTTCCTCCCAGCTGGCCTCCCTGCTTGCTTGTCCTAGAGATGCTGCTCTGAAGCAGGCCCAGAGTGCCTGTTCTCTCCCTGGGCCGAGGTTCCCACCTTTCCTTCCTCTCCACCTGCCTCTGCACCCAGAGATGCTTTAAGCATCTCTCACGCCTCCTCTTCCCCTGGGTTGAAGCTCCATGTACCCTCAATGTTCAGTGGCCTGGGCATATAACTCCATGGCTCAGAGCTTGTCCCTCACCAGTCATGGGTGTCCATGAGAGGCAAAGCATCCAATGCCGAGCCTGGTACCAGAGCAAGTGCCAGCCAGCACCCCACTGTCCCTGTCAACTGTGAGTGCCCTTCCCCCCTCATTCCACCTCCTCCAGTGCTTCTATCCCATCCCTGTCCCACCTTCTATGGCAGCACTTGGTAACCTGGGACCAAGCGGGGCCGTGCACTGACACCACCTTTCCAAGGACAGGGACCAGAAGTGCCAAAAGAGCAGGCCCCAGAGCAGCACGGAGCCCGGCACAGAGCAAGTGCTCAGTCGTGCTGGTGGGAGGGAGGGAGGAGGGAAGGCATCAGGCTGGGAGAGGTGGAGGAGCCCCAACCATGAGGCAGCCATGGACTAGGGGTGTACTAGAAACACCCTGTCTGGGTCTGCTGAGGGAGCAGTGATTCAATGGCTGGTCAAGGAGGTTAGAAATCATGCTTAGAATGGAAGTTCCACGATGATGCCCAGCCCGGGCACGAGTGTGTGCTGCACGACATATACATAGTACATGCAACACACACACTTACACGCGCACATGCATGTGCCGTGCAAGAGAGGCCTAGGACGTCATTCTCCCAGCAGCACTGAGTTCTGGGCTGTGGAACTACAAGAAATCTGTTTCTTCTTTGCATTTTACCATATTGTCTATATTTCCTTCAAAGACGTTTGTCATAAAAAAAGTTTGTAAACAAGTATCCTGGCACTGACAAGGCCCTGTCTCCTGTGGCAGCTGGGATGGCCTCTCTCTGTGCTGGACCATGAATAGGTCAGGCAAGGCCCCAGGGCTGCTCCCTGGTCCCTGCGGACAGGAGTCCAAAGCCCTGGGCCAGCTGCCCAGGATGTCCTGCTCCACCCAGGGCCCCCAGGGCCCTCCTCTGGGAAAGCCGGCGTCCTCTCTCCCAGAGGCACTGATGGCCCCACGTTATCATTACTGTTTTTCTCAATTTTCTATTTTCCAATATGAGGTACAGAGATGCCTCACATGACTAATTCTTCCTCAGCTGGTCCGTGACAAGAACAAAGATCACCTAGAAGAGCAGGTTCCTCCCATTTTTTTGCCACCTGAGCCGAGTAGGCTCCCAGTTGTGAGGGTGTCCATGTCCGTGCTTCACGGCACCCTGCAGGGACCCCACTCTTGGAACAAGGTCTAGATCAGGCAAATGACATGGCCTGGGGTCATGTGCAGCAGTCCCCAGCCTCCGTGCAGAGCTGCACTTGAACAGAGATGTCAGCCGCTTCCTCTGAGGGCCAAACATGATCGCCCTGCCTTGGGTCCTTCTCAGACCCAAATCCCTCCCCTGCAGCTGGAGCCTCAGGGAGCCTGCCACGCCAGCCTGGCACAGGCTGTTCCTGAGGGCTCGCCTGTCACCCTGGGCTGCTCCTGAGAGCAGCACCTCTCATCTTGCTTCTGTACCGGAACTCTGCCTGTTCTTCACAGGCCAGCTCACAGACGGCTGCCACCCCCACCAGCGGGCACTCTGTCCCCTTCCTGCTACTCCTGCCTCTCTCCACCACGTCCTCCCTTTCTCTAGGATTTCCTTAAAAATGATGAGGACCTTATCTAATACCATACACAAAAGTTAACTTAAAATGAGCCAAAGACTGACATGTAAAACCTAAAGCTATAAAACTCTTAGAAGAGAGCACAGGGCGAGAGCTTCCTGACATTAGATTTGGCAACAGTTTCTTGAATATAACACCAAAGGCACAGGCAACAGAAGAAAAAAATTGACAAACTGGAGTTCATGAAAATTAAGATATTCTTTTATCTTTTGTGCATCAAAAGATAATATCAGCAGGATAAAAAGGTACCCGATGGATTGGGAGAAAATATTTGCAAATTACATATATGATAAGGGGATTAATATCTAAAATACATAGGAAACTCCTAAAACTCAACAACGAAAAAACCTGATTAAAAAATGGGCAAAGAACTTAAATAGACATTTCTCCAAAGATATACAAATGATCAATAAGCACGCGAAAAGAGGTTCAACATCACTAATCATTAGGGTAATGCAAATCAGAACCACAATATACCACTTCACACCAAACAGACAGCTGCTATGTGAAAAAAAGGAAGCATGGTGAGGACGTGGAGAAATCAGAACTCTTGCGCATTGCTGTTTGTTAGGAATGTAAAATGGTGCAGCCACTCTGGAAAACAGTATGGTCACTTCTCAAAAAATTAAAGATAGAACTACCACATGACCAGCAATTCTCCTTCTAGGTATATATCCAAAGGAATTGAAACCAGGGTCTGGGAGAGACTTTTGCACACCCATGTTCACAGCAGCATCGTTCACAGTAGGTAAGATGCGGAAGCAACCCAAGTGTCTGCTGGCAGATGAGTGGTCAAGCGAATCGCAGTCCATTCTCACAAGAGATAACACTCAGCCCCAAAAGGGAAGGGAATTGACACATGCCATACATGGACGAAGACATTATGCTAAGTGAAATATGCCAGTCACAAAAGGACAAATACTGTACGATTCCATGTACATGAGGTCTCCAGAGTCATCGAATTCATAGAGACGGAAACTAGAAGGGTGGGGCCTGGGGCCAGAGGAAGGGAGCTGGGGAGTCGTTGTGTAATGGGGACAGAGCATCAGCTGGGCAAGGTGAAGAGCTCTGGAGATGGTGGTGGCGGTTGCTTGACAATGTGAATGTGTTTAATACCACTGAACTGTACACTTAAAAATGGTTAAAATGGTAAATTTTATGTTAGGTGTATTTTACCATCAAAAAATAAGTCCTGTTGGTGAACTACCACCAAAAAAAAAAAAAAGAGGTAGAAGGCCACGAGGCATGGGAGAAGGAGGCAGGCCCACGACCAATCCTGGCTTCATCCACCGGTGGAGAGCTATTGGGACCCACGCTGCCCACCCTGCCTCGGGTCCGAAGCCACCCAGTCTGAGGAGGTGTGACTTGTGCTTCAGGACGCATGTGTTCCACAACCTCAAGGCCGAGGGCGGGGCTTCTGACAGTCAGGAGAGCAGCCTGGGGCTGGCCACAAGGTCTTGACTAGCGCATGCCAGTGGCTACAGGGCAACTCAGGAGGAAACCGGAGGTGGTGGCCATATTCCTGTGGCCGAGTTGTCTGCCACAGAGGCCAGCATCAGCCCAGGGCAGCCGCCAACAGTCACATCTGAGGTGGGCCCCTCTGCTTTCAGATCACCAGAACCAACAAGCTGGAGGCCCCACATGGGCTTCTCCCTGCAGCTCTGTTTGGGGTGGGGGTGAACGCTCAGTGCCATAGAACTGCTGGTGGGGACAGGACTGTGCATGGGCACTGGGAGGGGGCCAGTGAGTGGGAGGCTGGGCCAGGTTCCAAACTGGACCTCAAAACAGTCCCAGCTATTCTGAGGCTCGGCTTCTCCGCTTTTACGAGGGGCGGCCAGTCTCTCCTCTCTCTGTGTAACTGAACCTTCAAGAACTCCCCTAGTCGGCCCAGAGACAAAGAGCTGGATGGCCACATTGCTTGCTCCCTGGCTCACAACTGCTTATGGGTCCCCAAGGCCTGACACTCAGGACCCCACCACAGGGCTGCTGGCCAGGAATTACTGAGGAATAAGAGAAAGATACCGGGCAGAGGAGGAGCATAAGCAGAGGCCATGTGTGGGGGAAAGACACTGGGGTGACTGGGGCTGAAGGAAGGTACGAGTGAGAGGAGGGGCAGGGCCGACCAGGAGAAACCTACCGTCAGTGTGTGTGTGTGTGTGTGTGACTATGTGGCTGCGTGTGTGTTCACACGTGTCTACGGTTGCACGAGTGCAGATCTGTGCATATGTTTGTAGGACTGCGTACGAGCGTGTGCACTCACTAGCCTAGGTATGTGCCTGTGTATGACGGTCCATGTACATGGTGTGAGTACACAGCATGTGGTGTGCTGGGAGCAGAGGTGCACGTGGAGAGGAGGAACGAGACCCCCATTATCCCAGTTACTAGGCTGGGGCTTTGAGCCTGGCACTTGGGGTGGGTTAGGGGGCACAGCTGACCGAAGCAACAAAGACCTGTGCCCAAATTTATGCAGTCGAGGAGGGTGGGAGTCAGACCAAAGGCAGCAAAAAGAGGGTGATGGGGAAGGTGCTGAGCTCACAGTAGGGTCAGGGGTTGTGAGGAAGGGATGAAGGCTGCGGGTCTGCAAAGGTGGGCCCACCTCCCAACCGGTGACAGGTGAGAGGTGATCAGGAGCAGGTAGTCAGGGAAGTGGAACTGCCAGTACAAAGGCTCTGAGGCGGAATGTGCCTGGCCAGTCTGAGGGACAGGAAGGAGGTGGTGGCTGGCTCTGAGAGTGAGGGGCCGACAGCAGGAGGTCACTGTAAGGGCTCCAGCTTTTTCTCTGTGCAAGTCAAGCCAGCCAGGGTTGTGCCCTATGTATGAACAGCATTCTTAGACCAGGGGAGGCTCCTGCATGCAGCTATTCAGGCGAGAGGGCAGCTGTGTGGGAGAGGGCTGTAGGGAGGTGGGGCTGTGGGCTGTATGCTGGACAGTGGCAGTCGAGCCCTCCAGGCCTGGCCCGCAGGCTGGGAGTGAGGCTGTTCTTGGAGAAGGGGACACTGGGAGGAAGTGACAGGTGAGCCCACGGAGAGCTCGGTACAGATGTGTAAAACAGCTGGGGCTCCCCAGCAGCCATGAGACACGGGTTCCTTTGACTGTGGTTCTCGACAAACTCCATCAAGGCCCCTCTTAGGCCTCCCTGACTCACTGACCCACTTGCTTGTGTACCTAGAGGCTGCCAGGGTGTGAACCGCAAACCCAGAGCTCGCTCAGGGATCTGCTGACCTAACGCTGCTTCATTTAATGCAGTCTCAAGGCCAGACACTTCAGCATAGGCATTGACTCTTCCCCTCAAGACCCTCCCTGCCCTACCCCCTGGCCCGGTCCCTGCTCACTACTTGGCAGGCCTGGCCTGCCCTAGTTTCACAGTGCCCCCTTCCCATGGATGGATGGAAATCTCTCAAGTCTGTATTCATGTCATAGTTGTTGAGTGATAGCCCTGAGCCGACCATGGCCACGGTTCTCCCCAGGCCTGCCCCATGTCCTGGAGCAGAGCTCCAGCAATGTCACACCCATATCCACTGTCACCCTTACTCACAGCCAAGTTAGGGTCCAGGACAGAGGAGGGCAGAGCAAGACTGAGGAGGTAGAGCAACTGTCCTCCACTGGTCTCTGAACAGCCTCTTCTGGGCCCTCCCCCACTGGGAAGGGAGGCCAGGGCCAAGGTCATCCAAGGTGTCACTGCCCAAGCCAGGCTAAGCCAGAGGGTCTCCAAGGAGAGAAACGGCTTATCAGCTTACTGGGCTAGAGAAAGCTTGGACCTGGCGGGTGGGGCTCCCTCCTGACCAGGCCCCACTTCCTCTGAGAAAGAGGGAGACAGGAAACCAAGCCCCTCACTCCCCAGACTCTCTCCTTGCTCCAAGGAAGGCTCGCTTAACATTGGGCCCTGAAAGGGGTGAGCTAGGGAGGAGGTGAGACCCCAGGAGGTAGTTTGGTCCCAGGGAGGAGATAAACCCGCAGACTGAATAGATAGAGAGGCATGTCTGAGGCCCAAGCAGAGGCCATTCAGATGGCCAGCTGTGCGGGAGACACGGGTAGGGCCCTAAAGGCAGAGTGAGACCACACACCCAGTGCACTGACGGCCCCCAGCTGTCCCACAGGTACAGTGCGTGGCCCCAGATGGACATCCCTGCCGCAGGAGAGTACCCAGCCCAGGGGATCAGAGGTGTCTCAGGTCCCGGGCCTTTCCACCCCTGCAGAGCTGCCTGGCTCTGGTGCCCCTTGGAGGCAGAAGCCTCAGCCTGCATGGGCGGGGCTGTGACTCAGCACTACTGTTCCCCCTGCTTTCCACCCCACCCCTGCTTGCACAGACACCTTCCACCCTGGCCAAAGCAGCCCTTCCACCTGCCAGCTTCACCTTGCCACCCAGCAGATGCTCTATAGTGACCTGGAGGTGAGGGAGGAGGGGGGCACCTGGCCTGGGCATCTGGGACCCCAGGCCTCTCTCCAGAGGAGTGGGGAAGTCCCTGCCTCGAGTCCCATGTCTCGGGGTTTGTAGGAACTGACCAGAGCAGATACATGTTAGGGTTCCCCGACATGCTGAGGTGCACACACCTCAGCTGCTGGCTTTGGGGCCATCTTAGCTTGCAGATCAGAAGGGGCTCTCCCTCGTGGACCCAAACCCACCCACGTGGTTTCTATCTTCTTCTGAAGAGCGGGTCCCCATCTCTGCCCTCTGGAACCGCCATCCTTGCATCAGCCCCTCCGTTGCTCTATTTTAGAAGCCGAAGGCCCAGAAAAGCCTCTGCCTGTGGCTGTCACTGATGACCGGGTTCCCTCCCCTCCTAAGGGAAGGCTTCCACTGCCCCTGCACACCAGGTGTGGTGTGCTGCAATCCAGGGGTCACTCCCTTTCCTGCCTGAGCCTCATGCACTGGGGCCCTGCCCTGTCTGCACCCCTCAATGGTCTCACAGAGCCTGGCCCAGACCTTTGGGGGCTGGCGAGGTGGCAGCAGCTCCTCTGTGGTCTCTGGTTAGCCGATGTCCTTTGCCCGGCCCAGTTCTTTCACTGGTTCTAAATTCTCTCCCCTTTCAACTCTGCGCCCCTACCTGGCCTGAACACTTGCTATGACCCCAAGAGGATGCGTGTCACCGGTTCTCAATAGCTGCTGTACCTGGACAGCGCTGTGAAGCAGCAACATGTTATTGGCCTCATCTGCACCTGTCCCCCTAATGGTCTGGTCACAGTCCAGGGCCCTCCTAGACTCTTCACTGAGTCATAGCCACATGTTCTTTGACTACCAGGGACAGCTGCAGCATGGAAACTGGCATGGTGGGACAGGGAGAGGGCCTGGCTATACTCTCTGAGTCTATGGCATGCCTCCTCTGGCTGCTGGGGCCACCAGGAGGGAGGAAGTTGCTCCCGTAGCAACAGCCATGGGACAGCCTGCACCTCCATCCTGCAGAGGTCGGCCTGCAGCTATGCTCGTGCCTGTCCTCACACACGTGTCATCTCACATCGCCTCTCATTGCGCCTGGGAGATAGGCTTAACCTCACTGATGTAGAAACTAAGGTTTGAAAAGAGGGTGTGACTTCCTCAGGGCCGCTTGGCTGGTGGCCTGCAGGGCTCAGCTTCCACCAGGTCCTCAGCCCCTTAGTACCCCAGTGCAAGCAACTGCAGTATAACCTAGTCACCTGCTGTTATTTACTTGACGTTTTCCTTTGATTTGACTTACATTTTTTACTTAAACATGTACTTTATTTTTTAATTTTTATTTATTTTTTAGGTGAGGCAACCCTTGGTTGACCTCATAGATTGCAAGGACCTTGTCAGCTTACAATCCCTTATTTTTTATTTTTTATGCCTACAGCATCTGGTCTTCCCAGGTGGTCTCCCATCCAAGTATTAACCAGGCCGGACCCTGCTTAGCTTCCGAGATCAGACAGGATCGGGCTTGTTCAGGGTGGCATGGCCGCAGACTGGACATGTACTTTAACACAGACTTCATACTCCTACTTGAAGTGGAAAGCCAGAGTCCCTCAGCATAGACAGAAGTAACCTAAACTCTCAGCTAGCATAAATGGAATGCTACGGCCCGCTGGCCAGAGACCACCACCTGCAGAAGGAGCAGGCCTGTGAGGAGGCTGCTGGCTGTCCAAGGACTGGGATTAGCACCTGCCAGGGGGTGTGAGAGCCACAGTGGCGCCAAACGGGGATTTTCTCCTCCAAGGAAAGGATTGAGAGAGAAATAAAAAGGATTACTTCCCTCCTGGGGAGGGTTGGTGTTACTCACAGCAGTGGCCTCAAGTCACCTCATATGGTCTCATGGCTGCCCAGCCCCTGGGGGTGCAGAGGGGTATACAGAGCTCAGGAACCCATGGAGTGGGGTAGTGGGGCTGGGATGGGGGCTTTCTGACTGTGGTGTCAGCGCCGCACTCCTTGTTCTCAGGCCAGAGGCCATCTCTCGTTTCAGGAAAGTACCCCAAGCCTGACCCACTGTCACCCCTCCTCTGCTCAGTTCCATTGATCTGCTCATTACGGCACCCTCCGCTGCTTCTCCTGGCACTAGCTTACCCAGTACGAGGTGTGGTGGGCACCTGCCCCCAGGCAGAGGCCACTCACTCTCAGATCTGATCCGGCAATCAATCAATCTACTCCTGGGCCCTGTCTACTCATGACTGCCCTCTGGGAATTGAGCCCAGTGTGTGTAGGCTCTGCTCCAGGCTCGGGGGAAATGAAGTGGAACAAGCTTAGTCTGTGCAACAAGTAGCGTGCACTCTGGTTAGGGAGATGGGTAAGCAAATAAACCAGTGAGGCCATTTCTGATAAACAGCAGTGCCATGGAGAAGGAAGTAGAGGCCCGTAGTGAGAACTGACTAGGTGGCTAGGTGGAAGGTCCAGGGAAGTGACACTGGAGGAGATACAACGACAAGTGACCCAGGAGTGGAGAAGGAGGCCAGGGCGGGGCAGGGCAGGAAACAGGTGGGACAGGGATGCCTGAGGGGGTGCTGCCCTAAGGGCTCAGCTGGGCAAGGGAGGATCCTGCCTGGCCTAGGCCTAGCTCACAGCAGGACCACCCAGCAGCGGCCCTCCCATGAACCCCTGGGGAGCAACTCAGTGATGGCTGCCCTGTCAGGGACCTTCCAGGGGCCAGAAGGCAGAAACTGCCCCCCTTGAGATGCCCCCTTTACCCAGAGGGGTGCTGTTGGTGAGGGGGAGCACAGCTTGTGCCCAGGACCCAGCGTGTATCTGCTGCCCTTCCTCAGGGCAAATGCAGGACACGCAGTTCCTTGGAGAGGCCAGCAAAGTGGGGCCAGGGAACCAGGCTGAACGCGTCCCATTTCCCGCACACCTTACAGCTTGTGGGCCTGGCCAAGGTCACGCGTGGCAGAATCCAGCTTGGACGATCCCAAACACTCTGATGTTTTCTGATATGACACATATTTCTAGACTAAAGAGCCACATCTTCCTGAGGAGATATGAACCCCTTCTTGACTTAATGCCAGAAACACGGGATGGGGGACAAGAAGGACAGACCACCTTCCCAGGAGATGCCCTTTGGGGAAAGCCAGCCTCCCACAACCCCACTTCTTCCTTCTCAGGAATCCCACAGGACACAATTCCCGGCCTCCCTGCTTGCGTCTCCCACACCCCACGCCTGCGGCCCTGCCTGACCCACCCCCACTGAAGATGTCCCCCTTTGAGGCCAGGTGAGAGCCTTCTTCCTTGTGAGGGCCCCAGGCAGCCCCCTCAGAGCCTCAGGGGACTCATCTAGACTTGCCACCTGGGCCCGTGTAACCTTGAGCTGAGTGTCACATGCAGCGGGCTGGGCAGTGGGCCTGGAACCCACCCCGGCAAGTTCAGCAGGGATGGCCGGACTGGCCCTTGCTTAACTCCTCTGCAGGTGCCTGCCCTGACCACCCACGCTGCGCCCTCCTGCTCGAGATCCACCTGACCCTCCCCTCTCTCTCCGAGGCCAGCTTTACTCCTCTCGAAGCCAGTCTCTGTAAAAGACTTGCAGAACAGATGGACGAACACCAAAAAACATCGGTGCGCGGCTCCGAGGCTTCCCCGGCACTCCCTTCTGAGTGCGTTACCTCACACGACTCTGCAGGCGCCTGTGGCGGAGAGTCCCCTGTGGTCCGCATGAGGCTTCTCAGGCCCTGGCGGCCTCCACTGACTGACCTGAGGACTGCCCCCGAGTCCTCGGCCCCCGGGGACTCTCTACCTGCGCCTACCCCTCACTCAAACACCCCAGAACCTCCCATTCCCCCTCCCCAAGTTGTAGGCAAGCTTCCCTAGGACCCCATACTCAGTGTGGTGCACTGTGCTTTTGTCACCTGGTCCCCAGCTTCCAGTTCTTCTCCTATCCCATTCTCATGGAGTAGCAAGGGTCCTCCTGCGCTCTCCTCCATCCCACCCCTCCTCTTTCCCTCCCACCACCCTTGGCGGCCCTCCCTGACCCTTCCCTTCCTTCCCCAGCCAGCGCAAGGCCCAATCAACACACTATCCTGACCACTTCCTATCCTGCTGAAAATGAGACAGGAGCCTGGGATGGGGTGCTGTGTGGACCCTTCATCCCCTGTGCACCCAGGCTGAGGCCCCAGGCAGGCCTTGCACTGAGGAAACCAGCATCTCCTGGTCCTGAGGCCTCCTCCCAGGTACTCTCACGCAGGAAACCCCACACTTCCCTGCAAGTCGCTCCTCAAGTGTCCCATCCAGAGGAAGCCTTTCAGACCAGCCCCTTCCCTGGCCCTTGTCCATTGCAGAGCATGCTTTACAATCTTTTCAAATGGAGGACCCTCTCCCGCCATTCTTATGTTACAACAACAACAACAACAAAACAACAACACCACCCTGCAGATTCTACTATGGTTACAGATATATTTCTAAGACCCAGTAATGAACAAAAGTTGCCATCAAAGGTGGAAGTGCTGGCCGGCTGGCATACTGAAAAGTGAACTTTCAGCAGGGAGTCATAAGAAAGGATAATACGTCCTTTAAACAGTTTATTTCACCCTGAAACAGATAAATGTACATGCATTTGCCAATTTTTGGACTGAGTCAAGGTCTCTTCTGAGGACAGGCTCATTTACTGGAGCCGCTGTCACTGTTACTGCTTAAACCACAGCACACCAGGTGCGACGGCCAGGTGATGATCTCCACATGGTGTGAGATGGCAAAGTAACCTGGACTCACATCTTAGACTGTCACAGCTCCCTATCCCCAACCTTACAGTTGTCTCACCCACACCAGCCTAGCCACAGCTTTCACTGAGGCTTCCCAGAACATCCACTGAATTTCCATGGAAGCCCTTTCCACATTCACACGTCATCATTTTATATATTATTCAAGGACGTGATCAGAACAAGTGCAACTGACACACACAGGCTTGGGACAAACACCACAGACCAAAGGGCTGGGCACCAAAGTTCAAGTTCACGGCACAGATAGTCCCCTGTTCTCGAACACTGGGCTGGAAGTGGTCATGGCCAGTATTCTCTGCTGAGAGAACAGGGAGTGTCAGTTCATCCATCGGGCGTTGGGGACAGGGATAAAAGGGTTTCTGAGCACTAAGGTTTTTGTAAGGCTTGTAAATGACTTCATTTCATTTACCATGATAGCTTTTGCAAATACCGGCAAAAATGGTAGCATTGTGCATATGTGAAATGCTGCTGACTTGGGATCTGCGGACAGGTGACCCTGTGTGTGTGGGTTCTTTGCAGCCACTCCACAGTCATCAGGGCCTTGGCCCCGGGTTAGCTTATCCAGGCCCCCTGACCTGCCGGACTGGCCCAGTACCAGCAGACCTGCAGCAAGTCTCCCCTTAAAAGCAGCCCCCTCCCTTTCTTTGCCCTCTCCTTGCTCCCTGCTTATTTTGGAGCTAGGGTCAGAGTGGATGGAAGAAGGAGCAGAGTTGCCGTGCAGTGTAGGTCCCAACAGATGGCTGTCCCAGTGAGGCGGCCTCTGAACCTTGGGGTACTACTAAAATGACCAGGGAGGCCTTTCTCTGCGGCTCGGTACTGTCCCGTGGCTCTGGATGCCCTCTGCCACGTGTCCACAGCTGCCAAGGCTGACCCGACGAGATGTGATAACTTTGCCTGAGGAACACTGACTCAGAAGGAAATCAGGCCAGAAATTTCTCTGGGCCAGGAGTGAATAAATAAATAAAAACAGAAAGGTTCCACGTACAAGGGGAAGGAGGCACTGCTGTGCAGGGAGGAGGTGTGGTCTTCACTAAGAGCCAAGTGGAGGGTTCGCTGCCTAAGGAGAGCCTGGCTCCGTTTTCTATAAATGAAGGTAACTGCTGACTATCAATCAGGCCCCTGGGCTGGGTGAGGACTGATTTAACCACTCCGAGTCTCTGTTGCCCTGTAATTTCCTGTCCCCTGACTGTGAGCGTGGCATTCCCTGGTCCCACCCCCTCACCCTGGCTACCCTGTGGCTGGATCCTCTCTGGTGAGGGCTCTTTGGGACCAGATAAGTTTCCCAGAGCCCTGCCTACCTCCCAGCGCTTCTTTCTTGTCTTTCCCACCTGGAAAGTGAGTACCACCTCCCATGGGGTCCCTTTTTCTTCCTTGCCCCTCCCCACAGTCTGCTTCCCACGCCTCCTGAACTCACACAGGCTTGCAGGCTGTGGAATCTGAGTCTCCAGGCCAGTGTGGCTCACAGAGAAGTGCAGATGCCTGCCCCCCACCCCAGGTCTTATGAAGGGCCCAAGACTGTGCACAATGTCAGGCAACACAGGTCCTTCCAAGGCTAGCGGCCTAGGGCCCCTGCACTGGAAGCTGCTCCAGGTCACTCTTAATAGCTGGCACCAGTCCTCCCACCTGTGATGGGCCACCCTTGGGAGTCTCCCAGCCTGCTGCAGCCTCTGACTCTGTCTTGATGAGGTTCTCGAGAAGCAGAGCCTGAGCCACAGGTTCTTGGGCACCTGACTGGTCAAGGAAGCAAGTTCAGGAGAGAGGGACATAGCAGGTAGGGCCAGAAAGGAAACCAGGCAAAGGTGTGGAGTCAGCTACCCTTTCGCCTTGTCCTGATCCCACAGGAGCTGTGGAGTGTGACTAAAATCCACACTGTGCCATCTTGAGGGAATGGCAGGCCTCACATTGATTTCTAGGAAAGGGCTCCAAGGGCCCAGGGCAGGGATGCAGCTGTGAGCAGGCAACATGGACTGTGGTGGGGGACAGGATGGAGGACTGTGTGCGGCAGCAGGAAAGGGGACCTGGAAGTACCTCCATCATCTACTGCATGCCCAGCATGCCTTCCCCCTGTCCCCTCCTCTTTCCTTTCTAACAGAGGTCCGTGCCTCAGGTCAGGGCTGCACCCCCAATCTGGACTGCCACAGGGTCTCACAGGCCTCCTTGCTCCCTCCCAGGCCCTGCACGCTGTGCTCCCTGCAGCAGCCAGGGGATCTTTGGAAAAATATAAGGCAGAGAGTCCCTCTTGTGCTCAAAACCTTCCCACAGCTTCACCATCCCAGCTCGGAGCCACAGTTCAAATCCGTCCCAAGCCCGAGGACTCTGTGACCGGCCCCTGCCTCTCTGAACTCCACTGCCACCCCACCCCACCCCTGTCACGTTCCCTCGACTCTCCACTCCTGCCGCACTGGCATTCTCTGGCTGTCCCTTGAGCACACGCAAGCTCTCAACTCAGGGCTTTTACACGGGCTGCTCCCCATCCTGCCCCCACCTCACAGAATACTTTGTCCAGAGAGCCATTATCCCTTCTTCCAATGGCCCACAGGGACCCTCCGGGGGTCGCCTCCCTGCCCCTCTGATTTATGACTCCTGAAATGTCTTACCTCCAGCACTGCTGCTTTCTAACAGGCTGCATAACCCGCTGATCGTGTTGACTGCCCCTCATGGTGCTCATAGAATGCCAGATCGGCAGGGCAGGGATTGTCGTTCTGTTGGTCACTGATGTGTCCCATGGGCCCAGAAGTACCTGGCAGGAAGCAGGTGCTAATAAATCTACCCTAGCCCTTTGTACTGAGGGAGGGGCGAACTCTGTGCAGGGAGGGGACAGCTGGGGACTTCTGGGAAATCTTCTAGAAAGGCCCTTGGCCTTCTCCCAGATGGACATGGTGGATATGTGACAACCTCCGACCTGGCCTGGGCTGACCTTGATACCGCCCTGCCTCTGAGCCCCCAGCCCAGGGTACACCTTCATCCGTTAGGGCTGGGATTCTGTTGCTGCCACTGAAAGCATGCCCCTACCCCCACCCCAAGGCCTGTTTACAAGCCCTAACATGGCCATGGGGCTTCCTGGAGGAGGTGGGGGTGTGTGGCTGGGGCACCAGGGTGGCCCTGGAAGTGCTTCCATGCCCTCCTCCCTCCTACAGGGCAGGACAGGGCTAGGGATGAGCGTGTGTGCGTGTGTACTGTTATCATAGAGGAAATCAATGCCTGGCACTGGCCCAGTGTTTAAGGGAAATGAATAGATTTTGGCTGAGGACAAAGAGAGTTTGATTAATCAGAAATTGGATAATGGAGGCAACACTCTAATTATTTTTTTCCCAGCATTTTATCGAGAAATATGTTTGCACAGCATATCAGAGGTAACGGAGTGGGTGAGGGGGGCAACCATGCTGGAGGAAAGCCCAGCTTGGGGACAGGGCTACTGCATCTACGTGCGCCGACAGCAGCTGGCTGGGGTCCTGGTGGTCACTCCATGGGGGCACAGGAAGCAAAGGGGGACAGGTGGGGCATCTGGGGTCACAGAGGACATGCAGGGGTAGGCGAGTAGGCACACAGGTCAGGCCCTCAGTCAGCATGGAGGTGGATGGCCTCAGAGAAAGGACCCTCATATGGAGACTGCTCCTTCCCTGGCCTGGCTACCTCCATGCCACTCTGCCCTGCCCACAGCCTCCCTGGTCACTCTCCTTCTCCTCTGGTGCTGTCCCCACTACAACACTCAAAGCCAGAACCATGCAGTTTAGTATGTTTCCGTGGTCACTTGGTCTCCTAATTCTAGGCAGGCTTCTTTCTCTGTGCCAGAGCAGAGCTCAACGTGTGGCTCATCCATTCATTGAGGGTACCGAGAGAGGCTGCCGCAAGGAGTGACATTTAATAATGACCCAAGTCGCCCTTTAGACCCAGGATGCCACTGGGGAAGCAGTGAAGAGGGAGGCAAGTCCTCATCTAATCTGGGTCTCAGGGTCAATGTCTGAAAAAAAGGGGCATGTAAGGAGAGACGATGGATGAGCCGAAGCTGCTAGGGAAGAGTGAGAGCGTGGTGGGTGGGTGGGTCAGCCAGTCCCTGGCAAGCACATCTAAATCCTGCTCCTGCACCCACTGCAGACATCACTCGCCGACCATGGCCACTGTCCTTCTGAGCTACAAAACAGCCTCAGAACCTTCTCAACACTGTGCTTTGGGTGGCCACTCCAGGGTTGGTATAAGAAATGAAAACTATCTGCACCCTTGACCCAGCCCAATTTAACAGGAGGATATCAAGGTCCAGAGACTGCAGATAGTTCACCAGCATCAGCGCCATAGGCAGGGCTTGGACTAGAACCCAGGTCTCCAGAATTCCCGTCCAGTGCTCTTCCCCTGGCATCAAACTGCCTGCTGAGCTAACCGTGGGCACAGGGGCTACCTGGAAAGGCCGCCCTGCCATCACGTGGTCACTGTGGACACCGCGTTCCTTTCCTACCACCAGGATCTTGTCTCGCCTTCTTAGGATGGTTTCTCATGGACATGCCCCTGTCTGTCATGACTATGTGGATCCTCTGAGTCGGACCAAGGCCTCAGGCTTCACCAAGTCACTGAGGGGCCAAATGTCAGCCTGAGGCATTCAATTCTGGGTGGTGGGGACCTGGGCCCACAGAGGCAGTGTGTGAAGCTGGGCAGCCCACTTGTCTCTGCCTTGAAAGTGAACCGCAGTTAGGCCTGGTGTCCACTGTGGGTAGTTTGTGTTCATTGGTCAAACTTAACGCCTAAGACACATCTCTTGGGACCCAAAGGCACAACCTCTCGGGAGCAGTGGGTTGAGCAGGAGCAGCAGTTCTCCGTGAGGGCTGTGGCCACCAGGAAGCCCAGATGTCAGCATGACAGTGTCTTAACAGGCATGTCAGGCCTGTCTACTTGCCAATATTCATCCCTCCTTCAACAGCCATTTCCTGAATCCCTGATGTGGGCTGGGCTGGGCTCTGGGGTCCAGATTCTCTGCAGTGAACAGCAGACAAAGGTTTTGACCTCTCAGAGCTTATGTTCACATCCACGAGATGGTAAATCAATTCAAATAGTTAAGACGGGTAGTAGGTTATACTGTGATGAGTGTAAGGGAAAAAAGAGGCAGGAAGGAGTATAGGATGTGTGTATGGGGACATGGTGCTGTTCTGCGTAGAGGGTCTGGAGACTCTTGTCCTGGACGCTCGAGGATGTATGTGAACACTGTCTGAAGAGTCACATGTGAGAACCAGGCAAGCCCCTCCAGTGAAAAAGAGGAGGGCTAACTGCTGCCCACCAGCCCTGCCAAAGCAGGGACCAGGCCCTAAGAGCTGGCACCAGCCACCATGCTGGCCTCTGGCACAGCAGGCCCAGAAGCCCTCTTGGGCCACCCTTCCTGGTGATCACCAGGCCAGTGGAGGCAGGCCATCTGCAGGACTGTGGGCCACCCTAGGCTGCAGGAAAGCAAGCCCTTAGGATTCTGGACACCCTCCCTAGGGCCCAGGCAGTAACCCACTTGGGAAAGCCACCATCTCCCCAGGCCTGTCTCAATTGTGAGGAGAAAACTAAGGTAAAAACAGGCCCTTTCTTGGCAGAGCTGACTGTGGAGGATAAAGTGTGCTTCTGCCCCCAGCCTCCAGGCACTTGCCCACTATAATCCAGAGCAGATTCTGCTGCTCTCCTTGCAATCACCTAGATTTGGGCTCTGGGGAAAATGTGCATATCAAGTCTACTCTCCTCCACTCCAGCACCATGACCTTGACCTCTGTGACTTAGGGAGGCAGGCCTCGCTGAGGGGGTCAGCCCCGCATCATACCCAGGGAACCCTGTCCGGACAGCTCTCCATCTTAGGGCTGGGGCTGGGGTGGGGCTGGTCAGTTGGTCAGGATTTCTTCCTGAAAGGTCTGCTCTGACCACTGCCCACACAGTCAGAATGAGCCCTCGGGGACAGATGTGTTTCTGATTAGAGGCTGCTGGAAGGAACGCTGGGCCTGACACTGTAATGCTCCTCCCCACACCGTGGTTTTTAACAGTCTCACTTCTTAGCACTTTTTTGATGGATTCTCCAGGGACGTCTCTAAAAGAGAGTTATACCTTAATTTAGAAGCAAATAACTCAAAACTCTGTGATGTAGCAGGTTCTTTTGGCAAAGAGATGAACTCAAGGAAGCCATTACTGTATGAAGTTGCCCGCTGCACTTGCCCAGGTCCTGACAACAGGACTAGATGGCCCTCAACCCTCAAGCTGAGCCTCCTGCCCAAGGCCCTTGGAGGTCAAGAGGAGGCCAGCTCGAGGCTTGAAGGTCAGCTCTGAATGACTCGAGTGGCTTCAAGCACCAAACACAGCCTACCTGCCTAAGGGAGGCAAGTGAAAGGGAGAGGGGGTGGTGGGCTGGTGGCACCGTCCTTGCAGCCACCGCCATCAATCTTCATGGGAATGCACACAGGCAGTCACACAGGGCCTTGTACCTGGTGTCATGCTCTGCTGTCACTGTCTTGAAATGCTTAATCACTTTTAAGAAGGGCCCCACAAATTATGTAGCTCGTCCTGCCCTTATTACTTGTCCTCACGAACCGCATTCCCTCTGCAGCGTCTGGGAATCCCCTTTGTGTGGCCATCTCGATTGTGCTTCTGCCTCACTTGCTCTCTTGTCAGTCCCTTTCTACTGGATGACCTTCTCAGCTCATGCTCTGAAAGGTGGAGGCCCTGAGGCCTGGCACAGCCCCCTCCGGTCTCACCTACCCTTGATCCCCAAGTGGCCTTGGCTGGTCTCAGGTGCCAAGGACTCCAGGTTTCTGTCTCCAGCCTGGCTCCCTTCTTTGACCATCACATGCACCCATGTCTGCCAGGGTCTAACCCAATTCCTCTGAGAAACGAGTCCACATCTTCCTTTTCAGTCAGTGCCAACTCCGACCTTCCAGAGCTGTCCTTGCCTCTTCTCCAGCAGCAGGTCCTCTTTAAAAGAAACTCGATCCAACCACTTCTCACTACCTCTATTGCTCCCACCCATTTGGGTCAGCACCCTCCTTATTTCAAATATCCCAATAGCTTCTCATGGCCTTTTGGTCTGGCTCCCCCACCCCCACCATGTTCCCAAAAGTCAGATGAGTCTTTAAAAAGTGTAATTAGCTCAAATTTCTTCTCTTTTTCAAATCTGCCCAGGGCTTCATGCTTTACTGGGGCCTGCGGCATCCTACCTGACCTGCTCAGCCCTCTACTGGGCTCCAGCCACCTGGTGCGGCCTCCAGCAGCTGAACTGTGTCAGCCTCAGTGCCTTCACTTCTGCCATCTCCTCTCCTGGTGCTCCTTTTGTCAGTCACAGGACTTGCCCATTGCTTTTGTATGGCAATGTGTCAATAGTCCCTCCACCAGAGATGCCTATGCCCCTTCTGCTTTAGGTCTCTTCCTGGAACCTATCCCACCTGGCATTCAGTTACACAAGTGTCGTGTCAGCCTCCCCAAATCTAATGCAAGTGCCACAAGAGTGGACGCTGTGTCTGTCCTGCTCCCTGCCATATCCCTGTGCCTGGCACAGTGCCTAGCCCTCAGCAGGTGCTGGTAAATATTAGCCGAAGGAACAACTGAATGAACAAAGTGTGTAAGGTTCCGTTTCCCTGGGCTCCGTACGGAGGGCTGACGTCTCCTGCTATGTGCTCCAGTGAATTAGTCCCTGTCAGTCCATTCCTGTGAAGTGCCTCCCCTGCCAGCGTGGACAAGTAGAAGGGGCCAAATTCGAGGGGAGGACCTGTGCGGGGACTTTTGGCTCAGTTTATGCATGAGGACGAAGTGGCTCAGAGAGGATAGGTCTGGGCCAGGGTGTAGTGTGGCCGGCCCTGACCCAGGTCTTCTGACAGCTCACCTGGAGCCTGCCCTCTCCTCTCCTCACCCTGTGGGGAGCCTGGGCCCTCCTCCTGTGCCCTCCCCAATCTGCAAAAGCAGTGAGGGGTCACCACTCTGAGCTCCTGCTTGGGGCGGATACGGCGTCTGCCCCAATGCCTGTTTCCTTTCACCCTCTTTCCTGCCTACCATGGCACTTGCAGGCCTTCCTCTGGGGGCCCAGTCACCCCAGGTCTCCTTCCTGGGGGCTGCAGGAGGGAAGTGTGCTAATCTGCCTCCCCCAGAGTTCCTGTGTGCCCTGCCATGGTCCGCGGCTGTGAGAATGCCCTACAGCTACATAGCGTTTTAGGTCTTCGGAGGGACAGCATGGGGCAGTACAGGGCTGCCTCGTCTTCATGTCCATGGGAGGAAGGCACAGCACACTGTCATCACATGTATACTTGAGACAACCACGTGGCTTGGATGAGGCCATTGAGGCCACACCCTGCATCTGAGGCCAGCCTTCCCTGCCATTCGGCACTCCATCTCACCACCCTCTCTGTAGGGGCCCTGAGCAGCCTGGCCAAGTTCACTTGGTTACCCAGAGTTCCTGAAATCACCCTAGAAGCTCTTGAGACCCAGACCAAGGCACTTTTCCTTCTGAGACTCCAGGAAACAGAAGAGCTGAGAAGCTGAGCCAGAGGGAGGAATTTAGTCTCTGTGTCCCAAATCTAAAATCCCATGGCAGGCCCCAGGAATGGAGTGGGCAACAGGCACAAAGTGAAGCACCCCCTATGAGGGCAGGCACGCTGCCTGCCCTCACTGCAGCAACCTGGGCCTCACCCAAAAGCTGAAAGTGGGTGTGTTTAGGGGTGGGGCCAGGAAGGGCAAGAAACACAGATGAGTAACAACAGCTCCTTCATAAAGAGGGAGAGCAAAACATCCCTGGGAGTGAGCAAGAGCCAGAGAGCAAGCAGATCTAGGACCGAAAGTGGCATGGCTTTCCAAAGAGGAGGGGCTTTATCTTGTTCACCTCTTATCTCAGAAAACCAATGTCTGTTAGAGGAACATACTAGAAGAACTGTAAACCAAATACCAGTGTCTTGTTGTCCCCAGCACCCGAGAAATGCTGAAGGCACACCACTTCATCCAAGCATGAGTGTGGCCAGGCCCTCCCTCTACATCAGCTCCTGCAGGGAGCCTCCCAGGCCTCCACGGTTACTGTGCCCTGACATCCATGCCCCAAAGGGACAGTCAGCAGCTAAACATCATCTGGGTGGCTGGTTATCCAGTCCCCTGGCCTTGCCCAAAGGACAACGTGCCTGGAAGGGCAATCCTCGGCTGCAAGGGGCCCTCAGAGGCCTTTCAAGCTCTTCCCCAGGCCTACCTCAGCTTCTGGGTCACACAACTGCTCCCTTTTACAGATGAGGGGACTGTGGCCTCCAACGAATCCACCACAGCTAACAAGCAATCAGGTGGTTCTGTTTCTCACAACTCCCTCAGTCTCCATGCAGCCCCCACCCACCTTTCTTGCCACACCTCCTTATGCTTTCCCAAGCACACCTTGCGGTCCTGTTAGACCCTACTGTCCAGTGCCCTCTCTGTGCCTTGGTCCATTTTCTCTCCTCTGCTCCCAATACCCACCCCAACTGTGCCCGTGTCCTTCAAGCTCCAGTTTAAATGTCACTTTGCCCACAGGCCCAACTGACCCCAGCCCGGGACACCTCTCTGAGGTCCCTTGCAAGACCGGCACCCACACTCGGGGTTGGGTTATCTGAGCAGAGACATTGCTCCCCTGTGGGGCGGTGAGTCAGTCATTGGAGGGCAGGCCCAGTCCACTCCCACCCCGGCACCAGGCCCTAGGGGAGCAAACCCTCAGTAAATATTTGCTTAATCGAATCTGGCCAAGGAGCCACCGCTAGATAGAGCCAAGGCAGCGGGACTGGGTCCCCAGGGCAAGGAAATCACTTGGGCAGAAAAAAGCCGGCCAGGGGCTGGGCTGCCTCCCTGTGCCCATCGGACTTCGCCTAGCAGGCGGGTCCCTCCATGCGGAGACCCGGACTCGGAGGCACCCGGGTCTCGCGCTGCCTTCCCATCCTGGCAACAGAGAACCCCAGCGCTCTGCCTGCCTAGGCGGGCACCTGCCATCGTCACCCAGAGAGGCCCCGCGCCGCCCTGAAAGCACAGCCCCCTCGGATCTCCCGCAGGATGCCGAGCCCCGGCCTCCCGAGGCCCTCACACCCCTCCCCCCATACACCCCCACCGCCTTTTAAGGTAAAAAATATTGAGCCAGGAACAGATCCCCACCGCAGAGGGGTCAATCCTCATCTCCTGCTCTCAGCGCCGCCGAGGAACCTGCTCGCCGCCAGAGCGAGGACCGACACCCGCGGGCCGGCCGTCGGTCCGTGCGTCCGCGCGTCCCCGGGCCCAGGCCTCCGGGGCCCTCGGCCCGCTTTCAGCCGAGGCCACGCGTCGTCGCTCCCGCCGCCCGGTCGCCTCCGCCCCGGTCGCGTCCCCGGGAGGCAGAAACCGCGCCTCGGCGCGGACCGCGCGGGTGGCCGGCCCGGCCCCGCGCCAGCGGCTGCTCCGGGGGGTGGGCGCCGGGGGTGCCTTCCGCGCCGCCGCCCCAGCGCCCGCTGCCCACCCTCCCGGGCCCGCGGCCGCCCCCTCGCACCGGCGCAGCGGCCCGCGGCGCCCCCTCCGCGGCACCTGCCGGGCCCGCGGCCCCCCCCCCCGCTGCCCACCTCACGGGCATCCCCGCCCTCGCCGCCCCCCCCGCGCCCCGGCGCCCCCGGCCCCGGCAGGTCCCCGCACAAAGGCCCGGGCGGGGCCCCGCGTGGGGGGTGGGGAGACGCCCCGGCCGCGCCCCCGGCCCTCTCCCGCCGCCCCCCCACCCCGGGGCGCGCTCACTCACCTCCGGGCCGCCCCGCGGTGCGTCGGCCGAGCGGCTCCGGGCGGGCGGGGCGGCGGGCGCGAGCCGCGGCACCCTCGTTCCGCACGACGCGGGCGGCGGCGCCCGCGCGGGGACGTGACCGGACCGCAGGCGGCGCACACGCTCGGGCCGGCCCGGCTGCCTCCGCGCGCCCGCCCCGCGCCGCCGCCCCGCGCCGCCGCCGCCGCCGCCGCCGCCGCCGCCGCCGCCGCCGCCGGCAGGGGGCGGAGCCGCGAGCGCAGCGCGTTGCCAGGCCAACCGCGGGGGGCGGGGACCCGCGCGCCCGCCGGGACCACGCGACGGGCGCCGTCTCGCTGCCCATTGGGCGCGAGCGCCTGACGGGCGCGCCCGCGGCCCAATGGCGATGGGCGAGGGCGGGGCTAGCGTCCGGCGCGCGCCGCGGTCCCGCACGCGCTCCCCGCGCCGGCGTTCCCGGGACCCGCCGGCACCGAAGCCGGGGCGACCGTCCCGCGGGGCCCACCGCCCTCCCCGCATCCCCAGGCCGGGCCTGAGAGCGGCGATGGCCCCTGCCCCCCCTTCCCCTCTCCGCTCTCCCCTCTCCCGCCCCGAATCCGAACCCAGCTCGGCCCTGTTTTGAGTTCCGCGACCTTGGCCCACAGAGTGACTCCTCCGGGCCTGCTGTGCAGAATGGAGCTAGTGGCACCTCTTCCCTGAGTTGTCAGGACGATCCACTAGCATGTAGAAAAAAGGGGTGGTGCCTAAAGGTTTACACTGGTGGGGCTTGAGGTTTGGGCAGCGATCGGAGTGTGTGTGTTTGGGGCGGGGGGCGCTTGTCATCTTTGCTCGTGCACCCAGCCTGTAAGGGCTCTTCAGGGTTCCTGGCAATCTGCCCACAGAAGATTGCCTTGGAAGGGAGGGGACGGAGAAGGGCCTCGGAGCTGTCCCCCAGACTAGAGAGGCGGAAGGGAGCCAGCTCAGTTAAGGCCACGGTCCCACTGGTGCCTTTGGGAAGCTCAGAAGACATGAGATGCTCAGCAAAATGCACCCAAGGGCATTCTGCCAAATGTCCACTTTCACATTTCAAAGGGAATCCATCTGTGGGCCTCAGAGCCAGGAGCCCCTCACTCCAAAGCTTAAACGACATTAATGCCCTCTCTGTCTTCTCCATCATGGTAACCTGAAGCTTTGTACATCCTCCATCATCCCTGGTAGAATGAAGATGCTCCCATTTAACACAGTCCTCTTATACCTCCGTGGTCATCTTAAAAGGAGCACTCCATTCTTGGGCAGAGCACTGGAGCTGACCTTTGGCAGAGGTCGGTGGGGTGGTGGCCCCAGCCCAGGTCTATTGTCAGAAGGCAGGGGCAGGGGTCAGGGGTCAGGCTCTGCCAGCTGGATGCTGTGGCATTTCAACATCCTCCTCTCTGGAAATGTTCCCTCTGCTGTGAAATGGAGACTCTTATACTGCCTACCACCAGGGTTGTAGCCCACTTACGAAGGGGCTACCTAAACAGTCAGGGGCGGACAGATGTTGGTGATAGGCATATTGAAGTGAACCTAGACCTGGCACAAGGCCAATGAGGACCAAAGGAATATGGCCAGCAATTGAGGGCTCCTCTGTGTGTGTGTCATTGATAGCACTGGGCTGCGTCAAGCTGGGCTTCTGCCCAGAGAGCCACACAGAGGCTAATAGCTATGATACCAGGAAGACAATGGGCACAGGCCCTGCCCTAAGTTGGATCAGAGACAAGAAGGCGGCTGAAGGTGAAGCACAGCTCTGCTGCCATCACCTGTACACCCTTGGGTGGCTTATTTGGTTTAGACTGTCCCTAGAGGATGATTCTGGGGACATGCACTTTTGGCACATGTTCAAAGATGAGTGAGGGCTGGATCAGGGGTCAGAGTTGAGCTACTTACTGGGGCAAACCTAGATGCAAGCATGGGATGACCCGCTATGGTGGTCCAGGCATGAGAGCAGAGGCCAGCCCATGAAGGGGCCTAATGGGGCTGCTGCTGCCTCCCTCGCCTGATCCTGATGGCCACCTCAAAGTGAAAGGTCACACAGTATGAATCAATGATTGTAATCTTTCATACAGCAATCATTTACTGATGACCCCCTCTGTGCTGGGCACAGTTCTAGAATTTAGACAGACCAGCCTGCTAGAGCCTCTTGTCTTCGAGGCAGTGGCAGAAGGCAGAACACAATTCACCATTAGAGTTATTTGAGGACTGACGGATCCACCAGGGTTTGGAGGCATGTAGTGGGAGGAGCACTGGGCACTAGGACTTCTGGAGAGAAGCATGTTCCAAGGTGGGGAAGGCACTGGGCATAAAGGAACATGAGGCCTGGAAGAACCTAGAGAATAGTGTAACTGGAGCCAGCAAGCATGTGAGGATGCCAGAACATAAGGCTATAGCAGGCTGGGAACAGTCACACCAGGCGGGTGGACTTGTGTAGGATTGGGGACATTGGCCTAAGAACCACTGGAGAATTTTAAGATTAACCTTTTAGATTTGAGAGGGAGGAAAGCAAGTTTTTGTTTCATATTTATAGTAGGCGTGTTCACATAATGTGCATTGTCCTAATATGCAGAACTAAATAATAAAAATGTCAACTAGTCAGCCTAGAGAAAATAAAGCAGAGAAGTCAGTGCATGAAGCCAAGTTCAGTGTAGGGCCATGGGATCACTGGGTGACAGAGTGTCAGGAGATGGCAGTGTGGTGGCTGTAGCCATGGAGAGGAGGAGCTGGCCCTGGCAGAGGTGAGTGACCAAGGAGGGTGCCCACATGAGATTCTGGGTGAAGGGATGGCACTTGCTAAGGAAGCAGCAGAGGAACAGCTGGAGAGGTGGCCAGGAAACCAGGGAGTAGAGGGTCCCAGAGCCCCAGGAAGGGATTGTATTGAGAAGAAAGACATGGTCAGCCATGTCACATGCTTTTGCAAGTGAGGCCAAGCAAGCTGAGGACAGAGAAGTGTCCCCATGAACAAAAGCAGGCATAAGTCGGGGTCAGTGTGCCAGGAGTTCAGGGGGTGGGGGCCACACCAGGCTAAAGCTGAACAGGTGGGTCATGTTGTAGCATGGTGGGCCCAGGGTGCCAGGCAAGGATGAGCAGGACCAGAGACAACAGCTGGGGCTCCGGTAGAAAGAAGAAGGGGGCCCTGGTGATTGAATCCACGTGGCACCTCACCAACCCTGCAGGGACAGCTGGCCAAGGAGAGGCCTCTGTAGGTGGCATCAACTCCTCCCCCAGAAAATGACCAAACTGCAACTGCAGGGTAGTCCATGCCATGGACATCATGACCCTCAGTCCCAGTGGAGCTTTCTGGCCTATCAACCACTGAATCCACCCTGGCAACATCCATGGCACACCCTTCCCAAACACCATGCCCCTTTGCCCCTCTGCCCCATGAGGCCCAGCTCTCCCAGGCCTCCCTTCCTGCATGTTCAGAACCCCTAGGACCCTGGAATTCCTCATCTACACACTTGTCAACCTGCCCTGTAACGACCAGTCCCTGATGACTCTCCCACTAGTCTCCCCACTTCCCGAGGGAGGGGGTGGTGGTATCTCACTGTCTATGAACCTCTGGCAATGGTCCCCTCCTGGCTGACTCTGCTCTGCGCCCCACCAGTCGTGTTTCCTCAGCCCCTGCTGGCCTGTTCTCAGGCTGTGGTGTGGCCACGTGGGTCTCTCCCGTTTGTTTCCTTGGGGTCTGTGTTCCCCCCTCCCCACACACTTGAACAAGCCATTGCAGATCTGGGTTAGTTATAAATAGCCAGGCCTGTGAGTCTCCTTTTAGCTGAAAAGAAGCAAAGTGAACGAGCAGAGAGGCATGCATTTTATTTTTAATCTCCCTCTGTCTCAAAAAGAACCCGGGTCCTGGTGTTCAGTATTTCTAGGAGCAGAGGCCCCAGGACAAATGCCTGAGAAATGAAACCCTAGGAGGTAAGAGCCCTAGTCTGGTGCCATCTGCTGTGTGGCCTTGGACACTTGAGTTGCCTCTCTGGTCCTCAGTTCCCTCATCAAGTTGGGGAACAGTGGCAATGATAACCTCCAAAACTAGACTTTCTGACTCTGACACCCACCCTGGGCTCCCCATCACCCCAAGCCTGTGCCGGATCCATGGCTCCAGCAGCAGCAGTTAGTTTTCTGTGGGCTTTCCCGGAAGGTTAGACCCAGGTGCAAGTGAGGCCACAATCGAGCCTCTGTCGGACAGTGCACAAATTCCTCACCCCCAGACCTTTGCTCAGGTGTCCCCAGCCAGAGGAAACTTCATCAGCCAACAAAATTCTTCTTGGAAAGTCAAATTGTTACCTCCTCTCTGTGAGCAGGGAGGGGCCATCCAGGTCGTGGCTGAGAGGGACCCATGGCTGGGGACAGGTAGGGAGCCTGTGGGCAGGTCCTGTGTGTGAATGGGAGTGAGGACAGGAAACCCAGTTAGTTGTGTGTTTGGCAGTGGGCTGGCTGGAAGGGAGGGGTTGATGGGGAAAGAGGCTCAGGCCCCCAGGAGAAGTAGCTTGTGGGAACTACTGATAGGTGCTCCCGCAGGGCAGGGACTTTCCTCATGCCTCATCCCCTCCCCACAGGCCCTTGCTTGTTGTAGCTGCGACTCAATGTTGGTGGAATTTGAGAAACTTTTGCTGTGTTAGACCCAGATGTCCTGGGTACACAGTGACAGTCCCTTACACAGCAAAAGTTCCCAGTCACTACACTATGGGCATTGCACAACCCCCTGCCAGGTCGGCTCATTTTAATCAGGAGGACATCAGAATCACAGAGGTTAAGTAACTTGTCCAGCATCACGCAACTGGATGCAACTTGGGCTTTTTTTTTTTTAAATCTGTGTGTTTTAAATCTTAAAAAGCCCAGTACTCCTGAAGCAACAAGAAACTGTTTTTCCTGTGTCGTGCGTGGCCTGAGAACAAACAGCTGCTTCACTACCCCAATAATAGCTGGCTAGGGGCACTGGGAACTGCCAGACCTGCTGCCCTGCCTCTCTGCCCATCCCACTCCACTCCTCTTTCCCCTGGGCACCTGCCATTTGATGTCCTCAGGGAGTAAGGGAGAAAGGCTGGGGTGGTGTCTTCAAAGAGGAAATCCCTGGTGCTAATTGGCACTCAGAGACCTTTAGGCTAATTAACCTGTTTGTCTCTCTAGAGTAAATTAGAGGGTTGAGCTGGGGAAGGCGGAAGACAAAGGTGTTTGCCAGTGGCCACCTCTGTGGGGGCTATAGATGGCTTATTGGTGGGTGCCATGGGCTGCTGGATTGGCCAGGGAGAGGATGGGCTGCAGGGCAGTGGTGACAGCCATCCACGTGCCATGGGGAAGGACTGCCCTCTCTGGCGGGGCACTGCTCATTCCCATGAGGGCTTCTCTGGGCACACAGAAACTAGACCCCTTTGGGAGTGCTGCCTGGGTTGGTTCACATTCTCCTCCTGGCAGCCACATGCAGACATTCCCCAGGAGGGATGAGGGCTGGGAGGAGCAAGGTGGAGCCCAGTCACAAAGGAGGCTTTCTACTGTGCTTCTCCCAGACCCAGCACCCCAGCCGTGCCATTTGGAGCCCCTCCCCTGGGGCACTAGGCCGCTTTAAGACCCGTTGGCCAGAGTCTATGGATTTTCTGTCACCTTTGACCTAGGGCATAGCCATTAGGTGGCTAAGATGCTGGTCTGGGGTCTCTAGCAGCTTAGAGATGTTGCAGGTGAGAAAGAGGGGCTTGGCTGGTCTATCCTCAATGCTTCCCTCTGGTGCAGGGCAGGGAAGCGGGGAGGTCTCCTTGTGTGCCTGGGTGAGCTGCCGTGCTCTCCGAGGGGTAAATGCTGCTTCTCAGGCCACTCAGTACCTCTTTAAGGCTGACGTCCTCCAGTCACAGGCGACCAAAGCCTGGCACCTTTCCAGGTCCTCCGGGGCCCCATATCGCCCACTCCCGCTTGTCACTCACAGCCTCCTCTTGGCTGCTCAGTCCCTCTGCCTGGCAGCAGGGGCATTTGCAAGTTGTCTGGTCTAGTCTCCTGCAGGCTCTGCAGGACTCTCCTCATCTCTGAATGCCACCCAGAATGGGTAAGATGTCCTTTTCCTGTCCTGCAGGGGCCCAGGGCATTGTCAATAACGGCCTGATCCCTTTGCTGGTGTGGAAGCTGCAGAGGGAGGAGGAAGAGATCCAGGAACTCCTCCTGGACACACTGGCGGCCTGCCTGATGGAAGACGCCACGGAGGCTCTGAGCAGCCGCGTGGTGCCCTTCCTGAAGGAGAAGCTCCTCAGTGCCAATGACAACATCCGCAGCAAAGCTGCCTGCACTCTCATTGCCGTCAGGTGAGGCCCAGCTGTGTGGATGGGGCAGGAGGGGCCAGCCTTGGGCCTGCTGCTGAGGCACTGAGAAGGCAACTGAGCTGCCCCTGGCCTTGCAGCAAGTTCAAGGGTTAGCAGACAAGGCCTTTGACCCTATGGGAGACATGCAATGTTGTCTGGAGACCGTTTTGGTTGTTCCAGTGTGAAAGATGGCGGTGGGGGGGGGGGCGCTCCTGAAATCAAGTGGGTAGAGGCCAGAGATGCTGTTCAACATCTCACAATGCACAGACAGCCCCCCACAAAGAGTCTCGTGGTGCAAGGTGAGAAACCCTGCCCCTGCCTCAGTAGCACTCTCTTCAGAATCCCTGCAGGTGGGTCCAGGACTCTGCATCTTTGCTTACGTTCCTGAGGGTGGAGGTCCACTGACCTTACAGCACAGCAGCCTCATAACGTCAGAGCCAGTGGCTGGCCAACCCCGTGCTTCCCAGATTGGGACACAAGACACCCCCGTATTTTGAGATGTTATTAAGAGTTTGGCCAACATGAAGGTTCTGTGGGTGGCAAATTTGGGAAAGGCTGATTCAATTAAGTGACCTGTGGTCCTTGGTTGCAGGACGAACATGTACTGTGATGCTCCCATAGGTCCTGACCCATGGACTCCTCCTCTTTTGGGAGACGGTGTTGGCCCCCTCCCAGTTTGGGAAGCTCTTGGGGAGTCCACCACTTTCATGTTCACAGCTTTATACAATGCAAGGATTAGAAGTGACCAAAAAACATCATCTCACTGAGGGTGACCGCAGTTTGTGCCCTGGCAGTGGGACTCTTATGGAGTCAAAACAAAACTTCCTGTGGTTCACACCCTGGGTCCTGATCCTCCCCATTTTAGAGCCAGGGGACACCTCTGGTTGCTCCTTCACAAGATGACTTAGTGCAAGGCACTGTCGACCCCTGGCTTCTGGGTGGTCTCGACTTTACTGACCCCAGGCAACGCTCCCAGGTTGTCTGAGTGTAGGAGTGAGCAAACCTCACAGCAATGCTCCCCTGTACCCTGGTAACCAGACCAGGGATGGTCCCAACTTAATCCTTTCCTCTGGTGTCTCCCTGGGGTGGTCCTGGGCCCTGCTCCTTTCTTTCCCTCAAGACACCCCACTGTGCCCTCTCTGGCCCAGTGTCCCTCTAGAGGGCAAGAAACAGGTGTGGCGGTATGATGTCATCCCCATCCTGGTGCACCTGCTGAAAGACCAGGTGGAAGAGGTACAAGCCAACGCCGCTGGGGCCCTCATGTATGCCACGGTGACCACTGCAGGTGAGGTAGCCTGCTGGCCAGGCATCCGGGTGGGTGGGGTGTTCCTATGTGGGCATTGGAGCTAACTCTGGGCGGGGTGGGGGGGGGAGGAGTGGGCATTCACTTCAGTCCCTCAGCATGCTGGCTACCCTGGCCAACTTTCCAAAACCCTTCATCTTGTGCTCACTGTCTTGCCTGCCCCCTCCCACCCTGCCCAAATACTCCTGGCCTATCATTGAAGTTCTTTCAAGTTTGGGTCTTAGGCTCTGCCTGCCCTCTTCTTCTAGGCCATAGTGGGCTGCCAGCCCATGCCCCTTCCCTGTCATGCAGCCACTTGCATTAAGACCTCTGTCCTATCCCTTTAGGCTACTCTGTGGGCCTAGCATTCCTGCCTCCAACCCAGGCCCCTTGTGAGCTAAGATTCTGGGACTAATTTGCTATCCATGATTCGGTTATCCCAAGGTCTAAGCAAACACTAGAACCCTGCTTCTGTGGTGTTTCTTGATTGAAATAACTTTTCTCAATTTGTGTGTGTGTGTGTGTGTGTGTGTGTGTGTGTGTGTGTGTTTGTGCATGTACGCGCGTGCAAATAAGATTATCTCCCCAACCCTAGGATTCCCAGCCAGTCAGGCTTTCATATGTTGTTACCCAACCTTGGGCTAACAGAAGGGACCCCCACTTGGAGGCCAGGGCAGTCTATCTCTCTGTGGTGACCTCTAAATCTGTCTGACATTTCTCGTGGCCCCCAGTTGCCTTCACCAGCCCATGCCCTGGGCTTCCTTGGCATTCCATGGAGAACTGATTTTCAATCAGCATGGCTGCAAAGCTGCCCAACTGAGGGCCCCCCAGCTACATCTACTTGACGCTAATAGTGGAATCTGAGACACACCAGAGGGGGAGAATTTGGGGCCTTCCCAGAGTCCACAACCCCCTTTTGATTGTCAGGATGCTGACTGCTGTTCATCTCATGGCGTCCTCAGTGCAGTGTCTCCTGTGGGAGCTCCTGGAGGGTCAGAGGACTCATGGGGGCCTGAGCAATGGTTTAAACCCAGGGATGTGAGGCCACTCTCTCCTGAGCTAGCACTCTGCTGTATTGGGTGGTAGAGGCCCAGATGTCTCAGCCTTGCTGTCTACAATTCGGTGAGAGTGGCAGTGTGATAAGAGACATGGAGGAGAAGTGTAGCATGCAGTGGATACAGGATGAGGCAAAGCCTCCTCTGGGAGGGGCATGGGTGTTGCCCCAAAAGACAATGGGAATGAGCAGGGCAAAGGATGAGTCCTAGGAGCAAAGAGAAGACAGCTCTGGGCAGGAAGGTTGGGGGCAGGGGCCAACCCTGACTTTTAGCAGCTGAGGTGGAGTGGGGGATGGGGGAATGTAGTGAAGGGTTAAGGGGGAGGGGTGTCTCCTTTACACATTAATGTCTGTGTCCCCTACTAGATTCTTTGTGTTTTGAAGGCAAGCACAATGTATCTATCTTATTGGGCCTGGTACAGAGTAGCTAGCTGCTCAAGGAGTATTTGTCACATAAAGTAACAATTAGATATTAATTTTTAAAAGACAACTCATGTTGCCTTGTGAGGACTGGATTGTGGGACAGGCACAAGGATGGATAAGCAAAAGCCAGTTAGGGGGCTAGAGAGGCAGGAGATCAGGGGGCCTGGCCTAGGCTGGAGGTAGAGGAGGATACAAGGGCCTGCGTGAGGGTGATGGAGGGAGCTCAGGTAGCAAGTGGTACCTCCCCTGAGACTGCACAGGCTGGAGGTTAGAGGAGGGCAGGGGGTCAGAGGAGGTGGAGCAGATGCTCCCTCAGGAGTGCCTGGTGCTGGTGACTTGCAGGGAAGTATGCAGCCCTGGACGCAGAAGCCATCCACCCACTCCTGAATCTGCTGGGCTCCCCCTTGAGAAAGGCTCGCCTGAATGCCATCAAAGCACTCACCATGCTGGCTGAGGCTCCTGAAGGTCGCAAGTTCCTGCAGGTCCACGTGCCTGACTTTCGCGTCCTCGAGGTGGATTCCAATGAAGCTGTACGACGAGCAGCCCAGATCGCCATCAACGTCATAGAGTGGAAACCCTGAGCCTCTAAAGAGGCCAGATCTGATGAGTTCCATGCCTGAATAAATGGGCGGAAACTCTTTCTCTTTGGTGTGAATGGCACTTGATGTTTGTGGAGCATAATCACATCTCTTTCTCTCCTCCCAAAGGTAAAATGCCTGGCCCAGAAGGGCCGAGTCAGTGGTGGGTAGGTGAGGCAGTATAGGCTGGACACAGGGCCCAGAAATAGGCAGGTGACAGCCATGCTTTCTGCTAGGGCCAAGAGTCTCTCAGAAGGTAAAGGGCTGGTCTGAGCCCTCCAGGGACAAAAGATGGGGGGTAGGGAGTTGGGTTAGGGAAGAAAAGCAGCTGGACCAGACACTATCCAAGCTCTGGATATTGGAGTGACCAGGCCCTTGGGGTGTGGCTGGGTAGGGCCCTGCTCAGCCAGTTTTGTCCCCTTCTCACACTGGGTGAAAGGAAGGAAGGTCAAAAGTGCTACCCCATATGGGCTCTTGCTGGAGGAAGGCAAGTTGTAAGAAACACCCCTCACCACCAACAAGGATTGAGTGCTTAGGACAGGGATAGCTCTTTAAGGTCTTCCCAAATAGCTGCATTCTTCTTCAAAGTCACCCGAGGCCACATTCCACCCCCCACCAGACCCCCCTACCCCCCACCCTGCTGTCTGGTCAGCCCCAGGGCTGTCTGGTTTGCTTCCATCTGTGCCTCCACCTGCCTCACTTCTCCTCCCCAATTAAATTGGTTGAGGAGGCAGGAAGCTGGGGGTAAAGTAGGGAGAAACCAGGTACACATGGGGAACCCTTAATCTCCCTCACCCATTCCTGCCTAGTCTGGCAAGATGACAGCTCTTGAGCCAGTTCTGACCTCTGTTGGAGAAGCTGCAGGAGTGGGACCTAAATTAAGAGCTGGACTCATTTGTCTGGGCTGAGGTGGAGCCTTAATTTTTCCCCATGAGCTTTTAGAGGCTCCCCGCCTCAAACAAGGTCTCCCTCATTACATCACCACCCAATAGCCACATCTCCTGTGAGACAGAACCTCCCTAGCTCATGGCATACCAACTCCTCCCAGAGTAAGCATCAGAACCAGAATCCCCAAGGGAGTGCCCTCAGGCCTTCCTTTTAGTGTCTGGGACTTTCACTTTCCTAGAAGAAATCAAGAAGCTGGTATCCCTGGAATTAGAGAATTAGCCTAAGAAGGCACAAAAGGGCCTATTTGTTTTCAAAGGCACTGGCTGCTGGGCCCAGCTGGGGTCAGGTTAAATCTTATTTTCAAAAAAGTTTCTGTGGGGTGAAACCTCTTCTCTTTCAGCAAAGCAGGTATGCCAAAGGTTCCAATTCCTCCCATCGCCATCCCTCCTCAACCCACAACAGGCTGGCTCCACTCCTGCTGCTTCACCAAAGGGCTCTAACTGAAGAGCTCTGGTCTCCTAACTGTGAGACCCGTGTTCTTTGTGACTGACCCATGGAGTGGCCCAGGTGTGATGTTCCCTTTCCATGGCAGCTGTCTCAGTCCTCCTCCCAAGGCTCTGGCTATGCATTCTGGTTTCCTTTGAACCCTTTTTCTCTACATAACCAGTGGTGTGAGTGTTTCTCACAGCTCTGTTCTAGGCCCTCATTCTTCATACTCTCCTGCATGATCTCATCTGCCTGACTAGGTCCTCCTAGTCAGGACCTCCTATACTAGGTTCCCTTAGCAGGCTTGCTTGCTGTTTTCTTTCCCCTAAATCTGGGTCTCCAGCCCCAGCCTCTCTCCAGAGTTCTGGACTCTTCTATCCAGCTTAACATCTACCATTAAATGTCTCCAGGCAAGAATTAATGCCAGTACTTCACAAACTATTCCCGAAAATAAGAGAGGACACTTTCCAACTCACCTATGAGGCTAACAGTATCCCAATGCCCAAACATTGAGACAAAGATGTAAGAAAACTATAGACCATAATCCTTTATGAATATTGATACAAAAGCTGAACCAAATATTGGCAAACCAAATCCAGCCAAATGACCAACAGGGATTTATCCCAGGGATGCAAGGTTGGTTTAATATACGAGTGAATCAATGTAACATATATAGAATAAAGGACAGAAACCACATGATCATCTTAATAGATGCAGAAAAAGTGACAAAATCTAACAACCATTTATTAAAAAAAAAAAACTCTCAGAAAACTAGAAATAAAGGAAACCTCAACATAACATTTGCAAAAACTCATAGCTAACACCATACTCAATGGTGGAAGACTGGATGATTTCCCCCTGAAATCAGGAACAAGACAAGGGTTCTGCTCTCACTTTTATTCTACACTGTACTGAAGGTTCTAGCTAGGACACTTAGGCAAGAAAATAAAATAAAAGGCATTCAAATTTGAAAGAAAGGGGTAAACTATCTCTATTTGCAGACTATATGATTTTGTATGTGAAAGGTCCCAAAGAATACATTTAAAACTATTAGAACTGATGATTTCAGCAAAGTTGCAAGATCAACATAAAAATTGTTTTTCTATACACTCACAGCAGAAATCCAAAAATACGATTAAGAAAACAATACTATTTATGATAGTATCAAAAAGAATAAAACACCTAGGAATAAATTTAGAGTTACAAAACTTGAGTGCTAAAAACAAAATGTTGCTGAAATTAAATAGGAGCTAAAAAAAGAATGGAAAAACATCCCATATTCATGGATTAGAAGACTTAATATATCAAGATGTCAATTAAGTATCTTCATGAAACTCAAATTCAACATGTCCCAAAATGTACTCAATTTTTCTTCCACATTTGCTTCCTCCAGTGTGACCTGTCTTTGGAATTGGTGTACCCTTTGCTTGTGTTACCCCTGGCCCTGCTCCAGAAGTCTAATCGCTAAAGTCCTGTTACTTCTAATTGTTGGCTTCTCTTGACGCCGTTCCCTCCCTTTTCCTTCTTTGCCATTAACTTGCCTGATTCTCTAACAGTCTCCTGCGAGGTGGTCTGGCTTCCTTTCATCTTCCCAGCAGCAGCCAGCAAATCTGATTCTTTATAACTTCCATGCCGAAGCTCCCAGAGACTTATCTCAAAGCATGTAAGCCTGAAGGTAATGCCTCAGCCCACAATGCCCTCCCATCTCACTGTTTTTCTGCACACAGGCCATGTCTTGGCATCTTCAAACATGCCTTGAATGCTTGCCTTATATCTTCCCGTAGGTAGATTGTCTCTTGTTATCTAGCTAGCTAGATAACAGAAGGGGGGCAGGGTAGGGAATGCCTTCCCTGACCCAAAGGCTAGGCAGGGCTCCCTGGTGGGTGCTCCAGAAGTGTACACAATGTGTAGAGGGCCAGTGTGTGTTCTTGGTGTCAGGCAGGGCTGCTTCAGGCCTTGTGCCAACACTCTATTTACTAGGGTCACTTGCTAAGCCTCAGTTTCCTCCCCTGTGAAATGTGGTTGATTCTAGTCCTTCCACAAAGGGTGGTTCTGTGGCTGGAATGTGATCATGCCCTTACCCCAGGCAGAAAAACAGAAGGCCACGCTAAATACTGGCAATCACTACTACTGGTTGTGTTTTTCCCATAGACCATATACTCTGTTCATGGCTATTTCCTTGTAGCATCTGGCACATAGTAGGCACTCAAAAATGTCAGCTGAAGGATTAAATTAGGGATGAAAGACTGGTCATGTGGATGAACCTACAGAGTTTGATTTTTGTGATTCCAGTGGGTTTCCCCAAATCACTTTAAGGTACTCAAAACTTTTTCTAAAGACAGAAATTATTTAGTTTGGTGTGATACAGAAGAGGGACCCCCTACATAAACACAGCCAGGAGTGGCTTATACTCGACAGCTAAAGGACCCAATTCTTAAAAACATCCCAATAGCAGTCAGACTGGGAAGGACTGAGAAGGGCTCAGCAAAGAGAGCATGGCAGTAGCCAGACGGTGCTGAGTGGAAGGGAGGCCTGTTTGCTTGGACAGAGACTGCCTCAGCTCCTCTGCTGATCCAGGCAGCAGCCCAAGTTTCCATCCATGCGCAGCTTTGGCTCCAGCTGGCCTGTGTGGTCATCAGTGGGCACAGCACCTGCAGTTGGGAACCCCAGTGTGTGTGTGGGGGGATGCTTATACTACACAGTACGCTTGCAGCAGGGCACACCTTTAAAAAGGAGGCAAGAACAAGGCAAATGGAGTTTGGGGATAGAAAGGAAATGGTGACAGTAAAGTAAACACAAGCAAAAATCCCAACTATATCTAGAGATAAAAAGCCAAAATTAAATTTAAAGTGAAAGTCAGTGTTTATTCAGTAGAGCCATTTGGAGAAAATGACTCATTTTTTAAAGGAACAGATGTTCTCATTTGCATAGTATCTGTAATCATGAATGGACTTCACTCTGTCCCCTCAGCACACATGCCCTGCAGCTGGTGGCACTTGATGACACCTAGAGACTATTTTCATTAGCGTAATCCTTGGTCCCATATCTGTGGGTCTTCTGATAGGAAATACTTCCTCCTCTCAGTGATGATAGAGTCTGGGCTCTTCCCAGATGCCCCTGGGCCCCAGCTGCACTAGTGGTAGAGGATGTGGCACAGGACTGTGATCAATATCAAGAGAATCCCGCTGATGTTGGCAACTTTTCTCCAGTATGGCCACTCCGATGTGTCACTGTGCTCTGTCCCTTTCACTATGTCACTGCTCTCTACCTCTTCAGATGTGGCACCATATTCTGTTTCTTCACATGTGGTACCATCCACTGTCTTCACAGTTACCTCTTCTGGGGCTACTTTGGGGCCTTGCTTCGGCTTCAGGCCACAACACACATCCAAGGCCTTCAAGAGACAGTTCTGGGGCTCCCCTAACATAAATATATCTGGAACAAAGGGAACAGGCAAAGATCAGGAGACACAGGCCAGGACACAGGAGAAAGGACTTTCTAGGCATCAGGTTCAGTGGTGAGGCCAGTAGGAGGACGGATAGCCTTGCTCCTAATGTGAAGAATGGTCCTCACCCCTGCTCAGGAACGTCTGCCATGACCTTCAGAGCCCCAGGAGAATAGGATGAGGGACAAGGGGAGTGTGTGGGGGCAGAGCGGGGCTACCTGGGATCATGCTTGCCTTCTACTAGCAGAGCCTTTGGCCAGGGCCAAGATCCCCTGGACTGGTTGGCGGAGGTACTAGGGGGGCCTCTGCTGTTACAGGAAGGAGCAGACCCTCCTGGGTGTGCTCATGCATGCTCACCCTTCCCCTTCTCAGGCACACAGCTGATCACAGCTCTGTATTCCAGGAAAAGTGGCTGCTCTTCTGTAGCCTCCTCCCCAGTCACTACTCTCCAGAGGAGAGAAGAAATCCAATGATTTTTTGACACTCAGACTGCTCTCCTTGGCCACTTCTCAGGGAGGATCTTCTCTGGGTAGGTATGTCTCTCTGCTGGGCCCACAATAAGGCTTTCTGGGCCCTTGAAGGTGAATCACTGGTGTTTTCCAGGTGGTAAAGGAGGAAAGTCTAGGAATTAAGGCAAGTTCCTATGCATTACTCTAAGTCAAATTTGTGTAAACTTCTAACTTTGTGGGTTAAACTTCGTTAGGGTCAGTACAGCTCGTGCTGGCTGCTCCTCAGAGCCTGCTCAGGCACGGTCAGCACCACGGCCAGCACCAGCACATTCCCTGTGGGCCAGCGGCCTCCTGGGGATTGTTTCCTTCTTGATGACAAGGCAAGCTTGTCTCGGTCAGAGTGGGGCGCCCAGTAGTGTGTGCTGAGATGTGCTCTGTGTCTCATCCTTTAGGCAGCCTCAGAGCAAGGTGCATCCCGAAGCTGAGGTGGCATCAGAGATGATGGAACCCATCAACCAGGGACAGAGGAGCCTCTGTTACCGGGGGAAAGAGGAACCCCAAGCCAGGAACAAAGATACCCGCTGTTGATGCTGAGAAGTCTTGAGCAGCACACTTTGGCTGTTTTCTCAGGTGTCTATGTTTTCACAAAATCATGTTGCTGCCAGGCCCAAACAGGCTGCTGTATGTGAAAGGCAACTGATCACTTGACCATACGTAGCCCAAAAGCATTGTAATGGGAGGTGGGATGGACCAGTGGCCAAAAGCACACACACTTTGAAATCACTGCCTGTGTTTAAACTGCAGCTCCATTGCTGCCTGGTTATCTATGGACCCTAGGGCAAATCACTTTAACTGTTCAGTGCCTCAGTTTCCCCGCTTCTCACACATGGGAATATTTTAACAGTGCATGGCACATCCCAAATAGAGTTAGCCTTTGTCATCATCACCCACCCGCAACAGTGAAATGGGGAACAGGATTGAGGAATGCATCAAGAACAAGCACCTGGCACCCGATTAACCATCCCCTCATTTAGAGAACAGAAATTCCCAGGGAGCCCTCTGTCCCTTCAGATATGTGGGACAGCCTTGTTCAGAGGCCACTCCCTTGCCCCACCTGGCTGGGAGAAGTCCAAGGAGCCTACCCAAGCTGGGGTCTCCTCTGCAGGTGTCAGGAGTGAGCCCAGGCCTCTTTGGCCTCTGAACTTCTCTAGTGGGAGGGAAGAGGAGGCCTTAGAATGCTGCCTTCTCCTCAAGCAGACTTTTTTGCCTCCCTTTTTCCCTCCATCCCTCTCTCCCTCCCTCAAACTCGAAGCCTCCCAAATACTCTCTGCCCCAGACTTAGGACTAATCTCATTAGGTCATTATCCCTGTTTGCGTCAGGGCCTGGAGAAGCTGAGGTCACCCTCTCCTGCGGCCCTGAAGACTTCTTTTCTGACCCCATCTGCTGAAACTCTTCCTCTGGGCCCTCAGGTCCCCAGCCTCCTCCTGGAACATTTTCTCCTTGTTCATACTGAAATACAGTTGTCCTCTGACCAGTCTTCCCCTGGTGCCCTCTTAGGCGGGGTGTCTTCCCCACCTCAGACCATCCCCCACCCCACCTGCCTTCTGAGAAACTCACTCATTTTGAATCCCTCGTAAGAACTCCCCTTTCTCCCTCTATTCCAGTCCACCAGGTTTCTCTCATCAAGGCACACGATCTCTGTGTGGCTAAATCCAAGAGCCAGTTCTCAGGTATCTTTTTTTACCATCAGCATTTGCCTCAGTGGACAGATCACCAACTCCTGTTGAAATGCTTCTAGGTCACTAAACAATTCTGTTTTTCTGCCCCTCGGCTAGTTCCTTCTCATGGCCTGGGGTGCCTCCAGGCATTATGCCAATTCCTTCTCTCCTCCCCTCATACCTGCCCTCCAGGGATGGCTCAGTGATATCTCCCACATGGGTCTCTCCAGCCTAGATGGCTCCCCATGGATATTCTAGGGGCATCTCAACCTCAACAAGCCCCAAACACCTCCGAAAACATCTTACGAAAAATGAAAGACAGGGCCTGTGCCTGGAAGAGCATTTCTGGGAGTGGAGATGGTGGGGCAGGAAGTGTTGGGGCAGCAGCACAGGCCACATCCACCCCAGAAAACTCTAAATAGGATCCCCTCCCAGGTCCTTGGTTCCTCCTTCTCACTTGGGTGTGTTTGGAGTGTGAATCTGAGTCTCCTCCTTTGCATTCTTGCATCCAAATCTTCCCTTTCCTCTTGGCTGTTTCGTAAACTCCAACAGAGCCGATGGAGCTGTGGGGAAAGAAAGCAGGAGCATTTCACCACCCAGGATCCTGTCACACAACCGCTGCCCCCAACCTGGTTGTTCTCCGCATTGGCTCCACCCCTCTTCCAGCTGGGCTTCCCTGCTGGAGCACCTTGAGAAAGGGGGGGTGTGTGAATTTAATTTCCTGTTGCTCAGGGTCTTTAGCCCTCTGCAGATAAGGTCCCGGGTATGCTGGAAGAGTCTGGATTTACCTGCTGCTCTCCCCTCACCCCACCCCCACGCAGTGGTAAGCAGAGGACATGGTCCAGTGCCTGGACATTGACACTGATCCACAAACACTAATTCTCTTTGTTTCCCCCTCCCTTGTCAGAAGCTACCTTGTGTTCCCCAGAGCACCTGGTCTACTGCTGGGCAGGTGGGAAACACCCAACAAGTATTTGGCTACCTCAGAAGCAGGCAAAACCAAAAAAGGTGAGAATAAAAGAAGGGAAGAAAAGAAAGCTTCCTGTTGGCTTTAATTCCCTCTGGGTGGGTGGCAGCCTGATTACATTAATTCATACTGAGGTTATGGAACTTAACACTTCCAAGGAAAATTTATATTTTAAAAGACAAACTTCTCATTCTAAGTAAATACCTAATTGGCAAAGGATTGCTGTAAAGCTTTTTAGTTTAGTTTTTAAGGCAGGGCCCTTGCTGTGTTACTTGCCTACATCTGATGTATCCTCCACGCACCTGGCCCCCAGCCCTCCCACTTTCAAAAAGAATGTGGGAATTCAGCCACTTTTTTCCAAAGCTGGCAGCTCACTGGGATGCGGGACTATTGGTTGACCCCTGACCATCCTAATGGCAGCACTTACGTGTTTATCCAGAATTGGGTCCGTGAATAAGGAGATCCCCAGGATGGTGAAAAGACTGACTATGAAGAGGAATATGGCAAAATAGAGGTAGTGTATGCTGCAGATGATCATAGGGCCCTTGTTTGCTGAGCAGAGCTTGGGACAGTAGATAAACTCAGACACCATCCAAAGGGAGCCAATCAGGAGTCCACTAGTCAGCCCCCAGAAGGCGCCCTGCCAAAGGAGGAGCCCCGAGAGTTGTTACCTGAGAGGAAGACAGGTGATGAGACAAACCATCTTCAGCCTCACCTGACTGGTTGAATTCTAAAGGTAACCTTGTCATAATGACAGCTTCATATACCTTGCAGAAGCAGAGTGTGAGCACCAGTGCAGAAATACCTTCTTGGGCTGAACAAAGACCCGAGACACTTGTACTCTCTTTTACATCAATCAGAGAACTTAAACATTGGAAACACTTTTAGGTTAGATCATGAATAGGCATCTCAAATGTAATGTGTCCAAAAAGACCCCAGCCCTTTCTGTCACTGTGAAGGGCACCTCCATCTCTTTGGTCACTCAGGTAGAAACCCTAGCTGTCATTCCTGTTTTTTTTTTTCTTTCTACCCTGCCCTACCACCAACCCATCAGCAAATCCTGATGGCTTTCCCTCTAAAATGTATCTGGAATTCAACCACTTCCCATCTTCTCTATGGATACTGCCTGAATTCATAACAACATCTTTTCTTACCCAAATGGTCTCCCTCTCCTGCTTGCCCATTGTTTCCACAGATGCCAGAGTGATCTCTTCAAAGTATATATTAGAGAATGCCATGCCTCTGCTTAAACTCTCCAATGGCTTCTCATGGTCCACCATCACAATCAAACCGTACTCACTCTTCAATTGACCTTGCTTGGCTCTGCCACTCTCCCCTTGGTCATTCCACTTTGGCCACTGTGTGTGACCTTCTTGCATGTTGAAACTGTCTATTTTGCTCTTGGCTCAGGCATTTGTACTTGTCCTTCTATCTGTTTGGGTCCCTAGATCTTAATATTTCTGGCTCATCTTCCACAGTTCAGATTCAAGGTCACTGTCTCAGAAGAAGTATTCTCTCACTACCTTGGCTAATGCCTTTATATCCTCTATCCACCTCCAGCACCTGTCCTGCCACCCTCCATCATCTTTTTTTTTAATCTTTTAACCCATTTCCCATTTTTCTTTTAAAGTGCAGCTTAATGCCAGAGTTAATTTAATTTTACATAAACATACTCTTTGAGCCTGAAGCAAATCTGACTGGTTTTCAATGTGAAAATAAAATATAAAAACTGTTCTTGGAGTTATTTCTAAATAGAACTTGTCTCTAATTCTAATGTGACAGAAATGTATATGGTGATCAGTATGGTAAATTTCAAAGCACAGAACAACACAAAGCAGAACATATAGGATTTGACATTTTCAGCCACCGAAAATTACATTTTGTAAATGGAAATACCACTACTAAAAACAGAATGCTATAAATAGAATGATGCCATTTGTTTCGAAAGACTACTGATATACAATGCAAAAATAATAATAAAAGTGAGATATTTTGTGGCAAACTTTGGGGTTAGGTTGGGACTGTAATTCGTGAGTTATCTTTGGGTAACTGTTGCAGCTGAAAGCACCACTGGTGAGCATACTTGGGGAAAATGGGAAATGGGTTAAACAGCACTGCACCACTATCAGAAATCTGTGTATTCACTGGGCATCATCTGTCTCCTCCAATTAGACTATCCACTCTTTAGGAATGAGGACTTCATCCTGGCTCTGCAGCTATATCTGGAGCCTGTTTCAGGTGGGGCTGGATGTCACAGGAGACAGAGGTTACCGTATGTGAGCAAACATCTCTGGAGAGAGTTCAAACTGAAAGCCAGGTGGATGATCTGCAGGAACCATTTATTGAAGGAGATGTGTAGAAAGGAAAGATCTAGAAACAGAAAGGGAGCAAAAGCCAGAGGAGCATGCCATCTGAATCAGGGTTGGAGAAAGGGCTTGGAGAAGTCCTCTAGGTTGAAGAAGCCACCCAAAATATGCCTGCAACCTTGGATCAGTGGTAGCAAGAGGGCCACTGCCCAGATCCCCAGTTTTCCTTGCTGATAGGCCCTGATATCTTAAGTGTGTGTCCTAGGTAAGAAGCAGATTCTTCTGACTGCCTGTCCCTCTATCCATTCCCTTCCCAGGAGGGCAAAGGGAAGAAGCTCTGGCATTCTCAGGGCCCAGCCACTCTTCACATTATTGGTGCTAAATTGAGTCCTGATGAGGTGAGCAGACAGGGAGCACTAGTAGGTTGGTGTAGAGGATAGAACACCTTAGATGAGCCTGGGAGGAAGTATCAGCTAGGTGGTGAAAGAGAAAGTTATTCCTGGCAAAGTGAACAGTCCATGTAAATGAAGGGAGGCCTGGGAAGGCATTGAGCATTGCAAATCAGCAGGCGTGCCAGGAGTGTATGGGCTGTGCCTGGAGAGAGCAAGGGCTAAGAGGCAGGCAGGGGCCAGATGATGGAGCACCTCAGACACTGTACTCAAAAACTTGTGCATGGCCCAGCTACTCAGTGCTGTCAGGGGAAACAAGTTAAAATCTGACTCAAATAAGAAATGAAAATATTCTGTCAAACAGTGATTTCAAAATCCTATTGAAGAAACAATTGAACCATTCATTAGGATCTTTATTTAGTTTTAAATATGGCTGAAAGATGGTCCTCACTGCAGGAAAGGTGGAAGAAGCCCACGAATGTACATCCTCCTGTGAGTATGAAACCTCTTACCATGACACATTCATGTACAGAGGCATTATAAGAATATTTTCCTATAGCCAGATATACGTGAGGGAGGATCATGAACACTTTGCATCGTCCATGACATTACTGAAAGTGGATTACATTGCAAAGGGAGGAAAACAACACCAGAGCTCACTTTTACCCCACATGCATAAGAGAGAGTGCGAACATAATCTCAGGAGGAAATCATCTCTCAGAAAGCAAATGATGCAACGTTGTGAACGCTTAAAGCACAAGAGACCCTCCTAGGGCAACTTTGGCAAAGACAACTATGATGTGAAAGCAAGCCCATACACTATGCCATGTAGTGACCATGCTAACACCCACTTACCTGCTCAGTGACTCTCTTGGAAAATATGGCAAGCAGGAATATGGCAGCAATGGGTGGCACCAGGTAACCCAAGACTGACTGCATGTATCCAAATAGCTGTTCACTGTGTGCCACTTGAATAATAGGGATCCAGATGATGGTGGCAGCAAGTAAAATTATAACAAAAAACCTGTAAATTAAACCAACAGTCAATGGCAATTGATGAGCTTTTCCCCCTGCTGATAAAATATCTTTAAACTATAAACTATTAACTCAATTATCCCTTAAGCTAAATTCAGGTACCCATTAATAAGTTTGAAGCAGAGGAGATAGCCATACTCCTAAACACTAATAGGGCCGAATGGCTGCAGACAAAAATCTTTCAACTTCTGAACAAATAAAACTGAGTGTCCATTTGCCTGTTACTGGATTATGGATAGACTTTTACCATATTTGGAGGTGGGTTTGTGGCAGTAATGCTTAAAATGTATAATACATGGAAAATATTAATTTCTTCAAAGGTGATACATTTTTAAACATTTCAGACAGATTAGTATGGCACATGACTTAAAAGATTTCAGTAAGTTCAAACTTATTTAAATTTTGCTGAAAATGTTAAGAAATTGAGAAGTTCCAAATGTTCATTACCTTTTCTAAGTAAACAAAATTTAATGTATACCCAAATATAAAATTACACTAGGTCAAATATTACCCAAAAGATAAATAAATCTTATCAGTTCTGTGTCAACAAAATCTTAAAAATAGTAATTTTGAGAGAGTGAGTATAAGTTAGAAAGGACTAATGCCTAGATAGTTAAAGAGGCAAGGAAGTGAGTTCTAGCTCTAGTAATGAGGAACTAGCTGGCATGGAACTAAGCCTCCCACAGATAACAATGATAAATTCTAGATCAAATATAAAAACAAAACACTGAAGAGTAGCCAAAAACAGGCAGAATCAGGGGAGGGGGGGTGGGATTCAATCTTTGACAGGATGGAACCATACTAGGTGCTACCTACATTTACCTACATTTATCCTGAGGCCCTCCCTCATCTGCATGGTGTGGGGTGGCTATAAGTTAAACAAAAAACCTCACTTTTACTGGGTTGAAGAGTCAGAAGACAGGTTGGGGATTCAGAGTGGTTGAAAGTGTTTGGGGAAAATTCCAGAAAGGTGAAAGCCCAGAGCAAGGGGGCCCAAATCTGTGTATAAACCCTACTTAAACCTTTGGCTGACCCCTGAATTATGCACATGGGAAAGAGTTCCCAAATAGCCCACCAACCAGCAACTGCAGGAAGGCAGAAAAAGATGTGCAAGATTTCAACTCCTGCCTAGAGTGGGGAAGACAGAAACTAGAGTTTCAATCTCATCAAGCTAGAGGGGCTATCTAACTATCTCAGGCTTTTCACTGAAACTCCTGAAGGACCACGCCTTGGACCCTATATTCCAGGACTAAGAATATGCTCTAAGACTAGAGCAAAATTGAAACAGACATCCTAACAAAGTGTAGAACCAGGCTTGTGCAAGTTTAAGGTAATCGGCTAGTAAATTATATGCATTCTGAAAAACCAATACTCTTCAGAGAAACATGACACAGTCTTTACAATATCTTATCCATAATGTTCAGTATACAATAAAATGTACCAGGCATGTGAAGAAATAAGAAAATGTGATCCATAGTCAAGAAAGAAAGCAATCAATAGAAACTGACCCCAGGATGGCTTTAGGTATTAAAATGAGCAGATGAGGACTTTGAAGCAGCTATTAAATCTACAATTAAGGACTTAAAGGAAATGATTATGAATTAACAGATGAGAAATAATGACAGAAAATTGGAAACTCTAAAGCCTTTTAAAAAATCAGTATAAATTTCAGAACTAAAAATCCAGTTTAGTGTAGGAAATGAAAATTTCACTTGTTGGTCTTTGAACAGATTGGAAATGGCAGAAGACAGGACCAATTAACCTAACTGCAGACTGATAGAAATCTAAACAGAAGGACATAGAGAAAAAATTAAAAAAAAATAAGCAGAGCTTCAGAGACCTGTGGGACAATATCAAAAGGGTTAATGTGTATAGCATCCCTCCTAAAAAGGAGAAGAGTAGAAAAATATGCAAAGAAATAAGAGTAAAAAATATCCCCATTTTGATGAAAACCATTAATTCACAGATTCAGAAACTTAGCAAAACCCAGTCAGGATACACACACAAATGAACACCCACACTCTATAACAAAACTGCTGAAAACCAAAAATTAAGAGAAAATCTTGAAAGCCACAGGAGAAAGGCTACATTAAGTACAGAAAGTAGTACTGTGAATTATGGCTTACTTCTCATGAGAAATAAAAGGACAGAAGTGAACATAAGAGCATCTTTAAAGTGGTGAAACAAAAATACTATCAACCCAGAATTCTACATCCAGCAAAAATATCTTTCAAAAACAAAGATGTAAAAAACATTTTCTTATAAAAACAGAGAATCGGTCACCAGCAGACTTTCATTATAAGATATGCCGAAGAAAGTTCTTTAGGGTAAAGGGAAATGACATGGATGGAAACTCAAACCCCAAAGAAGGAATAATGAGCACCAAAAGTATAAAATATACAAATATAAAATACTATATAGTTATTGTTTTTCCTTAATTTTTAATTAAAATATAGCTAACACAATATTATGTTAGTTTCAGGTATATTCCATGGTTATTCAATATTTATATAACCAAAGAAGTGATCACCATGATAAATCTAGTAACCATCTGAGACTACACAATGTTATTACAATATTATTGACTATATCCCCTGTGCTATACTTCACATCCCTGTGACTATTTTGTAACTAGCAGTTTGTACTTCTTAATCCCTTCACCATTTTTCACCAAGACCCCCAAACCTCCTCTCTCTCAATCAACAGTTTTTCTCTGTATCTATGAATGTTTGTTTTATTTATTTTGTTCTTTAGATTCCACATATAAGTGAGATCACTTAGCATAATACCTTCCAGGTCTATCCATGTTGTTGCAAATGATAAGATTTCATTTTTTTAAATGGCCAATTCCATTGTATGTATGTACCACAACTTCTTTATTTATTCATCTACTGATGGACATGTCCATGTCTTGACTATTATAAAAAATGCTGAAATGAACACAAGGGTGCATACATCTTTCCAAATATATAATTTATGAAGTGATCACCCAATAAATCTAGTATCCATAGTTATTGTAATATTACTGACCATATTGCTTATACTGTCATTTACATCCCCATGACCATTTTGTATCTACCAATCTATACTTTTTAATCCCTTTCCCCTTTTCACTTATCCTCCAATCCCTCTCCCATCTGGCAACCATCAAAATATTCTCTGTATGAGTGTTTCTGTTTTGCTTGTTCATTAATTTTGTTCTTTAGATTCTACATATGAATGAATAATGGCATTTGTCTTTCTCATTTGACTTACTCCACTCAGTATAATACCCTCTAGACCAATCTATATCATTGCAGGTGGCAAGATTTCATTCTATTTTATGGCTGGGTTAACATTCTATTGTATGTATGTATCACTGCTTTATTCTTTCACTGATTGTTGGGCACCAAGCTTGCCTCTATATTTTGGCTATTTTAAATAGTGCTGCAATTATTGTATGAATGTGCAGATCCCTTTGAAGTAGTGTTTTGGGTTTCTTCAGATAAATACCCAGAAGTGGGATTACTGGGCCCTTTTTTGTCTCTTATTATAGCCTTTGTTTTAAAGTCATTCTGTCTGGTATAAGTATTGCTACTTCAGGTTTATTTAAAAATTTTTTTCATTCTGTTTTCATGAAGTATCTTTTTCTATCCTTTACTTTCAGTTGTGTCTTTCAATCTGTATTGAATCTCTTGTAGGCAGCATATGTAAGGGTTTTCTTTTATCCATTCAGCCACCGTATGTCTTTTGATTGGAGGATTTAATTCATTTAAATTAAAGTAATTGCTGATAAGAATGTAGTTATTGCCATTTTATTATTCATATTTTTTATTTTACCCCCTTCTTCTTAAGGAAGTCCCTTTAACCTTTCTTGTAACACTTGTTTGGTGATGATGGACTCTTTAGCTTTATCTTGTCTGGGAAGGTCTTTATCTGTCCTTTGATTCTAAATGATAGCTTTGCTGGGTAGGATAATCTTGGTTGTAGGTCCTAGCTTTTCATCACTTTGAATATTTCTTGCTAATCCCTTCTGGCCTGCAAAATTTCTATTGAGAAATCAGCTGACAGTCTTTTGGGAACTCTCTCATAGGTTTTCCTCTTGTTGCTTAAGATTCTGACTTTAACCTTTGGCATTTTAATTATGACATGTCATGGTATGGGCATTAATTCACAGATTCAAATGGGTGTTCATTTGTGTGTGTATCCTGACTGGGTTTTGCTAAGTTTCTGAATCTGTTTGAGACTCTCTGCATTTCCTGGCCTTGTACATCTATTTCCTTTGCCACATTGGGGAATTTTCCCATCATTATTTCTTCAAATAGGTTTTCAATTCCTTGCTCTCTCTCTTATCCTTCCGGCACCCTTTATGATGTGAATGTTGGCATGCTGGAAGTTGTCTCTGAAGTCACTTAAACTATACTCATTTTTGGATTATTTTTTTCTTGCTGTTCTGATTGGGTGTTTTCTGCTACCTTGTCTATCAAATCACTGATTCAGTCTTTGGTATCATCAGATCTACTGTTGATTCCCTCTAATGTATTCTTAATTTTAGTTGTTGTATTGTTCATTTCTGACTGGTTCATTTTTATGTTTTTTTATTTACATTTTTATGTTCCCTAGCTCTTTGTTGAAGTTCCACTGAGACCATTGAGCATCCTTATAACCAGGTTTTTGAACTCTGCATCTGATAGGTTTTTTGTCTCCATTTTGCTTAGTTCTTTTTCTGGAACTTTGTTCTATTTTTAATTTGGGACATGCTTCTTTGTCTCCCTACACTGGTTAACTTCCTGTTTGTTTCTATGTATTGGGTAAAGCAGCTATGTCTCCCAATCTTCGTAGAGTGGCCTTATGTAGTGTCTTGGAGGCCTAGTGGTGCAGTTTCCCTGGTCACTTGAATGGTGCGTTCCAGGTGTGCCCCTTGTGTGGGCCATGTGTGCCCTCCTGTTGTAGTTGAGTCTTGGTTGCTGTTTGTATATCAATGGCTGATTGGTTGTAAGGACTGCCTGGTGACTACAATGAAGGAGCTATTGTGCAGGGGCTGACCCTATGGAGCAGGACTCACTTTAGTGGAGCTCTGGTGCTTGCCCAGTTAGTTTTGGAGGTGGTTGAGTGGTGCTCTGGTGTGGTTAGAAACTGTCTAGAGTGTGTTGGCTCTGGGGCCTCTTCAGAGAGGCTCTGTTACAGGCCAAGGTCAGCTGCTGCCTGAGCCCCATCCAGGGACACTTGATATGAGCTACAAAGTGATCTGCATATGGTTGAAACTTCTGCTGGGCTTGGAGGTACCTCATAGAGGCTAAGCTGTTAAATGAGGTTAACTGCTGCTAGTTCCAGGTTTGGGACTGCTTAGTAAAAGATACACGGCATGCTGAGGCCAGATGCTGTTTGGTTGGGTTTTGTGAACCTTTGAGAGATTTTAGGAAAGACCATAGCATGAGATACTGAAAGGAAATAAGGTGGGACTATAAGTTTGATGGAGCAAGGTTTTGGAATCACCAGGGCAGAAGAAACAGTGTTAACCAGGTTGATGGAGCCTCAGATATGGTGGCTGACTGCATGCTGGGCAAGAGCAGGGCTCAACAAAGGGACAATGGCTTCTGCCAGCAGCTGACAAAAAGCTGCCTCTCCAGTCCTGGCCCTGATGTTAGACAATTTAGTTCCTCTCCACATGGCCCTGGTGCATTTTGAGCTGCTGCCCCAGGTCTGGAGCTCAGAGCAAGAGTCTATCAGTGAGTAAGTCTGTGTATGGTTCCTTTAAAAAAAATTCCTGGGACTCTAGCAACGCTCTGTCTGTCTCACTCAGTCACAATCTCTTCTGATGAGCATAGCCATAAGTTGTAAGAACTTTTATTCCTGGCACTGTGGCCTGGGAATCCTGGTGTGGGACTTGCTCCTTAAGAGGGACCTCCATAGCTATGATTTCCCTCCCAATTTTTAACCATCACATGTGGGTGCAGGACCAGCCCATTTATATTTCTGCCCCTCCTACCAGTCAGAGTGTGGCTTTTTCCTCTATATCCTTAGTTACAGGGCTTCCTTTCAGGTAGACTTCAGGTGACTCTCATTGATGATGTTATCCTGTAATTTGTTGTAATTTTTCATGTGATCATGAGAGAAGGCAAGCACAGCATTTACCTTCTTTGCCATCTTGACTGAAACTCTTGGTTTTTAATTCTTTAAATGATTTTTACCTATGTGATGACTATATGATTTTCTCTTATTTCCTGTTAATGTGGTTGATTTTGAATAACAAACTATTTTTGTATTCTTGGAATAAATACTAGATAGTCATGGTGTATTATTCATTTTATATGTTGCTGGAACTTTGCTGATATTTTGTTTAAAATTTCTGCATCTACACTTGTTTTTGCAAGGTATATATTTTCCCATGTTTTCTTTAAGTCTTTCTCTTATTTTAAAGATGATATCTCTCTTCATTAAAGTTGGAAGATCAAAATCAACATAAAGTGACAATGAATTATCTGAAAAAGAAATAAAACAATCCCATTTACAATAGCATCAAAAACAATAAAACACTTAGAAAAAAATTAAACCAAGTAGGTGAAAGACCTCTACACTGAAAACTGGAAGACACTGATAAAAGAAATTGAAGATCTAAATAAATAGAAATCATGGATTAGATTAATATTAAAATGTCCATATTACCCAAAGTCATTGACAGATTCACTGCAATCCTTACCAAGTCTCCAAAGGCATTTTTCACAGAAATAGAAAAAACAATCCTAATTTTTTTCTGATCCACAAAGGACTTTATCAGCCAAAGCAATCCTGAGAAAGAAGAACAAAGCTTAAGGTATCACACTTCTTTATTTCAAACTATATTATGAAGCTATAGTAAACAAAGCAGTGTGATATTAGCACAAAAACAGACACATAAACCAATGGAACAATACTGAGAGCTCAGAAATAAACTTAGTCATATATGGTCAACTAATATTGGACAAAGGAGCCAAGACTCTTTGATGCAGAAAAGACAATCTCTTCAATAAAGGGTTCTGGAAAAATTAGATATTTACATGAAGAAGAATGAAATTGGACCCCTTACAGCACTCACAAAAATTAACTTGAAATCGATTAAAGACTTAAATAAAAGACCTATAACTGTAAAGCTCCCAGAAAAAAACATGGAGAAAAATTTCTTTCACATTGGTCTTGGCAATGTTTTATTCATTCATTCATTCATTCATTCATTCATTCATTATTTAAAATATGACACCAAAAGCATAAGCAACAAAAGCAAAAATAAACAAGTGGAATATCATCAAACTAAAAAGCTTCATACAGCAAAATAAAGAACTAACAAAAGGGAAAGGCAACCTATGGAATGGGAGAAAATATTTGCAAACCACAATCTGAAAAGGTGTTGATATCCAAAAACATAAGAAAGGCATACAATTCAATAGCAAAAATCCAAATAATCCAATTAAAAATTTACAAAGAATCGAAATGACATTTTCCCAAAGAAGATATTCAAATAGACAATTGGTGCTCAACATCATTAAATATAAGAAAAATGCAAATCAAAAAACAATGACAATATCATCTCACACCTGTCAAAATGGCTGTCACTGAAAAGACCAGAGATAACCTTTTTTGGCCAGGATGTGAAGAAAAGGGACCTCTTCCTTGTATACCTTTGGTGGGATTGTAATTTGGTACTACCACTATGGAAAGGAGTATGAAGGTTCTTTAAAAAAGTGAATCTAGAACTACCATATAATCCAGCGATTCCACTTCTTGGTATATATCTTGAGGAAACAATCATTATCTTGAAGAGCTATCTGCACCCCATGTTTACTGCAGCATTATTCACAATAACCAAGACATAAAAATAACCTAAGTTTTCACTGACAGATGAATAAAAAAAAAATGTGGTATTATACACAATGGTATATTCTTTAGTCATAAAAAGAATGCCATTTATGACAACATGAATGAACCTGGAGGGCATTATGCTAAATGAAATATCAGACAAAGACAAACACTGCATAATCTCATTTGTATGTGGAATCTAAAAAACCCAGAACTCATAGAAACAGAGAGCAGATTGGTGGTTGCCAGAGGCAGGGGTAGCAGGTAGGGGAAATGTGTGAAGGTGGTCAAAAAGTACAAACTTTAAGATAAATGAGTCCTGGGAATGTAATGTACAGACAGCATGTTGACTATGGTTAACAATACTGTATTATATATTTGAAAGTTGCTAAAAGAGTAAATTTTAAAAGTTCTCATGTTAAAAACAAAAATGTAACTATATAAGATGATGGGTATTAACTAAACTTCTTGTAATCATTTTAGAATATATACATATATCAAATCATTATGCTGTACAACTTAAACTTATAAAATGTCCATTGTATCACAATGAAACTGGAAAAAATGTCTTTTCTAAGAAGCACATAGTTGATTTTAAAAATAGTCTGCTAATCTCAACCTTTTAACTTAAGTATTTAGCCTACTTACATTTCATGAAATTACTGATATATCTGGGTTTATATGTGCCATCCTATTGTTTTCTATTTAAACCACATTTATGTTCCTTTTATCCCTTTTTAAGTTCTTTTAAGCTAATCAAATATTTTATTAGTCATTCCATATTTTCTTTCCATTAACTTGTTAAAAATTCTTGAACTTTTCTTTCATTGCTTAGTCTAGAAATTACATGCATCCAACATATTATAGTCTGGTACACGTTTTATTTTTATTATATCCCAAATAATTCTAGAATCAGAGAAGTGCCATTTATTTTTTTCTCATTTTCTCTGCTATTATTGTTATATATTTCTTTCCATGTTATAAATCTCACAGACATTTTTTCTTATTTATGTTTTTAACAGTCACTAATTTGTTTATATTTCCTACATATTCACCTGTTCTGCTCTTCATTCTTCTCTGAAGTTCAATTCTTCTATCTGGGTTGTTTTCCTTCGGACGGAGGATCCTCCTTTGGTATTTCTTACAGTGAAAATCTAATGTAATAAATTCTCTCAACTTGCATTTATCTAAAAAATATTTATTTCATCTCCTCTTGGAGAATATTTTTGATGGGTACTAAATTCTAGGTTTGCAGTTTGTCTGTCTATCTATCTATCTATCTATCTACCTACCTACCTATCATCTATCAATCAATCAATCAATCAATCAATCATCTATACTAGCACTTAAAAGTGTCATTAATTGTCTCCTGGCTTTTACAGCTTCTTTTGAAAATTCTGCTGTCAGTCTCTTTGTTACTCTTTTGAAGATAATGTGATTTATTTTCCTCTGGTTGCTCTTTATCTTCAATTTTCAGCAGTTTCACTATAATGTAGTCTAGGTATGATTTCCTTTGTACTTAACCTGCTTGAAATTTGTTGAAATTCTCAAATCTCTGAACAGTTGTCCATTAGTTTTGGGAAATTCTTGGCCATTATCTTTTCAAATTTGCTTCTATCCAATTTGCTCCTTTCTGTGATTCCAATTGTGTTCCATGTGTATCTTTCTTATCTGTATATTTCAGGTTTGAAATTGTCAATTGTTCTATTTCCAATTGACTAACTGTATCTTCTGCTATATCCAATAAGTTCTTAACCCACCTACTTTCTTAATTTCAGATATTTATTTTTCAATACTAAGAATCTTTTCAATCCTTTTATAAATTCTGTTCTCTGGTAAAATTCTCAATCTTTTTGTCTATTTTTGTGCATATTTCCCTCTATTATCTTGTACATATTGATCATAGATATTTTAAAGTCCTTGTTTGCTAATTCACCTGTGGGTCTACTTTTAGTAAATGTATTTTACATTTATACACACACACACACACACACACACATATTAGTATAAATAGAGTTGTAACGAGGGACATTCCTGCATTGCTCCTTTCTAGTATCTTCATTAACTATAATGAAGGCTTTTAGGTGATATGTATATATATTTTATCATGTAGAAAGGTATCCACTTTACCAAATACCTTTTTCATCATCTGTGACTAGAGACATATGATTTTTCCTTTTTTTCACTGATTTTTCTCTTTTGACCTATTAATATGTTGAGTTATATTACTACATTTCTTAATACCAAACCATCCTTATATTTCTGGGAAAAAAGTCACAGTTGATTATGAGATATCATTATTTTAATATTCGTTTAATATATTGTTGAATTTGTGTCTAATATTTTATTTACAACTTTTGCATTGGTATTTACAAGTGAGGTTAGTTTTTAGTTTTAATTTTTTTCTGTGCCCTATTTAATAGGTTTTGGCATCAATATCTTGAGCTTCATAAAACAATCTTCATTTTTTCTATGTTCTATAACAATTTAAATAAAAGTGGTACCTGTTTCTTAAAATTTCTCAGAAAAGTGCTTTTGAACTATGAAATGCTAACAAAAGTGTGAAGGCAACCTGAAAAACAGCAGTTAGATGGATAAAATAGATGAGCGACATGCACCTTGATGCAAGATAAAGGAAGCATATGGGTACAATGTAGGCAACATTACATGTGTGTGGGCTGGGTGTGGTCCAAGGGGCAGCCAACATGAAACCCTATAGAAAAAAGACAGGGACCATGTTTTGCACATGTTTGTATCCTCCACTCCACACCCAGCATGGTGTTGTGACATTATGGTTAGGAGCATGGCTCTGAGATGGACAAATTCTCCTACTTACTGTGTGACCTCAGGTAGATCAATTCTCTTCTCTGAGCCACTTTCCCCCCATTTTTCCAAAGACAGTAAAATTTATATTTAAAGGTTATCATGAGGACTAAATGAGATGAAATACTGTGTGTAAATTTCCTCACAAAGACTGTGTTGGGGATACAGTAAACTATGCTCATTTTTATCCCTGCGATTACTTAATGTTATTCCCAAGTGAAAATAATTTTCTTTGCGATTACAAAAGTAATGCATCTTCATTGTAATAGCAGCAAAGAATACAACCATTCTGTATATAAATAGGATGATTCTATATACAGTATTATAGCCTAAAATCTTCACATAATAACTTGTGGTCATCATTTCCCTGACAGTAGTAACTAATGGAATTAGAGGAATCCTTCACCTTCCTGATAACATGAGTTCAATTTCAGTGGCCATAGGCCGTATCTGGGTATAGATGTCCATTGTGAACACAGCGCTGGCACTGTTGAAACTAGAAGTCAGGGAGGACATGAGAGAGGCCCATAGTGCGGACAGCATCACACCTTGTATACCTGAAAGAGAAGGGACATCTCCTAAACCTTCAGCTCTGTCCACAACAGGATATGACTTAGGCCTCCTAAGGAACTTTTCTATAAACTAAATTTTCTTCTACAAAACAATCAAATTAAACAATCAAATTTTATTTGAAGTGAAATGCCATCAAGACTATAGGCAAGTGATGCTGTTCCTTGTGCCTCAGTGTCCTCATCTGTAAACTGGGCATGAAAGTACTTATTGTATAACGTTTTTGTTAAAATTAAGACAACTTAAGTATATGGGTTAACACTCAACAAATGTAAGTTATAAACATAACAATCTAGTATTATTACTTGAAAGACCACCTTGTGGCAAGGACTTTGCTCTGTCAGGAGATTTCTGTGTGCTGCTGGAAGAGACTGAGGGTAAACAGAACCTGAACTGAAGGTCTACTTTAGCAAGCTCCCACTATATTCAGTGGGCTACTTGGTGCAGGCAGAGACTAGTGTCCATGGATTTGCCTTCCTTCAGGTGCCCTACAGCCCACTCTCACTTGCAGCCCTGGGAACTCTAAGACAGATTCAGCTGGAAAATCCAAACAACTTCCTTCCTGAACTGTGGAATGGTTAGTATTTCCTTCAGTTAGATTCCATCTATATCACATTTTATGGAACAGTCTCAACTTTTCTAGCCTATTGACCTCCAGAGCTAATATAAATTTGTTTTTTAACCATTTCTATGGAATTTGGGAAACAGATGAGATGAATGCACAGGCTCATCTCACAGTGAAAGCCATCTCACTATTGGTGAACTGCCCATCTCCTTGTCTATCCCATTGGATGTGAGCTCTTTGGGAGCAGGGCTAAGTTTCTGACATCTCTGCACTCGTGGCTTAGAACAATGTCTAGCGTGGTGTGGAGCAAAGGCACGAGTTAAATTGGGGAAGTGAACAATGCAAATCCCAAGCACAAATGGTGCCTCTGAGAGCATATGCACTGTCTGTGAATGCGTGAAGAATGAAGAGGAAGGAGGCCCAGCTCCTTCTCTCAGGGGAAGCAAGTTTCTTTCTACACAACTATCTTCTCCCACTGGACAGCCAACATTTCTACTCAGAAGAATGGGCTGACTGGTGGACAAGCCCTCACTTATAGCCCGATGGCAGAGGCTCCAATAGGGACACAGATCACAGGGTTTCTATGGCCATCGATGGCAGGATCCACTTCTTACCTTTGGGCATTAGCTCCATCACCAGCAGTGGGTAGGCAAGGGAGCTGCAACTAGTTCTGGTGCCACAGTGCTTTTCACATTCAGAAGGTGTAACACATGCCACTTTTTCTGCAAAGAGATATAGTCACACCAACACATTGGCCTTAGAGCTCTAAAATTTGAGCCCAGGGGAAGAGAAGCAAATAGGAATTATACATTCCTAATTTATTAGATTCTTGGTCTACTGGTGACTGCTCCAATTTATGATCCTACACACTCTTCAGGAGCTTAGGGTGGAAGAAAAAGCTAGGAGTTAGGCACTGAGGAATAAAATAAATTAATGCTTCTACCAATTTATGGTCTGACCCAAAGCAAGTACTTTGACCTTAAAAGCTTTCAATGATCCCAGCTACACATTAGGAAAACAATCAGACTATTCATCCACATACTAATGTGTACGAGCAACTCATAAACTTACTCTTAGCCCTGACAGTTATGTTACTTTAAGAGTATTTGGGGAGAAATTTTGGACAAAAGGAAGTAAAGGGTGTGAATGTGATATGCCTATCAAGAGCTTAAATATAGGATATAGTTAAAATGTAAGGAAAAAACCAAAAACAATAAATCAACATAGACTAGAAGGAGGCAGGATACTGCCTAGGTTTATGGGTTAAGCAAGCTATTTTACTGGGGACAGCTATCTTGCTTAAGAAGAGCAGTTACTCATTATCTAGAAAAAGAATGTAGTAACTCAAGTGGGGGGGAGGCTACTATGAAAATTTGTTTTCCTTTGCCTATTCTCCTTTCCTCCTGCTTTGAGTAACAGGACCTCAACTAACAGGCCTTAGGGAACAAGGCCTGGCCATTCTGGAAATTCCTTCTCCTTAGTCACAATGACTGCTCTCTATCATTCAAGTGAGTTCCCTAGGATTCATCTGGGATTTCTGTGGAAACTACTCTTTCTGTGGGGGTTGTTGAGCTGGTGGGATAGAGGCCTGGTGCTTCTGATGGCAGTCTTGCCATCAGACAAGGATGACACCAGCTCAGAAGAAGTAGGAGCCAACAGTTCACATCGTTTTCAAATAAAAGCCCAAGTAATATAAAGACCTACACAGAAAACCAGATTTAGAGAATCATACCTTGGCAGTGTCTGACCCCCAGCTCTGAGCAGGGGAGAGACCCAGAGCCTAGGGCCAGAAGCATTCAGGTTAGAAATAGAAAAGCATATTCTTCCAGGAACACGGGCAGATGCCCAGCTTTCATGATAAATGGCTTTCTGGCTTTGTACACTTGGCATGTGTAAATGGATCTGTGTGTGACCATTTTTGAGGACTATACCATTCCAAAGCAAGCAAGCACTCTCCCCGTACATTCTATGAACTCCATTCACCTCTTGGTCAGAAGGTTAGAGGGAGTTTGGGTTCCTGAGGCCCACTCAAGCTAGAGGGGGAGTTATTTCTCACTCTTTTTCCCCATCCCCTTAGCACCTTTTAGAATCCAAACACATGCAATCCTGCCCAGTCTTCTTCCTTAGTGAGCACAGTGGTCCATGGTATGGAGTGGGGGTGGGGAGGCAGGGCTGTGAAGCCCAGGGGACTCTGGGGTCCTGGAGAACACAGGGGCCTATTTTCTATTTAATGAGGAGGAATCACCCATGAGACCTAAGAGTGCTGCCTGACAGCCAAAGACCAAATGTGGAAATGTTGGAACACAGTAGTCCTTTCTGTTAAAAGTGGAAAGAAATTAGGATTAAAAAAAAGAGGTATGTCTTGGGGGCAGACTGAAGAATGAATTAGGGTTATAAATGTCTCCTGTACATGTTACTGAGCAACAAGAAGTGTTTTACATTCTGACCTGGTTACAGCACTGCAGCAGAAGACTCACGAAAGTTGCTGGCTTTGCCTCAGTGGCTGCACCTATCAGAGTACGTACTCCATAAAGGGTGAACGAATAAACAAACCTGGTACCCTGAGAAACAGTACAGCTAGTAAAACAAGGTGGAAATAGGGATGAGATACATCTGTAGAATTATGATAGCTCATTAAGGGGAAAAGGGATGTTTCTATAGCATTTAATGGAAAGAATGTGGGCCTCAGAGTCAGACCAACTTTGGGGGTCATATCAAGCTCCTCCTTTGACAGGCTTCATCTGTCCAATGAGGCTACACAAACCCACATCTGGGGCTGTGAGAGCAGTGATGGCATCTGGCAGACCCCCAGCACAGCGCCTAGCACGGTGTTTCCTGTGACAGAAGGGGAGGATCTCAACCTTCCTGTGGATTGTGCCTCTATGTCATGGCAGAGACTGGGCCCCAGCCGCAGGGAGCATTAGTGGTTCTTTCCTGCCTGAACTTCTCTCTCTTGCCATCTTCCTCCATGGTCTCTGCCAGACTTCTACTCAGCTATATCCCTAACCCAAACCTATTGCTCCCAAGGCAGCAATCTGGCGTACCTTGACACCAGTATACCATGAGAGATCTGACAACCCCAAATGTTCTCTAGACCTCTAAGACAGGAGAAGCTGATCAGGGTGAACACATCAGAATCAAGAATTTACCTGGGTACAGGATGCGGCTGATCATTCCTGGCATCACGATGCTGAACATGGACAGCAGCTTCAGGCACCCACAAAAGACACAGCCACCCTTCACGTGAGACATGTTCTTTCCTGCCAGGCACCGCTGGACAGAAATCTGCAAGGAAATACAGGTGGGTGAGGGGGGTGATGGCTTTATCTGAGTGTATAAAGCCCAGGCTGCTTCACAACAGATAGGACAATTATGACCTGCTGTGGTAGCCGGATGTGCCCTCTGGTGGATTTCTGCTAAGCTGTTCATCCCAATCATCCAGACATCTCTGGGGCATTCAGGGCTAGAAGAGATGTGTGTGATCAGCGAGCACGTTTTACTCAGTGCACAACTGCCTGAGGGGGCAGGGATGGTGCACATGACCTTGGCCTCATTGCTAGCACTGCACACCAATCATTGTAGCACAGTGCTTGCAAGCTGTCCCCTGGCAAGGATGAGACTCTCTCTTAGAGGCTATGAAACATCTCTTCCAGGAAAAAGGAGAACTGTGTGACATCAATCAAAGCAAAGGTGGGGCCCTGGCAACAAATGAGTGTTCAGAACTGGGGCCAACGTCATTCATCTAAATTGAAATGAATTAGTGTAGAACTTTAAAGCGCAAAAAATTTCCTAAAAAATGTTTCATGACCCATTTCATGGAGCTCCTGCTGTAAGAGGCAGTGTGCACTCAGGCTGAACAGAATGGTACAGCTGGCAGGTGCACAAGCACTTAAGAAAAAACAGAAAGTCACAGTCCAGTACATCAAAACAACGCAGTATTATGTATGCACTAAAATTACATTCTTTAAGAACATTTAAACAATGTGCAAAAGTGTTCAAAGTGTGATTGATGGTAACTAAAAGGTACAGGGTACAACCACCATAGCATATACACTGTGACTCTATACCTAGGAAAAAGTCCACAGGAATCAATCAACGTGATAACAGTGGTTAATCCTAGAATAGCAGAATTAACAGGCTGGATTTTCATTTTCTTCTCTACATTTTCTTTATTTTCCAAATGCATTATTTTAGTAATAGGAGGAAGATCCCCAAAGTGGTTCTGCCTCATGCAGCAGGTATTGCTTCTTAGGAAGCCTGGCATCCTGTTGCTGGGTTCTCAGTGGACACTGCCTCTGTTGAGCAAGTTGGGGGTGGGGGTTGTGTGTGGCATGTAGCCAGGCTGCATTTCCTTGTCTGTGTTTAGTCCTGTGCACAGAAGAGACTGTCTTTCAGGGAGGGGATGAAGAAACAGGGCAAGGGTATAAACCTATTCTGTAGAAAAGCTGATCAAAAGGACATTAAATTATTCCAAGAAGAAATGTCCTAAGCACTTTCATATATTGATATTTAGTACAAGAAAAGGATTGTTTAAAAATGATGATGGGACAAAGTTTAACAATTTTCCTACCATCAGTCTATTTGCTTTTTAAATTCAAATTTCTTCTGAAATGATTTTCTTCACTAGTTAGGGAGTTATATATTCTACTTCTATGTTTTAATTACTGTTGAAATTTTAACACAGATACAACTTCAAGTCTAAAAAAATAAATATTCCTACCCTTTTGAATAATTTAAAGTCCATAGCCAGATTTAACTCCAAACTGTGGTCCAATATTTTAGTCTTATTCTGTTTTACTTCCTATATTCGTAATTATGATGTAATAATCAGCCAATGTTGATTTGCTCAAATCAAAAAAGCCAGTGCTTTAGATTTCCCCATGTGCCTGTCAACATCTTTGCTAACGATTCCTTCTTGTTCTTCAGTACTTTCTTTTTCTATATGTACATCTTTTAATCTTCTTTAGGAAAATAAATGTCTTTATTTTACCCTTAGTTTTGACATGTTCTTTAGAACATTAAGCATTTTACTCTTCTATGTTTAGGTTATATTTTTGCGCCTGGGAAGTCTATTGTCAGTATAATTCTCTTCTTTGGTAAATACAGGTAACCTTCACTCTCAGGATACTTTCAAAATCTTCTCCTTGTCTTTGATGTTCTGAAATTTCATTATGATGTAACTTTGTGTGAATTTTTGAATTATCTCTGCTTGAGAGTCATTGTGATTCTTGAATCTGATGATCCATACTGTTTTAACAATTGTAAAAATTCTCAGCATTTTCTCCTCAAATATTGCTTCTCTTCCCTCAAATATCCCTTTTCTTCTGGAATGCCAATGAGATGTATTTTAACCCTCATTCTACCTCCTATGTCACTTTCTCTTTTACATTTTCCATTTTTTAGGGTGATTTCTAGGTAATTTCTTCAGTTTTTTCTTCCAGATTACTATTTTTTCTTCCTTTAGCTGTGTTTAATCTGATGTTTTAACAGTTACTGAGTTTTACATTTCAATAAGTATATTTTTCATATCTAGGAGTTTGATTTTTCAAATCTGATCTTTTTCAATCGAATTGTGTTAATGTTTTCAGTTCTACTGTTATTTATTTAAACACTTATTTTGTGTTGGGTTATCTAATACTTCAATTTTCTGAAATTTGAAGGTATTAATTCTGCTGTTTCTTGCTCAAGGTGGTTTGATTCATCCAAGTTTTCTAATTTTGGGTTGGGGCTCATGCTGAGCAGACATTTATTTCTGGGAATCTTGTAAAACCTTAGTGAGAGTGAGTCCCTTCAGAGAGAACTTGCTGTTACTTATGCCAGGCCGGTGAGTAACAAATTTTGAATGAGTTTATGTTCGTTTCTTTCCATGGAGTTTTCCTGATCATACAAAGCAAATCTAAAACCCAAACATACAAGGAAGGCAAGCCTGCCATTATAAATTCTCAGAGGACACTATTTTCCTCCTCCTAGAACTCAGGTTGAAGCACTTCCTTTTTTCAGTTGTTTCTCCTTGATGGTGGGCATTTTTTTCCCCCCTTGTTTAACCTTTTCACTGAGGTTACAATAGTGGAAAGAATCCAAGTTCTACATGGAGGGTTCACTCTGTACCACTCGCGAACTCAAGGCCTCCCACTTGTTCTCACCTGGCCATTTAAATACGAGTCTTTGAAAACCAAGCTTGGTAAATGCTGTCATGACATTGTCTGTGTCAATGTCAGCTTAGCTCTTTTTATTTTAATTCTGTTTTTGGAAAATCTCTAGAGACTTTCTTCCTTTCTTAAGAGCTCCTTTATGAATATAGAAAGATGTCTGTTATATTTTAAAAGGATCATACAACAAGTGACATTTTGTGTCTGGCTTCTTTTACTTAGGATAATAATGTTTTCAAGATTTACTCAAGTTGTGGTATGTAGCAGTGCTTCATTCCTTTTTATGGCTGAATAATATTCCACTGCATGGACATATATTTTATTTATCCATTTATTAGTTGATGAATATTTAGGTTGTTTCCATCTTTTGCAGATGGTGAATAATGCTGCTATGTGTGCCTATTTTTTACTTCATTCCCTTCTCTTGCTCCAGAAATGATCACTTTCATGACTATTTAATTCTTCCTTGCTTTTCTTTATAATTTTTTTCCCACTTAATTTGTATACCTAAATAACATAACATAGCATTGACTGTGCTAACCTTTACATAAATGTAGCCTTCGGAATCTAGCTTCTTTAACTGGCATCATGCTTTAAAGATGTATCCACGGTACTATGTGTAGCTGTACTTCCTTTTTATTTTTACACTGCCTTTTTACTATATGAATATTTCACAATTTATTTAATGGTATACCATTAAGGGAGAGCCAGGTAATTTTTAGAATAAGTGTGAATGTTTAAAAAATCCAAATGAAATAGTAATCAGTTGCATTTAATTTATTGACTCAATTAAGAGAACATCCAAACAACTGCCCTTTTTAGATAATGATAGGGAAGAAAAAATTGAAAACTGGTGTGTTATGGATGGGGCTATGGGAGAAATTCCTTGTAAACAGAATTTCATGTAAAGTTATTGAGGCAATAAACAAAGATTAGAAAGGAAACTTGGCCACTGAGTGCATATAGGCCCACAGATACCTGCAGCTGCATCTAGTCTGGAATGCATCCAGGATCTCCAGCACTTCAAGTGCAATGTGTCTAATTACCTGATCAGTACACCAGTAGTACAAGGAGATGATGGAGATGCCAAAGACAGTTCCAGGCCAGGGGAGGTCTCCAGTAATAGGATGTCGGAAGATATGGAAAGAATCCAGGCGAGGGAGGTAGCATTCTGGCTTGGCAGTCCAGTTTCCTTCATGAATTATGCTTGGCTTAGCATTAAAGTAACCATGCAGTAGCTCCTGGTATCCTCCCACTTCTTTAAAGGCTTAAAAACACCATAAAATTTATTAATACCTTAATTTGTATGATAACATGTCTAAAGAAGCAAGATTGCAAAGTAAGACCCAATTTGATTAACTGAATCTAACATAAAAAGTGCAATGGAATGACCAAATAGTAGAGACTGTATGTGCCTAAGAAAAGATACCATTTATTTCAAAGAGAAAGAAGAGTATAGTGGACTTTGTGGCCATGTGTCCAGCAACCCCTGCTCCTGCTGCTGGCAGCAGAACCTTTCTTTCGAGCTGCATTCCATCCTATGTGGCTTAGATGGGCCTCATCAATCTGTCTACCATTTCAATCTGGTATGTAACTCAGGCCTGGCCAAAGCTCCTTGTCCCCTGGTCAATGACTGATGGAATGGACTTGAAACTCAATCTTGGCTAATCAAAACTGTCCCAGGATTCATTCTTCTTTTTAAGGAACCAAAAATGTCTGCCTCTTTTCTTTGGGGTTCTCAGCTGGTATGGAAGTTTGAAGCTCTTTTGTCCACCCAGTTCACGCAGAATCCCACATCTAGCTATGCCTGAGACAATGTACCCCAGGAATTTTTAGCTATGTTAGCCAAGACAGTACTTATTTGCTTATACTAGTTTTGAACTTAAGTACTATCGCAAGTTATCAAAAGAATCTTGACTAAAACAGAAATTAATATTTGCTTTCCTGCAATGCCAGCAAAACATTTATGAAACTTCATATTTGAAATTTGCTTCACAGCCTGTGACATTTCTCCCTCAATATTCTATGTAGTGTAAAATCTTAACACTAAAAAAAATATTTTCTAAAAGGCACTAAAACACCCATAATTCCACATACCTAACTAAAAAACACTTTTATTTTGACATGTTAAACCATGTTCTTTGATATAGACTAGATTTTTGAAGTAGGTTCAGAATTATCTGGAGTCAAGACTATTCAATGAAAGGACACTGAGTGACTATGATCATAAATAATAAGACACCTCAAGCCTTTCTAACAATGAATTCCATGTGCATTTTTTAAAAAGGTGAAATATAAAACTACGAAGTTATTGGAAGAAAACAGGAGAACATCTTTATGAACTTGTGTTAGGAAATACATTCTTAAACAAGATACAAAAAGGAAAAGAAAGGCTAATAAATTCGACCTTAAAATTTAAAATTTATATGACTGCAACCAAGTTAAATTTTTTTTAGACAGAAAGAAGAGATTTGCATCATGTATAAATTACTCATATTCACCAACAGCCAAGGAAAATTACTGGAAAGAAACATGGTAAGAATGTGAACAGGTAATTAATTCACAAGAGAGAAAATACACATGGACACTAAGTATATGAATAGATGCTCAGCCTCATCAATATCTGGAAACTTTGCATTAAAACAAAAATAAGATATTTTTCTTTACTTCACCTACTGGGTGTATTTTTTAAAAGTCTTAAAATATTAAGTGTTAGCTGAGAGATTAGGAAACATAGATTCTCATACATTGTTGAGAATATAAATTAATACAGTAGTCCTCTTTTATCTACAAGGAATACATTTTAACATCCTCAATGGATGCTTGAAACCACTGATAGCACCAAACTCTGTATATACTATGCTTTTTCCTATATGTACATATGTGTGATAAAATTTAATTTATAAATTAGGCATAGTAAGAGATCTGTAACAATTTCTATAAAAATTAGAATTATAATAATATACTATAATAAAAATGTGAATGTGGTCTCTCTCAAAATATCTTATTGTACTGTACATTTTCACTTAAAGGAAGCACTTTATGGCTTCTCTTGGCATATCCAAATTGCCAGTATCACTACTCTTGTACCTTTATTAAGTAAAATAAAGGTAACTTGAATACAAGCACTATGATACCGTGACAGTTGATCTGATAACTGAGATGGCTACTAAATGACTAACTGGCGGGTAGCTTATACAGTGTGATTCACTGAAAAAGGAATGATTCATGTCCCAGGTGGGATGAAGCGAGATTTTATCACACTACTCAGAATGATGTGCAATTTAAAACTTATGAATTTTTTATTTCTGGAATTTTCCGTTTAATATCTTTGGACTGCAGTTAACTGCAGGTAACTGAAACCGTGAAAAGTGAAACTACAGAAAGGGGGGACTACTTTACAACCAATTTGGAGAGCAATTTGGGGTATCTCTTGACAAAGCTTATTCCAATAATGTAATGTGTTTATTCCAGTAATGTAAGATTGTGTTAACATTAAAAACCAGGTCAATGTAATATACTGTGTAATTAACAGGATAAAGGGAAAAAAACACCTGATATAATTCAAGCCTATGATAAATGATCTTAGAAAACTAGGAATAGAACTTTGATAGTATGATAAAAAGTATCTATAAAAAAATTGACAGCAAATATTTAATGGTGAAATATTCAAAGCTTTCCAAGACTGGGAATGAAGCAAGAATGTCTGCTGTCTCTACTTCTATTCAACACTATACTAAAGATTTTGACCAATGTAACGACACAAGAAAAAGAAAAAAAAAAGGTATAAAGTTCAGAAAGGAAGGAAACAAAAAGATAACTTCTTGACTTGAGTGCTGGTTACCAGAGGGTGTTCATTTTGTGATATTTCATCTAGTTACGTACTACTTTGGGTTGTGCACTTTTCAGTAAAAGGTTTATTACAAACACAGAAACATAAAAGACGTAACAGATCTCTATTCACTGACATAGAAGTTTGCCTATGATATAGTACCAGTGATAGAAAAACAGTCACAAAATTTTGTTTTGATTATAATATATATATATAGATAGGTTAAAAATGTTTATATACATACATACATATATATATAATATATATAATATATATGTATGTATTTATGTATATCTATATATCTATATCTATCTATCTATCTATCTATCTATATATATATAGAGAGAGAGAGAGAATATGAGAATATTTCTGAAAGGATATATACAATTCTTATCATACTAGTTGTCTGGAGACTTGAACTGAGAAACTGAGGGCAACAAGTATTTCACAGTGTACTCTATTGTTTTGTTTAGCTTGTGTATATATTATCTAAAAATAAAAAATAAAATTGTATGTGCATGGGTTCCCATTGTGACAAGTTTAAAGGACAACACTCATTTGGATGTATAAGTTCTTCTATATTAAAAAAAAACAATTATTTCATTACTTTATAATAGTTTACTTAATAAAAAAAGTAACATGAATACCCCAAGTTAAAAATCCCATTAAACTTCTCAGGAAATTGTTTTGGCTGGGTGGCCGATAAATAATGAATTTCTTCCCAAAGTTCTAGAGGCTAGCAAGTCAAAATCAAGGTGCTGGCCAACTGGGTGTCTAGTGAGGGCCCTCTTCCTGGTTCACAGAGAACCATCTTCTCACTGTGTCCTTACATGATACAAGGGGTCAAGGAGCTCCCTAAGGCCTCTTTTAAAAGGGTGTTAACGTCATTCATGAGCCTCCCAAAGGCCCCCATCTTATATACCATTACATTGGGGGTTACGATTTCAACTAATAAATTTTGGGGGGGACACAAACAGTCTATAACAGTAAAGATTATATAATTATTTAGAAATATTATTGCTAACATTATATAGCATATCTTACCAGCCACTAAAGTTTAGTTTGATGTCATTTTCAACTATTTGGGTAGACTTGGTAGATTTTAAAAATGTTGATGTTTAACACTAGCACACAATTAAATACAATGGCTTAGTGCATTTTACAGTTTATAGTCACTCAAATAGTCATCTCTTCTCAGCTTATTTAAAAATTCTTTGGATCATGCCTGATATGTACTTTGTGTCCCAGCAACATCATACTGAGTATACTTCATGGTGCACTAATGCTTACTGAGTGGTAAAACTGAGGACTGTGTGATTCTGTTAGAATCTATCTTTTCTCATTCCGTGGGGTTCAATAACATGCTCTATGGAATGACACTGCTTCAATTGTATTCACATATCATTTCAGTAACTTTCAATACCTGAGCCAAGACCAATCTCTTACCCACGGAGCCAAGTGTAACAGCAACCTCACTAAGGTCAAACTCCTAGCCAGTAGAAGAAAACTTCCATTTTAAGGTAAGTGTATTTGCTATTACAGGTACTACAGTATTTTAGTTCATGTACTGGGCTTTGATGTTACAGAGGTTCAGCTCTGAGTTCTGCTCTTGGTGTATCTTACAAGCAAGTTATTTAGCTGAGACTGTTTCCTCATGTGTAAAATGAGATTAATGACAGTAGTTATGCCTCATGGTGACTGTAATGATTAAAGAGGCAATATAGATAATGCTTACATAGTACCTGATAATACATATCAGCTATTATTTTCATTTTTTTTACTTAATAATTTGTTAAATTCTTCTGCCTTTTTATGTCCCAATTTTCCTTTACTTCTCATTTTTTTAGATGAATGAATAACCTACCATGTGCCTCAGACTGCACTGTATGAGGGAAGGCTCTGGTTCTTAAGACATTTTATTTATGTGACACAACCAATGAACAATCAAGGTATGCATCAAAAAATGTTGAGTGGTAGTGATACAAGCCCAGAGAAGAAAGATGTGCAGATGGAATAATCAAAGAATCACACCTTTGGAGAAGATCTTCCATTGACCATGACAGATGGGTTTAATTGAGTGGACAAAAAGGAGAGGGGCTTCTAACTGGAAAGTCCCCCGGCAGCAATCAGATTCAAAGATTCCACCCATGGTTCTCAGTCTTCTCAAGATTTACTTACCAAAGCCCATTAGCAAGACTGATCCTAGAACCACAACGCCAGCATGTAAGGCATCAGTATAAATCAAAGCTGCAAAACCACCTAAATAAGCGAGAGAAAGTAAAAAAGCCACATTTGACTCTTTCCACCGAAAGTTGCTTTGGCATCCTATCCTATTCTATGTACTTGTTCCCTCCTAGATATCCACAGTCACACCTTTTTTCTCTTTAATTCAGTGGGTCTTATAAATACTTATCCTTAGTCTCAGTACATCCTGTTTTCTCTCTTTAATATCCCTTATGATCCTTTATTGGATTCTTATCTTGCCCTTGCATGTCTCAATTTCTCTTTACATCCAATTTTTTTTGATAAATGAAAATGTGGTAGTTTTCCTAAGGAAAATAAACCTAGAAATTTTCCTAAAATCTCAGTTTGGAAGCAATAGTAGCATTCCTGGCATCTACCTGCTGGATGTCAATATAGACTTCTCTAATTGTGACAACCAAAAATATCTCCAGGCATTACCAATGTCTCCTAGGAAGGAAAACCCACTCCCCACTCACACTACTGAGAACCACTGAGTGAGTGAATTCCATTCCCAGGCCTGATTCTCTCCACTCAACTGTAATGAACTGAACTATTGCTGAACAAAACATAGGATGAGAGCGCTCACTCTCAAAACCTAGGCAGAGGTTGTTTAGGATGGAACTACCTACATAAAAGATCCTGTCTGATGGCCAGATCAGGTTATTAGAGGTGAGTAGGATGGCCTGAAGCTGCTGCCTCTTCCTCTTTCCTTTTCTGTGCTCCCACCCTTTTGCCTGGCAGCCTGCTGTATCAGGCCCAGTCCCACCCCGAATGCAATTACTGCTATCCTGCCAACCCCCTTGGAGAGCCCCTATGAGCCCAATCTGATTTCTAGGGGTATGACTCTACTTAGGTATGCTGTATTGATTATTTTCACTGTTCTCTCCATCCCTAGGCCACAGGAATGTGATTTATAGACTTAGAGAAAATGCAAAAGCTGAAGACCCCTGCTTCAATGTCTACCAGGATGCCATTAAGAGGCAGAGTTTTCAAGTCAATATAAATACCTGAGTGGTTAGAGTAATCTCACCTGTGATGGTATAAATGCTAATAAATATCAGCAAGAATATGGTGGCCTGGTAAACATCCCATCCAAAAATCATCCCCATGACCATAGCACTAGTGCTGATCTCCACCTGAAATGAGTATAAAGGTGCAGGCTGTACTTTCATTTTTAGCTCAATTGATAGCAATCCCATAAAAACACTCATCTTAGAAGCCATTTGCAGTTAGCACATCCAATCCATCACTAGTGGACACTGGGTGAGGGTTACTCAAGTTCTACTGGGCAACAGGCTTGTGTCCCACGAGTTCAGCCAAGGTCAGTCAGTACCTTTAGGACTTGGGTTAACCCAAGTGATCCAGTTAATACAACTTAGCCTCTTCCTCCCTGGAGCCTGAGTGGGGAGTGTGCTGAGAGAGTTGTTCCTGCAGTTCTGTCATTGAGAAAAGGCAAAGGGAATGGTTTATCAGGAGTTGGCAAGTTTTTCTATAGGGCCAGATTGTAAATGTTGTAGGCTTTGTAGGCCACATATGGTCTGTTTTTTACAACTCTTTAGAACTGTAAAAACCATGCTCAGCTTAAGGACTGTACAAAGCAGACCACCAAGAGGATTGGCCTATGGGCTTGATTTGTTGATCCCTGTCTTAGTTGACAGTGATTCTGAAGCATCTGCACATTATTTAAAAGAATAATTTCTTGCTTTTTTATTCTGGTCCCCAAAGCCAGGGATACAATGAATGGGCAGAGATTTTCCCAACACTCATCTATCCATTTATTTACCAAATGTTAGTAATACTGAGTACCAACCATGTAGTAGATATTTAGCAGTGTTCAGGAGACACAAATGTTACCAGAACTCAGTCCCTGTCTTCAAATAGCTTACAATTAATGAGGGAGACAGACCACTAAATAGGCAATTTCCATGCAACAAGTGACACTCATTTGATAATTCAAAAAGCATTTATTGAGTGCCTATGTGATAAAAAGTGTTCTCAGCACAGGAGGCAATGCAATGAACAAGCCAGGCTAGTCTCTAAGCTTCAAAAATTTTGCACCAAAGTGGAGAAAACAGAAAATAAGGAAACAAATTTCTGTTGTATGGTGATAAAGAAAATAAAAACAGTAATGGAGTAGAGGTTGATCAGCACATCCATGGAAGGCTTCTCCAAGGTGATGATATTTGAAAAATCTGAGGAAGAACATTCCAGACACAGTATAGAGCAGGTGTCAAAGGCTTTAAGTTGGAATAAGCTTGCTGGATTTGAGAAACAATAAAGCAGACAGTGCGGCTACAGCATGGTGACTATGGGAGAGGGAACAAGGCCCGAGAGTTAGGGGCTAGAACAACATAGTCCTTACCAGTCATAAGAAGGATTTTAGTTTTTTTTTTTTTCTTTCTGTAAGGGCAAAGGGAACTTCTGGATTGTTTTAAGCAGGGGAGTGACATTACGTAAAGATATGACATGGGTAAGCCCATAGTTCTCTGGGAACACAGAAGGACATATGACCCCATCCTGGGAGGCAGAGAAGATGCCTCTGACTTTTATTTTTTGCACAGTATTATTAAGCTATTTTTTTCTCTATTCAAGGTTAGACAGCAGAGGCCAACAAGTAATTTATGGGACCCTAGAATGACCTGCTGGGACAAGTCTAGTATAGTTCTGCCTATTGATTCTTCTTTGTTTTGCTATCTTTCTTGGGTGGCTTTTATACAACTTACCGAGACCCTATTGAAGATGTAGAGGAATAAGTACAGAACAGCGATAAGGAACTGGATCCGGCAGCCACCAAATCTCTTCCTCAAATATTCTGGCATTGTCACCACCTATAAGAGCAACAAGAGAAGTCACTATGAGACAGAGTGCCAGAAAAGGCAGGCCCACAGAAATGGGCCTTGATCACGAAGTGCTGAATGTCAGAGATGTGCTGATGGTGGGAGCAGCCCAGGAAAACTGGATGCAGGGTCATCAACTCTGGCTGTATTGCACAGCACCTGTAGAAATGAGAGAAATAAGAATGGACAGGCAATACAGTTGTCTTTGAGAAGCTTGGAATCTAGCTTCCTGTGCAATATTTGGAATACAGGAGGAGATCCAGCTAACTGAAAATGTCTAATAATGACAAATCACTATTATGAAATAATAATCATAGAACAAAATCAAATGCTTTATCACATACTTAATATATAACAAGTGCTTCAGAGACAGAACTTGACTCTGTGCCAATGATGCTTGTGTATGTGCTAGTGCCCCAAACAATTCTGTTAATTTCTACTTCCATCCTCTCAGGCTGGATGCACCCAGTAGCAAGGAGTGTGTCCTTTCTGTTCATTAGACTCATTAGCACAGTGCCTAGCTCATGGTAGGTGATTAAGTAATTGTTAAATGAATACTTTCCCACCTTCAGACCTGATTATCCTCATGTGCTCTTGTCTATCTACCTCACACATGCTTAACTCAAATTCCATATGCTTTATAAAGATGTATCTGGGGGCTTCACAGGGACCATGCACCCTCTTCTAAAACACCTACAGTTTTTATTACTTTAACCTCTCACTTTTTTTTTCTTTTAAGCATATACTGTCATATATGGCTCATTTTCTCCATCAGGTTCTAAGCTGTTTTATACTGACTACTTGCATTAGTCTGCTAGGGCTGCCACAACAAAGTATGACGACTGACTGAATGTATTATTTCACAGTTGTAGAGGCTGTAAGTTCAAGGTGTTAGTTGGTTGCTTCTGAGGACATTGAAGGAAGATCTGTTCCAGGCATCTCTTCTTGGCTTGTTGATAGCTGTCTTGCCCATGTCTTCATATCCTCTTCTCTCTGAACATGTCTGCGTCCAAATTTCTACTTTTTTTGAATTAGTTTGTTCTTTTTATTCCTTAGATTCTGCATATAAATGAAATCATATAGTGTTATCTTTCTCTGTCTGACTTAAATACCTTCTAGGTCCATCAAAGCAATATCTTTTTCCATCTCCTTACTTTTCATATGTAGGGGTCTTGTTTTCTTATCCTTTCATCCACTCTATCTTTTGGTTGGACACTTAATTCTTTTCCATTTAAGGTACTTATTGATAGGAAGGTAGTTTTACCATTCTTTATTCCTGTTTTTAATACAGGAATAAAGAGACTTAAAGAAGTCCCTTCAACATTTCCTTTAATACTGGTTTGGTAGAGAGAAATTCCTTTAGCTTATTTTTGTCTGGGAAATTCTTTATCTGTCCTTCACCTGTAAATGATAGCTTTGCTGGATAAATTATACTTGTAGATCCTAGGTCTTCATCCTGTCGAATAATTTTGTCACATCCTTCTGTCCTGCAGAGTTTCTTTTGAGAAATCAGCTACTAGTCTTATTGGTATTCCCTTATAAGTAATTATTTTTCTCTTGCTCCTTTTAATATTCTTTGTCTTTAACCTTTGGCATTTTAATTATGATGTATCTTGGTGTGGGCTTCTTTGGATCCTGGATTTTTGGAATTCTCTCAGCTTCCTGGGGTTTTATGTCCATTTACTCCACCAAGTTAGAAAAGTTTTCCATCATCATTTCTTCAAACAGCTGTTCAATATCTTGGTTTTCTTCTGTTATGCTGATCAGATGAATATTTGGAGCCTTAATAGTGTACCATATCTTCCTGAAATTATTTTTATAGTCTTGGCATCTTTTTTCTTGGCATTCTGATTAAGTGTCCTGATTGGCTTTCCTGTCCTCTAGATATGGCATTTGATCCTCTTCTTTATTCACTTTGTTTATTCCATTTAATATACTTCTCATCTCAGATAATGTGTTCTCCATTTCAGACTGGTTCCATTTTATAATTTCCATTTCCATTTTTATGGGTTTTTTTTATTCTCTTTGTTGGAGTTCTCCACACTTCCTAAAAATTCACTGAGCATTTTTATAACCAGTGTTTTGAACTCTGCATCTGTTAAATTACTTGACTCCATTATATCTGGATCTCTGTTCTCTTTTCTCTTATGGTTTCTGCCTCTTTGTCTTCCCATTTTGGCTGCCTTTCTGTGTCTGTTTCTATGTACTAAGCAAAGTTCCTAAGTCTCCCGGTCTTATTAGTGTGGATTTGTGAAGTTGGTGTTCAGTGGCACACTCCTGAGAGAGATTCAGCTGCAGGCCAAATTTAGCCTAAGCCTCTCTACCCCTCCAAGACACCTGTTAAGATTCAGCAAGTGATCCACAGATGCTGTGCTTATAGTTGCCTCAAAAGGCCACACCAGACACCAAGGCCAGCTGCCTCCACCAGTGAGTCGCAGTAAGGAGCATCTGACTCACTGATATACTGGGATGTGGCTTGGGTGGGGCTGTGAGTTGGGAGAGGTGGGGTTTCAAGGAATCCTCTGGGCAGAGCAACCTCTGTTATCCAGTTTGATGAGGTCACAGCTATGGCAGTGCTGTGTCCCTGCACTAGGAGGGGGTAGGGCTCAACAGGGAACGATGGATATTGCCAGCAATTCTGTACTTAGTGAGTCTTGCTTTGGTCCTTACTCCAACAATGTCTTCTTGTAAGTCCCTGGTGCCCCTTTGTGCAGGTTTGTCACTGAGAAAATTCGCTCATGGACATGGCCCCTTTAAAAGGTGTCTGCTGCTGCCGCAGCTTCTGTCTCACTCAGCTGCTGGAGATCGGGCAGCCCCATGTCATTGCCCCATCCTACATTCTGCCATTACAGGTGATTTCTTGGATTTCTCTCTAGTTGTATTGTTTGTTCATCCTAGGCCATTTTTCCTGCTGCTCCTTGTTTCCATCACAACTTTGATTTGGTCACCAGAGGGATGAACAGAGACGCTATCGTCTACGCCATTTTTTCTCCTCCTCCAAATTTCCACTTCTTAAAAGGTCATACTGGATTAGGACCCACCCTAATGACCTCATTTTAACTTAAATATTATTCTTTAAAAACCTTATCTTTAAATATGATCACTGTCTGAGATAATTTTCCTGAGGTTACAGCTTCACAATTACAAGTGTTAGGGTGTACAGAAAATAAGCCTTTCACATTTTTACTGCTCTTCCACATTTTTAATTTTAACTGTTTTATGAGGCATTACTTATACAGTAAAATCCTCCCATTTGAAGTTTAAAGTTTTGTGAGTTTCAGAAAATGTGTACAGTTGTGGAATCACCACCACACTCAAGATATAAAACATTTCCAACACCCCCAAAAAGCACCCTAGGGCTTACAGTCAAGGCCTTCATCCCAACCCTGATCCCAGACAACCAGTACCAGCTATCATCACAGATTTGCCTTTTCTAGAATTTCAAATAAATGGAATCATAAAGTACATACTTTTTTATGTCCTGCTTCTTTCACTTGGCATGATGTTTCTGAGATTCACCCATGTTGTTGCATAATTCCTCTTTACAGTTGAGTAGGATACCATACCACATGTTGTTTATCCATTCTCTTATTCCAATTTAGATATCTTCTGAATATGTCTTTATATTGTAAATACATTCTACAAATATTTTGTCTTTATCTTGACTTTTCTTTTTCTTAAAAATGTGTTTCAAAGAGTTAAAGTTATAATTCTTATTTTGGATGACTTATGGGAAACATTGCAGAGTAACAGATGTCCTAAGATCTCTCCCCTTGAAACAACAATAAGCCAAATATCTAAAACTCAACAAAAAACACTCAAACTGCACACCAGCATGTCTGAGCATGGGATCTGCATATAAGAGCTACCAAGGTCAGAACCCCAGGTGTCAGGCAGTGGACTGGGAGAAATAAAAAAGCTGCCTCTTGCAGCCACCAGAGTTCCCTGCAGGAGGAGGGGGAAGGTATGGGAACTTCCCTGAACAGCCCTGCCTGGGACTGCTGTGAGCTCCCCATGCTGGATAGAAGGGCCCAGTCATCAGGGCAGAAGACAGAGAAGTGGGATGGGACTGCAGAGAAACAACAGTTAATTTTTACTGGCCCCAGGTGCAAAACCAAGGCTGAGCCACAGCCCCCAACCCCCAACTCAGAGGGGCCCTCCCTGCATACCTTCCAAGACCGATCACCATGGAGCCCCAGGGAAATCTGAGCAAATGCTGCCGAGACTGTCACTGACACTGACAGGAACTGAAACAGGGTAGTGAGCGTAATTAAATACAAGAAAAATTTTTAAAAAGGCATTTTAAGGCTCAGATGCCATCTACTGGAAACCAAAAGAAAAGTGCCTTCTTTGCAACAAGCTAAAGAGATCTTTATATAATAGACCTTCTTACTGGAAGAACAACAGAATATACTTCTATTAATGGCCAGGCAGAGAAATAGCCCATTAAACACCATGAACAACCAAGGTGACAAGGCATCTCAGAAAGAAAGAGAAAATCTCCAAAAAATAAGCTTACATACATAGAAATATTCAACTTAAATGACAGAGACTTCAGTATGGTACTTCTGAAAAAACTCAATGAGATTTAAAACAATTCAAATCAACGATTTCAGTAATTGAAAGAACAACTAGATGAGCAGAGCAAGGAGACAAAACCGTCAAAAAGAACAGAATAGATCTTCTAGAGATAAACACACACACACACACACACACACACACACACACACACACTACAAGAGTTGAAAAATGAAACAGCAAGTTTGGGAAGTAGAGTTGACCAAATAAGGAGGAAATGATGAGTGACATCGAAGACAGAAATATAGAAATCAGAAGGAAGAAGAGAGCAACCAAAGAATAAAAAATAATGCAAGAGAAATTCAAGAACTAGCTGATACCATCAGGAGAGGAAACATAAGAATAATGAGCATTATGGAAGGGAAAGAAAAGGAGCAGGTACTAAAAATGTAAATGGACTATTTTCAGACAAATAGTGGATGAGAATTTCCCAAATCTAAGGAGTGAGCTAGAGCTTGGAATTCAAGAAGTCAACAAAACATCCAATTATCTCAACCCCAAAAGGTCTTTACCAAGATACACTGTATTAAAGTTATCAAAAATTAATGACAAAGAATTCTCAAGGAAGCCAGGGAGAAAAAACAGTAACTTATAAATGTACCCATTAGATTATCCTTGGACATCTCAGTGCAAACATTATAAGCCAGAAAGGAATGGAATCAAATATTTAAACTACTAAGTGAAAGGAACTACCAGCCTAGAATAATGTATCCAGCTAAGCTCTCCTTAAGATATGAAGGAGAAATTAAGACTTTTCCAGACATACAAAAACTGAGGAAATGTTCCACTGTGAGGCCTGCACTACAAAAAATACTTGAAGTCTAATTAACACATAACATTATATTAGTTTTAGATATACAACATGATTCAATATTTGTATATATTTCACCTTCATTTTTGAAGAATACTTTTCCTGGATATAGAATTCTTGGTTGACAATTTTCTCTCTTTTAGCATTTGAATATGTCATTCTAATGTTTTCTGGCCTCCATTGTATCTGATGAGAAGTCATCAATGAACTGTATCATCAGTTCTCCTGCATGTAATATGTTATCTTTTACTATTTTATCTTTGCTTTTACCATTTTAATTATGATGTAGACTTAGGTGTAGATTTCTTTATGTTTATTCTATTTGGTATTATTAAGCATTTGGATCTATATATTAACATTTTCCACCAAATGTGAGAAATTTTCAGTTATTATTATTTTTAAATTTCTTTTTCTTTTGCTCCTCTTTCTGGGACTCCAATTACATGTATGTTGGGCTGCTTGATACTGTATTGCAGGTCTCTGATGCCTTGTTCCTTTTTCTTCATATTCTTTCCTTCTGTTCTTTATTTTTATCTTCAAGTTCACTGATTCTTTCTTTGCTCTTATCTCATCTTAATTGTGCTATTGAGCCCTTCTTGTGAATTTTTCACTTCAACTATTGTGGTTTTCAATTCTAGAATTTCCATTTAGTTCTTTTCCATAGTTTTATTTTCTTAGTTAAGAGGCCCTATTTGTTCATTTGTTAGTGTAACATTTTCCTTTACTTTTTAAAACATGTTTATAATAGCATCTTTAAAGTCTTTGTTACATCTGGGCCTGCTTAGAGTCAGTTTCTGATTTATTATTTTTAATTCCTACATGTGGGTCACATTTATGTTTTAATTTTTTTTATATATCTAATAATTCTTGGTTGCAGACAGACCATCATAAATAATATGATGTAGCACTCCAGAATCTGTTTTGTTCTGCTGGGGATGGCTGTTTCTTGTTTTAGTAGGAAATCAATCAACTTACCTGGACTCAGACTGTAATATCTTTCATGGCCCCTGCCCCTACTTTGCAGTGTAACAAAGCTTATATCTCTGCTTAGCACTGCTAATTCATCACTGCTGTTTAAGCCTAGTCCTCTAGAAGTTTCCCCTGCACTTGAGTAGTCTGGCAGTCAGTCAAGAATTCGGAAGAATTTATACTGTTTTGGGCATTAACCCTCTCTATGGTTCCCTTGTGTTTGGACCTCCCAACCTAAATTTCCAGTTGCTGGGCCAGCCCTGAGTTCCTTCCTCTGATACCTCAAACCAGTAAGACTTCTGCTTCCCAATCCCTACACTGTATGGGCTGGGGAATGTACTAAGTCAGAGAGGCACAGTAAATTCACAAATCTTACCAGGTGTAGTTCTTTGCAGAACATAACTCCTAGTTTGTTTTTGGTTGGTTCTTTGGAGGTCTACCAGGGATTTTGGTTTTTTTTGTATCTCACTTTATAGTGCTTCTCTATCTCAAGGATATAAAGATATTCTATACTTTCTTGTAAAGATTAAATGTTTTGGTCTTTCCTATTTAGGTCTTTAATCAATCTAAAAATTATTTTTGTGTAGAATAGGGGTCCAATGTTATTTTTTCATATGCTAATTGACTGACCCCCCTTAGTGATGTATAATGTCATCAAGATCATAGAATGTCTATATATGAGTGTTTCTGGGCTTTTCCTCTCTTCCACGTGTCAACACCATACTGTTTCAATTATTACAGCTTTATAGTAAGCCTTGTTATTTGGTAGGGCAGGTCCTTCTTATTTTTCTGTGATAGGAATATCTTTGCTATTCATGTGCTTTTGCTATTATACATACATTTCATTGTTTTTTCCAGCTTTACTGAGGTATTTGTATGACACTGTACAAGTTTAAGGTGTATTATGTGATTTGATACACCTATATACTGTGAAATGATTGCCATAGTAGGGTCAGTTAACATCTTCATCACTTGACATAATTACCCTTTCTTTTGTGATGAGAACATTTAAGATCTACTCACCAAAAAAATTTTAAATATATAATGCAATATTGTTAACTATAGTCACTAAGCTATTTTTAATCTATCAGCCACTCTATGCCATTTGACAGGAGAATTTAATTCATTTACATTTAAAGTAATTATTCAATGTTAAGAACTTACTAATTCACCTTATTAGTTGTTTTCTGACTGTTTTATAGTTCCTTTGTTATTTCTTCCTCTCTTGCTTCCTTTGTGAACTGATGATTTTCCATAATGGTATGCTTTGAGTACCTCCTCTTTATCTTTCATGTATCTACTGCAGGTTTTTGCTATCATGGTTACTGTGAGGCTTACACAAAACATCTCATAGATATAATTGTCTATTTTAAGCTGATAACTTTGATTGGATACAAAAACTCTATCCTTTTACTGCCTCCAACCCCCTGATGTTTTGTTTTTGATGTCACAATTTACCTCTTTTTATATTATGTATCCATTAACAAATTATTATAGCTATCGTTATTTTTAATAGTTTTGTTACTTAACCTTTAAACTAGAGTTAAGTAATATACCACCATATCACAGTATTTGAATATTTTGAAATTGACTATATACTTACCTATACCACTGTGTTGTATATTTTCATGTTACTAATTAGCATCTTTTTATTTTAGCTTGAAAAGCTCCTTTCAGCATTCCTGGTAAGGCAGCTCTAGTGGAGATGAATTCCTTCAATTTTTGTTTGAGTAAGTCTTTATTTCTCCATTTCTAAAGAACAACTTTGCTGGGTTAAGTATTTTTGGTTGGTAGTTATTTTCTTTCGTTACTTTGAATATGTCATCCTACAGTCTCCTGGCCTGCATAGCTTTTAATAAGAAATCCACCAAAGCCTTAAGGGGATTCCCCTGTATGTGAGGAATTTTTTATTCCTTGCTGCTTTAAAATTTTCTCTTTGTGTTTGAGTTTAGACAGTTTTATTATAGTGCATCTTGGAGAAGACAATTTTGGGTTGAAACATGTGAGGGACCTATGAACTTCATGATCTTGGATATCCAAATCTCTCCCCAGATTTAGTAAGTTCTCAGCCATTATTTATTTAAATACGCTTTCTGTCTATCCTCACTCTCTTCTACTTTTGAGACTCCAATAATATGTAGATTGTTTCTTTTAATAGTATTCTATGGTTCACATAGGCTGTCTTCACTTCTTTTCATTTTTTCATTTTTGTTCTTCTCTGACTGGATAATTTCAAATGACTTGTCTTCTACTTCAAAGTTTCTTTCTTCTACTTGATTCATTCTGATATTGATGCTATTACATTTTTCATTTTATTCACTGTATTCTCCAGCCCTAGAATTTGTGTTTGGTTATTTTTATGATTTTTCTCTGTTAAACTAACTTTCTTTGTATATTGTTGTCCTTATTTCGCTGTGGTCAGTTACTAGAAAATTGTGTTCTTGGTGGTGTCATGTTTCCTTGATTTTCATGTTCCTAGAAATCTTGTACTGCTGTCTTTGCATTTAAAGAAGCAGTCACCTTCTCCAGTCTTTACTGACTGGTTTTTGGAAAGAAATACCTTCTGTCAGCCCTGCTAGGGATTCTGGGGCTTTCTCAATCTTTCCTATGGATAAACCTGCTCCACACTTCTTGTTCCCTCATGTTAGGGAATTCTAAATGTAATACATCTTCCTTCTCTTGATCCTGCAAAGCTAGGCTGAGGGCTACCAGCCTCCTGTTTGCTTGCTTTACCTAGGGTGGTGCTGAATGTTCAAATTTGTGTGCTTGCTACCAATCCCACAGAGTCAGACTGTCTTTCTGTGCATGCTCACTAGCTTTCTGCAAAGCCCCCTTCTTGCTATCATCAGGAATGCTCAAAGGGAGCAGGTCACAGGGTGGAGGTATATGTGGTTGAGGTGTGGAGAATGTTGAGGTACCCATGGACCAGTTGGGTGATCTGAAGATGAGAAGTCCTCAGTGAGTCACTGGTGGGCTTCCTGATATTCTACAGAGTAATTAGTAGGATCCATTTTCCTTTGATGACATTTGAGAGCTCTGGCTGCCATTTTCCCGGCCATGTCCTAATCCCCAGTCATGTAGCACACCTCATTATTCTGAATGGGGTGAGAAATAGTAAATATTTTTGGCAGCATCCTGTACAGTGGGTATAGCCAGGGACTTACTTCATGGTTTCACTTTCCCCCATGGGAAAAATCTCAGGCTAAGAAGGTCTCTCTTGGCATTAACCCATGCCACCATGGGGAAGGGGTGTCACAGGTGAAATGAAACTGTTCCTCTTACCTTCTTCATTGTACCCAATATCGAATATTTTTTCTCCATCTATATGCTAGAATTTTCCACTGGATTCCTGGACTTCCACAAAGGCCCTCCATCTGAGGGTGACTATCTAAATTGGTGTTCTTTGGGGAAAGATGATAGAAAACTATTTCGCCATGTTGATGACATTACTCCACACATCCCTGTGGATATGAAGCCGGGATGGTCTCTTTGTTCTCCTCACTCGGACAGGCACTAACATGTCTTTGTCCCCTTAGAATCAGCTTGTCAGTTCCTCAAAAAATCCTGCTTGGATTTTGTTTAGAATTGCAATCTGTGCACAGATCAATTTTGGGAGAAAAAACATTTTTAGGATATTGTCTTCCAATCATTAACATAGTTGTTCTCTTCATTTATTTAGGTATAACTTTTAAAAAGTTTTTAAATGGTTTCTATAAAAGCTGTAAGAAATGAACTATTGAATAAGGTACAGAGTGAAACAGTTACTAGTGTCTGTTTACCCAAGGTAGATCAATACTATTGCAGGAATCTCTCAGGATTTAGGGCAGTACAAGGATGAAAAGATTGAGAACCCAAGATAGATCAATACTATTGCAGGAATCTCTCAGGATTTAGGGCAGTACAAGGATGAAAAGATTGAGAAGTTGAACTTATCTTCCAGGATGTTTTTATGTACAAATGTAACATTTGTAAATATATATATACACACACACACACACACACACACACACACACACACATACATATGTATATATATGTATAAGTATGTATGTATATATGTATATGTATATACATGTGTGTGTGTATACACACACACATACACACACACACACAGAGAGAGAGAGAGAGAGAAGAGGAGTAACTGATAATGAACACTCACCCCAGCTTTAATGTAAATAGGAGAAAATATCCAACCAAGAACACAGAGAAGGAATGGAGCCTGAAACCAAGAAGAATAGTTACATCATGATCCCATCTAAGCCAAGTTCTTAAATGAGATACAAGCTCAGTTTCTATCTGTTCTGAGCCTAAATAAATTATCACCACAGGGGACCTTACAAATAACAGCTGAAGCATACATCTTTCAGTACAACAAACTTAACTTACAGGCACTTGATCTTTGCCTATAAAAGGGTGCATTCTTAATTGTGGAGGGTTAACTGATCCAGTTTTCAAGGTATTTATCTTTACCTTATTGGTTGCCTAGGAATGAAAGTGGGTTATAATTTAAAATACTAAAAAAGAGAAAGAAAAGTCAAAAACCATTCAGAGAAATGGGAGAAAAACTATACCAACATTTCATACAAGTTATTGAAATAAGAAGGGGTAAGGTAAGTTGCATATATAAGTGAGATGCTAGCAAATTCTGAGAGGAAATGGTGGTAAAGACCAAGGTTTCTTATTAAGTTAGAAACTGACTCTGCTAGAAGTATTTTTTATTTTTGTAGTTTATAAAGAAGATGAGACTCAGAAAGTAGGGAGTATTCTATATATTTAAAAAAAGCCAGATGATTTACATAGAGATATGTTAATCAACATAAGACTGATAAATTCACTTATAACTTAGGTGAACAAATTCTATGTCCTACAACAAATATATTCCACAGATTAAATGAATAATCCACTTTGTAAATTTTATAGTTGAAACTTGGTATTCCTACGAGATCAATTAGGAGTTTGTGGGAGCTAGCTGAATATCTCAATGAGCACAGTTGGGCCTATTCTCAATGTATTCTGCAAATATATATACACACGTTATAAATATACAGGTATACACATACATATGTAACTGTATGTATATATAAATATGTTGATGAATTTTACTTGGACAATAAAAGTGGAGGTTAGCTGCTACAAAAGGTATTACTTACATTCCACTCGAAGGCCCCAGGAGCAATCCCTGATGTTGCTGCTGTTCCAGCCAGTGCCACAAGGTGGCCAAGGCCAACATTTGAGACAAAAAGAGAAGCACCTATCTGATAATCAAAAGACAATTCTATATTAGAACTTTTAGCCTAAGTTCAAGAATTAATTTTTGCAAATGAAAACTCAAACTAAATTTTACAGTTTATCAAAAGGGATTATTACCTGGGCAAAATTCTCATTCGTGTCTCTTCTATACAAATATTAACCATAAATTAGAAGCCAAGTGAAGAGAGTGAAAAAGGCAAAACAGCCATTCTTATGTTGCCACCCTTCACATGCTCCACTGACTTACTTGCAATTCCCTAATGTAGAAATATTAGAAGTGTAATTCCATTATTGTTTGGAAATAATTAAAAAATATTAGCAATCTAATTATCTATAAGAGACTGGTTAAAATACTAGGGTACATGAATACATGAAATATAATATAGCATTGTAGAATAAAAAAGCTTTATTTTATTAAGTAATAAAATATCATAAATGATATAATATAATCTCATTAAAATGTATGTGTGCACATTACGCTTGTGCACATATATGTTTACATATGCATGAGAATGATTCTGGAAGTATAAATATATAGAGAGAACAAAATATTTCTGGGAGCTGAAATTATGGGATGAGGAAAAAATTTCAAGTTTTACACTTGGACTGTAACATTTTATTTTTTTTTTGTAACTAACATCTGTTACTTTCAAAATAAAAAATCCCAGAGGCATTTAAAATGAAAAAAAAAATCCCTCCTAAATGAATAATAGCTTTTCAGTTGTGTAGAGATAGCCACTCCACTCAAAACAAAAATTCAACTATTATGCTGTTGACATGAGACATATTTAAAACAAAATTATCAAGAGAGGATAAAAATAACAAAGACTTTTAGGTAAAAAAAAAAAATTTAAAAACTCTGCATTGACAACATCAACATAAAATAGTATTTAAGACCAAAAGCATTAAACAAGATAAAGAGGTTTTGTTGTTATAACTATAAAAGGTAAAATGTACTAATAAGACATAGTTGAGAACATACAGGTACCAAACATCTTATTGGCAACAAATATACGGCAAAAAAATCTTAGAAGAGGCACATAGTAAGTATTCAAGTAATGGTAGTTATTTTTACTATTAGGAATGTTAGCTATATTTATCAAAACAGTGCAAAATTATATACAGCCTCAGTTGCTCAATAATATGGTATATAAATGGTTGATTGTACATAGGATATAATACTATTCAACTGCATATAAATATAAAATATCTATATTGACTTTATAGAGACCTAGGAAGAAAGCAGTACGTTATTCAAGGGAAAGGTGGGTTAAAAAAAAAAAAAATCACCATTCAGGCATGGTTCCACAGTGTAGTGGTTAGCCCATCTCCTTTATATGCAGAAGGTCCTGAGTTCGTGCCCCAGGTGGAGCTATAGACTCTACCCCACCCACGTGAGCCAGGCCCTTGGTGCACCAGCCCTCCGAGTGTGCTGGGGGTGCCAGGCCCTGAGTACATGTCCCAAGCGGGTGGAAGGAGACACCTGGCCTTCAGAGATCTAGTTCTTAAGGGGAAATAGCAACATCCATAGGTCAGGGGTGAAAGTGGTAGTGCAGGGGAATTAAAGAGGTGGAAAAAAAATCAACATTCATCAATTCAATAGCTATTATAAATGTCCATTGTCATCTATGTTCCAGGCACTGTTTTAGGTATTAGGGATATATTAATGAGTAAAATAGACAAAAATCCCTACTCTAATGGAGCCAACATTCTTTTTAGGAAAAAGAGAATAAAATAAATAAATTAGGGGGTTATTTTCTAATACAATAGACAGTGATAAGTACCATAGAGATAAAGGTGGGAAAAGTCAATAGGAAGTGCTGAGCAACTGGGTGTCTGGGAAGACTGTCTGAGAGATGTGAGAAATACCAGAAGAGGTGAGGGAACAAGTCATAGGATATCTGGAGAGAGCCCTCCAGGCAAACTGAGAAGCAGGGCCAAAGGCCCTGAGGCGGGAGCAGAGCTGATTGTTTAAGGACACTGGCTAGACTTGGGGAAAAGTGTCTAGAGAGGCAAGGTCAGAGAGCTAAAGAGGTGTAAATCATCTGTGGCTTAACACAAATTGTTATATGCAGTTGGGCTTTCATTGTGGGTAACATCGGAGCCCCCAGAGAGTTTTAAGCATAAAAGTGACAAGGTCTGACTCAAGTTTTAAAAGGCTCCATTTTGCTGCTTTGTTGAGACTTGATATAGAGGAGCAAAGATGGAAGGAGGGAGCCCAGAGAAGAGGCTGTTACAATTAATCCAGGGGAGAGACAATGGCAGCATGTAACTGGAGGCAGAGCTACTAAGTAGTCATCAGATTTCAAATATTTTTCCTCTGATAGATTAGATGTTCAGTGTGAGAGATTAAATAAAGAGTCTAATATGACTCCAGGTTTGTCACTTGAGCACCTAGAAGGACTGGGTTGCTGTTCAGGAGACAGGGAAGATGGCGAGAGGAGTAGATTTGTGGAGGAAAGTACAAAGTTCCTTTTGGACTTGTTCAGTTTGAGATATCTGATAGACCTCTCAAGTGCAGGTGTCACACAGGCAGCTGGTCACACAGATTTGGAGTTCGAGGGAGAGATTTGAGATGTGTTAGCATGTAATTGCTATTTAATGCCATGAGACTAGAGGAGGTTGCCAAGTACGTGAGTGTTATTGAAGAGGAGAGGTCAGATGCTGCCCTTAGGGAACTCCAACATTAAGAAGCTAGGGAGATGGGAGAGAACCAGCAGGGAGACTGCTAATAAGTGGCTGCTGAAGCAGCAGGACAGGAGGAGAGGCAGGTGACAAAATAGGGAGGGAGGGTGGAATGAGTGTTTCAGAGTGTCACCACTGCCAGGCCAGGTAAGATGAGGACCAAGAATTGACTACTAGAATAAACCATGTATAATATGAGACAGAGAGACAGAAGAAAAAGAAATGATAAGCCATGTGGAAAACCCTGAGAAGAGCAGCTGCCATCCATCAGATATCTGTTTGAATAAAATATACATAAGAAAAAAAGTTGGAGTGGCAAAATTATTCATTTCCATTTCCTTTAATAATACCATAATATATTTTGTTCATTAAGCAATAATCCTAATAAAAAATAAGTCAGTAAAGAAATTAATAAATCATAACATATAAACATTGGGAGGCCAAAGAATATCAGTGTCATATGAAAACCATCACAAGTGTCACAGTAATACAAGGTAACATGAGCAGGAGATGGCCATTTTTCTGGATACAGAATACATGACTGTAAAGTCCAAGAGTGCCTCAGGCAAAAGACTGGGGCCTCACAGCCCAGGAATAGAAAGTTTTGCTAGAATCTTCTGCTGAAAAATAAACTAAAGTAGGGAGGCCCATTGCAAACATTTATTTATCATATTCGCTCTCTTTCTAAACTCGGTTTACAAAAAAAGGAGATTCAAGCATAATTCAGAGTTAATACCAGAAAAATGCTTTTCCCTAAATGTTCCAGCTAACTGAGGTCAAGCCATTTCTGTGGGTTGTTTGATCCATCAGAGTTAACGAGTGTGTGTTCCACTTTCCTTTGAATACAGGCACCTTCTCCTCTCAAGATCAGACTTCTTTCTTTGAAACATTACCCCAATGTGAAGAACTGAATCCTCGCCATAAAATTCATTTAACATTTGGCGACAAAGAATATTCATGACTAAGGGCCTGCTTCTTTAAATGTACCGTATATTCTTGTGCAGGAAATGTATGCATGTTTTTACACAGTAAGTTATGAAGCAGCCGTGGCTCCTGCTTGGCTTGGGTCCTCAAGCACAGGGTCCTGCCAGGTCCCTACATCCAACTTCTTCCTGGGGCAGCCCCACCCAGCACATCATGGGTACTGGGCCATGGACAGGCAGCTGCTTCTGCTGCTGTGGGGGTTTCAGAGCATGCTGCTAAGATAGAATCACTTTGTATAATTAATAAACTATTTAACACAAACAACAGCAACAAAATGTTTCTAGCTCTCAGGCCCTGTCTCCCTCCATGTAGCATCATGATTTTCCACACCCCCATGCTTTGGCATATACTATTCCCTCTGCCTGAATGCCCTCACACTCTACTGGCAAACACCAACTCCACCTCCAAATCCTGCTCAAACAACCCCACCTCTCTAAGAACTTTCCTGTTTTTGCACTACATACTACCTCCACTCAGTAAGTCTGAGTTTACCTTTCATCCATACCTGGCTCGTGTGCCTCCTATCTGATCTACTCTACTCCACTGTAATGTACTATAATTCATTAGATGCATGGTTAACTTCTATTCTAGATTGTGCATGTACAGAGGGCTGAACTGTTTTATTTCCTATCTAGGTCCTGGAACTCAGAATGATGACTTGTAGATACCAGGCACCTAATAAAAGGTTACCAAGCTAAACTGAGTTGAATGGAAACATTTAGGTAAGAAACTATGTAAGAGTTCAAGGAACTACCAATGAAATGGCTTTCCTGATTTAAAAACTTCCAATTATTTTGAGTATAAGACATCTAAATTAAAGTAATAAAACAAGTTAACAAGCAGCTCCTAAAGTGGATTGTTACATGCAAAGCATACTCACCGACCACCATGCTAGATTTCGGCCAGCCAGGAAGAAGTCTTCCACAGTCCCACGGTTGCTTGAGAGCATAGTCTTAAAAGAGACCAAACCAAAAAGCAAAACAAAACAAAAACAAACAAAAAAACATGGAATACAGGAAACTAAACTGCTTCAAAGAAACAAGTCTCAAATGATTCACTTATGGGGTTAATCTCTGTAGCAGATATTCCAAATCCATTCTCCCCTTCTTTCCTTTTGGGAATAGAAGCCCCTACCTCCTGAGCTAGAGGAAGGCTCATGGCTTCCTAGCTGGAGACTACAGCTTTCCAGCTCTGACATTGCATGGTAATGTCCATTTCTCTACATTCTTTGGAAAATAATATTGCTTTATTATTTTTTTTCCAACTAGTTAACCAGTACCATGGTTTCTGGCAGAGTCCAGGAGATAAGTGGTTTAGTGAATATATGGGTCAATAGGTAATGGCCAATCTAAACATGCACCTGGCTTCTTCCAGGACTGCAATCATGCTGCCATTACTATCATGCCTTTCCAACAGTGTCCTCTCTACCCAGGGTCCCCAGCTCTGATACCCAGACCCCAGGGTGGTTAAAAGACAATACTAAGATTTCCTGGATTACCTAGGAACAGCACAACCTAAGGATAGCTGACTGACAGAAATGCATTTCTGTGGGAAGAGTGAATTTACTACTATCATCTGAGGTATCTAGATTATAATGTGGTCCCTTTACATCATAAAGCCTTCAATGAAAGAAACAACCCTACAAAAGACACATTAAGTTCGTCTCATTTCATCTGTTCACTAAATATTTATCAAGGGCCTTCTATGTGTAGAGCTGATCTTTCCTAAGGCAGTTAGTTATCAGTGGTATATAGGTGGAAGTGCATTAAAAATTTTAAAAGTCATTTATAAAATGTTCTAAGATGAACAAAATCAACTTCTCTTTCCATTAAAGAAAAAACTGAACAGGAAGAAGAAGAGATCCTGGGGAGAAGGTGGCTTAAGCCCATGTCCCTGTCTCTTCTCCTCTTTCTTTCTAGAACAACACAACTATGGTAGTCAGGTTGGTGGGTTGGAGATGCATCAGACATCTCAAATCTCTGGGCAGAGACTGGTAAAAAAAGAAGGCAAACAAGAAAAAATATGAGTTTCCCCCTTTTAACACAGTGTAAGAGCCAATGCGCCAGCAACAAAGACTGATTCCCCAGTTCCCTGTGGGTGCTCAGCAGACAGCAGCTGATGAATGCTTTCAGAAAGAAGTGCCATCCGTACCACTGTGCTTAATTCAGTTCAGTGAGAAATGAGTGGTTGATTTAATAACTGGAAAAAAATAAGGCAAGACTCCTCCACCATATCATATATAAAAGTAAATCCTAGATGCTCTAGAGAGTTAAATATTTTTTTAAATCTATAAAATATTAGAATAAAATTTAGCATAATATCTGTACAAACTTGGAATGGGGGAAAACTTTCCTAATCAAGCCAGGAAATCTAGAAGATGTAAAGCAGCAGTCCCCAATCTTTTTGGCACCAAGGACTGGTGCTCCTATGAGAATCTAATGCCTGATGACCTGGGGTGGAGCTGAGGCAGTGATGCTCTAGCTCTGGAGAGTGGCTGCAAATATAAATGAAGCTTCGCTCCCTTGCCTGCCGCTCACCTCCTGCTGCATGGCCTGGTTCCTAACAGGTCACACACCTGTACCTGTCTGATATCTGTCTGTGGCCAAGGGGTTAAGGGTCTCTAATGTAAAGGAAAAGAGATAGTTGATTTCTTCAAAGTGAAGAAAAATTCAGATGACAAAAAGATGCCATTAACAGTCTAGACTAGAGGTTCTCAACCAGGGGAGATTTCCATGACCCATCTGTCCAGGGAATATGTGGCGATGTCTGGGGACATTTTTGGTTGTGAACGGTAGGGCTCAGGGTTACTTCTAAGCATACAGTAACACACAGGACAGACCCCCACAACAAGGAATTACCTAGTCCCAAATGTCATTAGTGCCAAGGTTGAGACTGGTCTAGACAAGTGATAATTTAAACATATTAGCAATTCAAATGACAGACAAGTTGATAACAGCAAAGTCAAACAACCCAGTTCAAAAATGGGCAAATAAAGTGGCTATTCACAGAAGAGGAGAAAGTCAATGGACAGTAAACCCATAAAAAGATGTTCAACCTTACTAGGAATCAAGGAAGTGCAAATCAAAGTACAATAAGATACCACTATTTACTCATCAGTTTGGCCAAAAACAACAAACTAACTAAACAACAAATAAACAAACAAAAACAACTAGAAGTAACAAGCAAGGCTGGTGAAGGCTTGGGGAAAAGGGCATGCTCACACACCACTTGCGAGAAATGTTAAATCTCAACAAGCTTTGTGGATTGTCATTAAATATGTACTAAAACTTCAAGTAAACATACCCTTCTGACCCAGCAATCCCAATTTCAGAATCCATGCTACACAGATTAAAAGCACTAATACAGTAAAAAGAAAATGGTAAAAAGAAAAACCGACCTGGCAATAATCTAAGTGTCGATTAGTTTGGGAGAGCTAAATAGTTCATGTTTCTATGACGATTATGCAGCTAATAAAAACACTAGCTAGATCTCTATTGGCCTGTAGGACTCTCTCCATCATACCTAAGTGAAAAAAAAAAGCAAGCTGCAGAATATATATATATGATCATATTTTTTTTGCAAAGACAAAACAAAAACTCTACATGTGTGTCTGTATATTTGCATAAGCACTGAAAGAGGGGAGGAAGGATACACAGTACGTGGTTACCTCAGAGAGATGGGAATGGATGGGGAGGAATAATAAATTCTTTAAATATTTATATATCTTTTCACATCGTACATAAGAATGTTATACTTTTGTAATTAAAAACAATATGATTTATAAAAAAGAACCAAAGGAAGATAATAATATAAAGATGGAAAAAGATCAAATCATTCTGGATAACCATGCACGTTTTATGGCTCTGAGAACAAAAGAAACAGGTTTCCTTTGAAAGTGACCAGATGGCTTTACTAGTCCTCTGACCTTGGCCAGACTGAGGCCCCAACTGGGCTGGGAAGAAAACTGGGTGGAAGCGTCTTAATTCAGTAACAGCAACTGAGGGAAGGATCCCACAACAAGCACTACTGAGATCCTGCCTAAGCCACCTGGATGGATATTTTTTATAATTGAGGCCAATTTTTAAAAAGTCATTTCTGTGAATGATTTAGATAAATACTTCAGATTTTCTTTTACATTTGGTATAAAGGGCCTATATTTTCTCTTCTAGTACAAAATTCTCTAATTAGGATGGATACTGTTTCATTACTCTATCTGCCCACTAGCAAAATAATGACTTGTAAGCCCTCAAATGAGTGTCCTTTGAAGGTCCCGCTTGTGACCTGGTGAGGCACCCCAAGTAAAGGTCACATGGACGTGAAAACTTCAGCTGGGTGGGGGCTGTTCAGAATGGAAACTCTCCTACCGCTTAGCGAATGGTGGCACCGCTACCAAATACTTCTGCTTGCTGAAGCAGGCAAGGCAGAGGCCTCCGATGGTTAACAGCTTAGCTGAGGGACAAAACCACAGCATTGGCTTAAGCTTTCACACCCATCTGGCCTTTCACTGGAACAAGGGCTGGATGCTACCGGGCACCCCATCTTTTTGAGTGCTTACGTGCTAAGCTCCAGTGGGAGAATGCTCATCAAGGAGACATGCCTACTCTATTAAGAGAACCCTGTACTGGAAAGGAAAACATAAGGGAAAACGCAAGCTCTTCTTTCACATTTAAAGAGAACACTTGGTTCCTTACGTTACACGTACGTGCCCCTTGAGGTCTCCCTAGCAAGGCAAAGTGGTTAAGCTTATGAGCCAGATCAGGAAGCTCTAGTTTTCAATCTGCACTCCCTCGTTCCTCGGTTGTTACGTGACCTCTTTGAACCTCGATTTCCTTACCTGAGAAACTGGCGGAAATGATACCGTGTTGTTTCCAGCACGGTGGAGGATGCAACGCCCTTACGCACCTAACTGTCAGTAGCTGTTCTTGTTACCACCATCATCACTATCATAACAGCGACGTCTCATTAAATGATGCTTAGGTTTCAGGCAACAGGCACGGGGGACTTTGGCCCAGGTGTTTGCTGCCGGCCGGGAGGGGGCTGGTCAAGTATGGCTCTGCTGCCGAGGACACGCACTTACTCTCGGCTAGAATGGTGGGGAGTAACTAGGTGAAGGGACAGCCGGAGAGGTCTTGAGGCCTGTGCACAGGCAAGGGCAGGGACAGGACGGTGCCCTGGAGTGGAATAAGAGGTGGGGACGCCGTCACGGACAGGTGGGGATCAAGCCCAGCCTCGTGGCCAGGGCCCCGCCCTCCCCTCAGGGCCCTGACGTACCCAACACCCGATGCCCAGGACCAGCAGGAGGTAAAACACGATCGCCAGGCTGTCTAGGATATTGTCGATGCCCGAGCCCACAGTGTTCCAGTACGAGGTGTCGCCAAGCCAGGGAACGTTCATGGCGCCAACGCTGGGCCAGAGGAGACCACGCCCGGCCTGGCCGTTATGGAGGCGGCAACGGCTTTGATTTGGGCGTCGGCTTTGGCTCCGCCCTGCCGCAGGGCAGCCTGGGAAGGGCCGCGGGGCAGCCTGGGAAGGGCCGCGGGGCAGCCTGGGAGCTCAGCATCCGCTCTGAGGCCCAGCCCACCTGGCCTTTAGGTCCAGTTGCTCCCAGGCTGCGAGGTCTTTGTTTCTTACCAGTTGCTCCGCTTAGCGGGTCGCAAAACCCTTCTTCACTGCTAGTTTAGGCACAACGCCCTCCTTTTGTTGCCTGCAATCGCTTTCTTCTAGACTAAGAGTTGGGCTAGGTGAAACTCCAGAGGCAGGCTCTTGTTACCAACTTTTTGAGCCATATGGGAATCTGGGGCAAAAGGAGAAACTTTTTTTTTTTTTTAATACAGTTTTGATATTTTGTTCGTTGGCATTAATTTTGATGGATTAAAATATTGCATTAAAATTGAAAGGGACTTAGTTTTTCGTCAAGACTTAGCTTTCCTCTAAACCCTCCTTTAGTTAAAAATGCCTTCAGCGGCTGTGACCCCTTGCTGACCCTTAGTTAAAGGAAAAAAATCAATCAACCCCTACTTAACCTCATACCACCTTAGATACAACCAATCAGGTAGGGACGAGTCTGGAATTCCCGCGCTTGCTCTGTATAAATACCCGCTTCCCCAGAGTTTGGGGCTCTTGTTCCTACACTGCTGCATCAGTGACCGTTGAGAGTCTGAATTCGAGTCTGAATAAAGAGCCTCGTGTGTTTGCACTGGTGTTGGCTTCTTGGTGGTCTTCTAGGGTTCGCAACCTTGGGCACAACAAAATACTGGCAGCGCCTCAAATTTTGCCCCCTTAGGAGAGTGCCTGTCCTCACTCTTAATCATGGCCCTGATTGGACCTACTGATCACAGAGGGTCCACATTTTTTTTGCAGTTTGGATTTTATTGATGATGTGTGAATTTTCAATCTAAGCGAAGCATTACTCTCTTTGGTGTATTTCTCTGCTAAATCATAGTCAATAATATTACTAATAATAGCCAAAACATACAGTTCTTGCTAGGTGCCAGACCTTATTTGCACTTTACATTTATTACCCCATTTGGGCCTCACAATAAACAGTTAATCTGAGTCTGTAACCACAAGGGCAGGGACATGTGTTCTTGTAGCGAGTCAGAAGTCTACAGTCTTCCAACTGTATTTTTGAAAAAAATTATTAAAAATAAAAGAAGTCTATGGCCTCAGCCTCCTGAGCAGAATTCTATTGTCCTAGTTTAGTTTAGTGATGTCCAAATGAAATATAATGTGAATTACAAATGTTATCTTTTCAGCTTCATTGAAGTATAATTGACCAATAAAAATTGTACATATTTAAGTGTGCAATGTGATACTTTGATATATGTGTACATTGTGAAATAATTAGTATAATTCAGCTAATAAACATATTAACAACTTCAGTTACCATTTTTGTCTTTGTGTGGTGAAAACACTTAAGATCTACTGTCAGCAAATTTTAAGTATATACTATATTATTAATAATGATAGTCACCATATTGTATATCAGATTTCTAAAACTTGTTCACCTTACAACAAAGTTTGTAGTCTTTGAACAATATCTTCCCCTTTCTCCTAATACCTAGCTTCTGGTAACCACCATTCTACTCTGTTACTATGAGTTCAACATTTTTTTTTATAAAGATTTTACTGTTTACTATAATATTTTGAAAATATTACATGATAAATAAAACCACACAATACTTGTCCTTTTGTGTCTGGTTTATTTCACGCAGCATAATTTCCTCCACATTCATCCACAATGTTGCAAATGACTGGATTTTCTTCTTTTTTAAGTTTGAATAATATTCTATATATATATATTTTACATTTCTTTATTCATCTGTTCATGAACACTTAGGTAGTTCCCATACCTTGATTACTGTAAATAATGCTGCAATGAACATGGGAGTACAGATATCACTTTGAGAAAGTGATTTTTTTTTTGTATGTGTATCTAGGAGTAAGATTGCTGGATTATATTTTTAATAATTTGAGGACCATCTATGCTGTTTTCCATACTGGCTGTACCAATTTACATTCCATTCAGTATTCCCTTTTCTCCACATCCTCACCAACACTTATCTTTTTTTTTTTTCATTTTTAAAGTTTATTGGGGTAACATTTGTTAATACAATTATATAATTTTCAGGTGTATATTATAATTTGACATCTGTATATTCTATTGTGTGATTACCACCCAGACTCCAGTTTCCTTCAGCTACCATACATTTGATCCCCTTTACTCACTTCACCCTCCCCTACCTGCTTTTTTGACCCTCTTTACCCAGTCTACCTCTACCCTCTTCCCCCGTCCCCTATCCTCTGGTAACCACTAGTCCATTGTCCATGTCTCTGAGTCTCTGTTTGTCCTGTCCATTTTTTGCTTTCAGATTTATATTCCACATATAAGTGTTATCATGTGGTTTTCAACTTTTTCTGTCTCACTTATTTTGCTTAGCATGATTATCTCATGGTCCATCCATGTTGTCACAAATGGCAGTATTTCCTCTCTTCTTATGGTTGAGTAATATTCCATCGTATATATGTGCCACAGTTTCTTTAGCCAATCATCTATCGTATGTTCTGGCCACTGTGAATAATGCTGCTATGAACATATGTGTGCAAATATCTTTTTGGATATAGATTTTCAAATCTTTGGGGTAAATATGCAGTAGAGGGATTGCTGGATCATATGGTAGATCAAGTCTTAGTTTTTTAAGGAACCTCCATACCATTTTTCACGGTGGCTGCACCAATCTACAGCCCCACCAGCAGTATATGAGGGTTCCTTTTTTTCTGCATCCTCTCCAACATTTGTTATTACTTGTCCTGTTGATTATAGCTATCCTAACAGGTGTGAGGTGGTATCTCATTGTGGTTTTGATTTGCATTTCTCTAATAGATAGTAATGATGAGCATCTTTTCACATATTTGTTGGCCATATGTATGTCCTCTGGGAAGAAGTGTCTTCAACATAAATTCTTATGCTTGGCTGGCTAGGTTACAAATGAGCTTTTCTTGTCTGACTATTAAAATTTAGCTCATTCATATATATAGTGCATATTAGCGAGAAATGTTAGTACAGACTGCCATTTATTGTCTTTGATTATTAAATATGCAACAAGCATTTCTTTTGCTTCAAGAAAATCTTGAATTTCAATTGACATTACAGTAATTCTTTGTAAAATTTCCAAGGCTCAATCAATGAGCATTGGCAAAAGCACAACATTAAATTCATTGCCCTCTATTTCTTCAACAGTTCTATAAAATGGTGATGATCCATATTATTTGCAGATGTATACTGAATGATTTTAAAGACTGTATTTGTCCATGATGGTTTTAATAAAGTCTACTATAAAAACTAAGCACAAATATTTTAAAATATGTATTACAGGGTGGAATAAAACAATAGGGAAAACATCAGTCATTTATCCTAAAAGAAAACTTCACTAAATTTGGAGTTTTGACCTAACATAGATGAAATACTGTTTGTCATGGTAACAACTATTTTCTTTTACTCTATATTTAGCTGAAATTCTTTTTTGATAAATATAAAAGGTTAAAAATATCTCTGCCATAAGTTCGATATTTAGTGTCATAAATTGGCAACATTTGTTTATAGGTTTGAGTGTTCTTTGAGCCAAAATGTATTCAATATATTAATGGGGTAGTGTCTCATGTCACATGACTCAACTAAAACTCAAAAAAGGTACTTGCAAATTTTCAAATTTCGAGTCCATTCATTTTTGATATTGTTGGAAAGGCTTGTTTCAAAAGCTATTGTTTTAAGGCTTAATTGAAAAATCTTTCACTTCTTAAAAAATTTTTATAGAATTTTCTCATAATTTTCTAACAATTTTCCATAACTGAAATATTCATTTTTGTCATCTTTCCATCTAAATTGTTTTTCTTTTTGGTGAAAGAATCCAAGCTGTTTTAGAGCTGGCAAAAGTACAAACTCAAATTCTGTTAAAAAATTATTACAACTTTTTTTGACATTTATTTTTGATTTCAGGCAACTAATTTTATAATTTTTTTTTTTTTGCCACTGAGAGCAAGTTTTTAAAAGTCAAATTAACTATGTAGTTAGTTATTGGAAGTTTCTCTTAGTATTGTTCACTTTATTAGCTTTATTTTTTTTGCATACCCAATAAGTAAGTCTACTGTAGTACGATACATAAACATTATGTCTTTTAGATGAAGCAATACCTTTGTTTTCATGACCCCTTTTGTACTTGGTTATAATCTTTACTCTGAAATCTACTTTTCTTTCTTACTTTCCTTTCTTCCTTCCTTCCTTCCTTTCTCCCTCCCTCCCTTCTTTTCTTCCTTTCATTTCACCTATCTCCTTACCCCCATCAGCTTGTTCTCTATATGTGTTTGTTTCTGAGTTTTCTTTTTCACTTTGGTTTATTTTTTTATTGTTATTGTTTTTTATTTTTAGATTCCATTCATAAGTGAAATCATATGGTATTTGTCTTTCTCTATCTGACTTATTTTACTTACCGTAAAATCCTCTAGGACCATCCATGTTTTTACAAATATCAAGATTTTATTCTTTTTTATTTTTAATAATATGCTAATATACACATATATATATCACATTTTATGAATTCATCTATTGATGGACACTTATGTTGCTTTTATAACTTGGCTATTATAAGTAATGGTGTAATGGACATGTGCATGTATATATCTTTTTAATTAGCGTTTTTGTTTTCTTTGGATAAATACCCAGAAGTGGAATTTCTGAGTAGTGTGGCAGCTCTATTTTTAGTTTTTTTGAGGAATCTCCATATAATTTTTCATAGTGACTTTGAAATTTTTATATTTAAAGTTGATTTCTGGTAACCAGCATATAGCTAGGTCTTAAGTTTTTATTTAATCAGATGATGTCTGCTTTTAATTAGCATGTTAAGACCATTTACATTTAATGTAAGCATTAGCATAGTTGTGTTTAAATATACCATCATGCTATTTGTTTTCTATTTTTCCCATATGTCCTCTTTTTTTTATTGTCCTTCTTTTGGATTAATTCATGTGTGTGTGTGTGTGTGTGTGTGTGTGTGTGTGTGTGTGTGTGCACATTCACGCTTTCATCTCCTTTGCTGGCTTATTCACTGTAATTCTTTGTTGTGTTATTTCAGTGGTTGCTTTAGGGCTTACAGTATATATATTTAACTCAACCTAATTTACCTTCAAGAAATATTATTTCATGTCACATACAGTATAAGAACTTTATAATAGTTTGCTCCCATTTATTCCCTCCTCGTCTTTGTGATATTGTTGTCATACATTGTATTTTACATTTGTTATAAACTTTATATTTTAACTTATAAATGTTATTTCTCTTTTAAACAGTTTATTATCCTCTAAAAAGATTTAAATAATTTTAAAATGTTCTTATATTTACCCACCGTGGGTCCCAGGTCTGGCTGTGATCCAAGTTTGCAGATAGAGATAGGACTCCGGATTTAAAATGTTACATTAATGTAGAAAGGCACCTATGCCTAACTTATGTAAATATGACTCAGCTTACTTTTTATTACGCACGTGTAGCAGAATGCCACTATTGTTCTCTGATGTCTATAAAGCCCATGCGGTCCCCTAGAGCAGAAGCGTGCACTCCCTGCAATAAAGTTGGTGCCTGCCGTTTTGTTCTCATGTTGGCTCCTCATGCATTTTTTCACCTAGGCATCTCACCACCCAAGCCGTCCCTTCTTGATCAGCTCAGCGCTGACACCCACATAGTTATCGTTGCCAACACCCTTCATTCCTTTGTGTAGATTCAGATTTCCATTTTGTGTCATTTTTCTTCTATTTGAATGACTTCCTATAACATATTTTTGAAAGGCAAGTCTGCTGGTCATACATTCTTTCAGCTTTCATATGTCTGAAAAATTCTTAGCCTTCTTTTTAAAAAGATATCTTTACTAGGTAAAGAATTTTAGGATGACTTCTTTTCAATACTTTAAAGATGTTGCTCCATTGCCTTCCAGTTTGCATTATTTCTGATTAGAAACTTGCTCTCATTTTTATCTTTGTTTCTCTGTGCATAATGTGTACTTTTTTCCTGTGGCAGCTTTTAAGATTTTTCTCTTCAATGAGCTGGTTTAAGAAATGTGATGAATAGAATGTATCTTGGTATGATTTTTCTTATGCCTTCATGACTGTAATTTTTCAGGTTCTTAGATCTGTGGGTATCTAGTTTTCATCAAATTAAGGGCAATTTTTACCATAATTTTTCAAATGTCTCACTCCGTTTTTTTAGAGGCTCCAAGTACATGTATATTTGGTCACTTGAAGTTACCCCACAGATCTATGTATTTTTCAGTTATCCCACTGATGCTTCATGTATTTTTCTCAGTTCTTTCACTCTTTGTTTTACATTTTGGATAGTTTCTCCTGCTATGTCTTCAAGTTCACTAATCTTTTCCTCTGCATTTTCTAATCTGTAATTAATTTCAAGTAGTGTATTTTTTCATCATAGACATCACAGTTCTTAAACTTTAATATAAAAAAAAATCTTCCATGTATTTACCTAACATATTTGATCTTTTCTCTCTTTGTGAATATGTAATGGCATTATAAAAACTGCAGCAATGTTCTTGTTCATACATTTTTTCCCTCTTGTTCATGCTTTTGGTGTCACAGCCACAAAATCATTGCCTAATCCAAGGTCATGAAAATTTACTTATATATTTTCTTTTAAGTGTATTATAGTTTTAACTCTTACATCTAGACCTTTGATCTATTTTAAATTAATTTTAGTATATGGTGTAAGTTAGGAGTCCATTTTATTTATTTTTTTAAATGTGGATATTCAGTTTTCCCACCAGTATTTGTTGAAAGAATATTCTTTCCTCATTAAATGATTGTGGCATCCTTATCATAAATCATGTGGCCATTGAAATATGAGTTTATTTCTGGATCCTTAATTCTGTTTCATCCATTTGTGTGTTTATCCCTCTGTCAATCCTACATTATGTTTATCCTTATTGTTTTATACTAAGTTTTTAAAATATGGACCTATGAGTTCTTCAACCTTGTTTTTTATTTTTTTTTCCAAGATAGTTTTGGCTATTCAGGATGCTTTGAATTTTTATATTATTTTTAGGATCAGTTTGCTAATTTCTACAGGGAAGCCAGTTGGAATCCTTTTAAGAACTGGATTAAATTTGTAGACCTCTTTAGAGAACAGTATCATCTTATTAAGTCTTCTCATCCATAACCTTAGATATATCTCCATTTGTTTAGACTTTTAATTTCTTTCCACAATATTTAGTAGTTTTCAGAGTATAAATTTTGCACTACATTTTAAAAATTTGTTCCTAAGCGTTCTAGTCTTTTTGATGTTATTGTAAATGGAATTATTTTTTTGGTTTCATTTTGGATACAATTATTTTTCCAGCTTTATTGATTTATAATTGTCAAATAAAAATTGTACATAATTGTGATGTACAATGTAATATTATGATATATGTATACACTGTGATATGATTACCACAATCAAACTAATTAACATATCCATCACCTTACATAGTTATAATTTTTTGTGGGGTGAGAATATTTAAGATTTGTTCTCTTAGTAAATTTCAGGTATACAATATAGTATTGTATGATGCTGTACACTAGATCTCCAGAATTTACTCATCTTGCTTAACTGAAACTTTGTACCCTTTGACTAACATCTTATAGTTTTTGTTGGTATTGTATCCTGCAACCTTGCAGTATTTGTTTATTAGCTCTACTAGTGTTTTTGTGGATTCCTTAGAATTTTCTATCTGCAAGGTTATGTCATCTGTGAATAGAGATAGTTTTACTTCCCTCCTTTTAATCTGGATACCTTTTATTTATTAATTTTTTCTTGCCTAATTGCTCTGGCTAGAACCTTTTTCCCTGACCATGCCCATCTGATAAGCTTCATGGATTGCTGCTGACTGCTCTTTCAACAATGTCCTGGGGGCATACATTACCTCATTGACTGATCCAATTAAATTTAGGCTCATTTGAAGGAACAGTTTTTAAGTCAGTGTTTCAGATTTATTCTGACCCCAGGAAGGCTCTTTTCCTGATTCTCTTTGGTAAATTAGGTGGTCTGTGGTTTAGCTTGTATCTAATGAAGCTACCAGTCTTCTCCTAACTGCTTTTCACCACAAGCCTTATTGTTTTGAGAATGTCTTTAGGTTGGACTTTCCCACAATCTGTTGCAAATAAAAGTAGCTCATTTGCGAAGGCTTCAGCTGCCTTTCTCTTAGTTTTGTTTTGCCTTTCTCCCTAGACAAAATCTCTGAGCCATAGCTCTGGGGCCAGGGGCAGGGACAGTGGTGGTTTCTCTCTGAATGACAACCCTGTTTTAGGGGCTGGGCACTCATCAGGGGGCCTTTAATCTTCTTGGCTTGCTTCTCCTAGCTTGGAATCTTCACTTTACAAATGAGCCTGGGTAAGCATGACAGGTGTGACAGTCTTTTCAGTGTGCTGACACTAAGATGGAGCCTCTGTGTCACAGTGAAGGATGAGCAGGAGAGAGCTCCTACCTCTTGTCACACTCACCTTGAATTTAACCTCTGCTACAGGTAGCTGGGTGGGTAGGAGGGAGGAGTAGGCCCTGGTGGGATGAAATATGCTGATGAACTACTTCTCTAATGAAGATACTATTGTTCTTGGCTTGGAGCTGTGTTGAGAGGGTGCCCTGTGTTTTTATTATGCTTACCTGGAGTGGAGTTTCCATCACATTGGTCTGGGAGAAACAGGTTGTGGTTGCAACACTATAGACTCTCACTGCTTTTGTCAAATTTCAGTAGATTTTCTTGAATAGATATTTCATTTGCTTTATTGGTCTTAAGTCCATTTCCAGAGACTTTAAGTATGTATTTAAATAGGTTTATTTAATATAGTAAGTATATATAAAGTCTTTAAATATTTATATATAAAGACTATATATATTTCTTAAAATTTATATACTATTTCCATTTTAAAAATTACTATACAAAATATATTTATATATTATTATAAATATATAATTATAAGTATGTAAATACATATATTTAAATAACGTTCACCAGTTTTGCTGGGGACTAGGCCTACAGAGCAATTCACATTGCCATTCCAGAAGTGGAATTCTCCCTCTCTCCAACTGGCTTTTGAAACTCTGGATGTGAATGCCCAGCTGGGTGCTCACACTACCTCCCACCTCAGACTTGAGGCTAGATGCCCCAGTGATACAAGCTTCCTACCTTCTTTTTTAATTAAAAAACAAAAACAAAAACAAAAAAGCACTTTTTAAATTTTTTTTTTTTTTTGCTGACCACACATTAATTCGTAGAATAAAACTCTTGCTACCTTGAATTTTAATTTTCTGGAGTCCTTTTGGAGTACAGAGCACTCATAACCTAGCTAGTCCCTAAGGCAGTCCTCTTTTAGGGTTAGGCCCACCCTCTGCACCCCATCCCAGGACAGGGAGACTGGGGATGCCAGCCAGTCCTGCCAGCCCTCTTTCAGCATTTGTGCCACCTGGTGGGCAAATTTTGTGTAGAACACATTGAGCCTGGACTAGATTTAGTGGGCTCTGGCACCCTCCAGTGATAAGGCATCTTAGCCCGTTGTTTTTAGGTAGTTAGACGAAGTGATGTTTGACCCAGTGAGTATGCTGGCCCTCTACAAGGAAGCAGATTTGGAGCTTATTAGCAGAGGGGCCAGAATGGTCAACCTGTATCCAGGTCCATAGGCTGCTGGTTAGCACTCACCCTGGGGCGGTCAGATTTGGGCTCACTGAGAAGATATTTAAGGCACGTGCTTCCCTAGGTTTCTAGTTCAGTATTCCTCCCAGGTCAGTGTCCAGTTACCTTCATGGTTTTGGACTTGTACACCTGTGTCAGAAGATTCTGGTAATCTCAGAGGATATAATGGAGGCATCATAGTATAGTCCTCTCAGACTTGCTGGCAAATAGTAAAAAGATCAAGAAGAGTGGCTGGCTTTGAGCTTTTTTTTTTTTTTATACTTAGACCTTCAAAGGACATAGCATTCCTCTCCCTTCTTTGCTAGGGTTCCTACTATCCCAGATTCTCTCTTTCCCTTCTCACTGAGTAATAGATGATCACCTTAATGATTTAGAGACAGTTATTCCCATCACACAATTTCCTCCCAGCACAGAGAGTGTCCATTGGGATCAATCTGATTGCAAACATCCCACCATCTAAACCCTCTATTGGTTATTGGGCCAAATTGCCTGACTTTGTGACCCAAAGATTGAGAGGCCTATTGTCCCTGTGACCTTATACTCCTGAGCTGTATTCTGCACTCCATTTAGCTTGATTGGCTGACCAAAGACTCTAGTTCTTTCTGAAGCATCATTTAGAAAACACAAAATCTAACTTCCTTGACAGTAGTTTGCCTTGCAATTTTGATTTTAATTCTTACAGGCCAAACTTTCACTGCCTTCCCACCTTCCAGGAGATTTCCTTCATGACAAGCCCTGAAACTGATTGAGGGATGCTCTTTTTTGAAAAATATGACATTGGGGTCCATCCTGTGTGAGGCCATCCCTAGAGTCAAAAGTTCTGCACTCTATAAGATGTCATTAGGCGTGTAAAAAGATGGCAGGGTGACTTCCTCCATGCATAAAATTTAGACACAGGGAAATGTTTAAAGAGAGAGGACTATGTGTATAACTTCACTCTCATGCCCAGAAGCCTCTGGGAGAGAGGAAGACAAAGGAAAATAGATCGCCACCCCTACCCCCCGCTCATTTTTAACACGCAGTGCAGCGTGTATGTGCTCTGGGACACGACTGGCCCATCACTTGTCACTAGAGCTGGGCCTGAGGCGTTTGTAAGAGTGTTTGTATTTGGTCTCAACTTGTCATAGCTTCTCAGACCATCAGATATTCTCAATCTCTTTCATACAGTGCTGGACTCTCACTATCCTGCAATTAAACCTCCCTCATCTTAGTAGACCTTGTCTTCCACATCACTCATTGGAGAGGGGAAGATCATCGTCATCCATTCTTTGCCTCCTCCCCTCAATGGCCACTCCAAAGAAAGCTTCCTGTGTCCCCATTGGCTAATCCATCTCATCCTGTTTCATCCCAATTTGGATTGGGCTGACCAGCCGTTGGGTTAATTGGTCGTTACACTTGCTTTCTACTGTTCCCTGTGTCATCTGGTTGTTTACGCTCTGCAGGACCAATTGATGCTTGGAGACCTCATCCATTAGAACCGGGAGGACATGGAATGGAGTGTAGGGGTGAGTCTGGAAATTTTGAGAGCAGCAGATGCAAAATATTGGATTATTTCCCACCAGTCTTCAATAAAGACTACCCCAATACAATCAGTCTTGTCTACTATGGAGAAGTAGATTTCTCCCTTCAGCAAGAGGATTGATGTTTGAATTAATAACCTTTCCCACTCACCCAACCACTAGGTCGCTTTAGATTTTACCTAACTACATGGGGCCACAGGTGAGTGAGGCGTATCTACGTACCCTGAACAAATTTCCTCATGGTATCTTCCGTTTCTCATCGCCTACTTCTCTCTGCAAGAAGATATTTTTATTTTGGTTTTGGCCTTTATCAGTGGTAGCAACTGTTTGGGAATGATTCCTCTTTCCAGGCCATCTTTTAATGCTGTGTTTTTGAGTCAATCAGGGTTGAGTCAGGAGACAAACCACACCAGTAATTTGAACCAGAAATCTTTAAAGAGTTGTTAACCTGTGAAAAGAGGTTGATCGGTAAGAGGGCTCTGCGACTCACACTAAAGTACTGTCTGCTACCTTTAGGCTGAGGGAGGCTGGACAATGAAAGAGCTTAGGGTTTAGGATTGGGACTCCATACAGGACCAGGTTCTGACCTTTTCCAAGGGGGCATGGCTTTGCAGGGATAAGCAGCCTGTCAGAGGCAAACACATGTGTCCACTGGGTGTGGGGTAGAGATGGTCCATAGAAGGGGCTACCAATGCAAAAGGCAGGGGGTAGGCTGGGCAGCTCTGCAGGAGTAGCTCCCAGGTGAGGCAAGAGCCGCCTGAACATGCAGCAAGAGTTGGTCTATACAAATGGCAGCCAGGGATTTATATTTGAATGAACAATCTTTCCCCCCATTGCCCCTCCAGGGGTCTGGAGAATGGAGTCCTGGGGTAAGCAGATGCTTTCTGGAAGAATACACGATAGGAGAACCAAACTTTTGGTTGTTGGCAATCTGTTGGGGGATTTGGGTGGCCAAGGGGTGAGTGTCGTGGTTTTGCTGTTACAGGAACTGCTCTCATCTCCCTACCCCATCATACTGTAGGTGGGGATGTAGGGCTCTGAGACTTGGGAGGTAAGTGTTACACATAGAATCAGAAGGAAGCCTTGGAACAAAGAAAAGCCCTGGGTTACAGGGCCAGATTCCAGGACCCAGGAGGAAACACCTGTCATGAACAAGGGCTTCGGTGTGCTAGCTGAGTGACTCTTGTCTAGGGGTGCCACGATGATCATTTCAGATTAAGGTGCTATTCTGGTAATCCTCAGTCAGGAGGTATGCTGGTGGCCTGCAGGGGTGACCTGCTGGCTAAAAGAAGAGATTTACTGCCTTACAAGATCACTTCTAGCTCCAACCCCAGGAGCCACCTTATCCCAGTCCTAATGTGGAGGGTAACCTGCAGGGATTCCCTTTTGGGTGTTCCCCAGGCGTTAAGTCTTTCCTGGAGATGATGGGACCCAGGGATGAACAAGAGGGAAGAGAGAAACCCTGGGAAGGTGGGTGTTGGTGGTGGTGGAGGTGGAGTTTCTTACTCTTTTCCCACATTCTAGGCCCTTCTCTAGGTGGGCTGGGATTTGCTTGGCTTTGCCACCAGAGGTCGCTGTCCACTAGTACAGAAGCACAGGGACCAGACGAGACAGGAGCATTACGGAAACAGGGCAGCTGCCAGGAGTTAGTGATGCAGAGCCCGCTGCACCAGCTCAGAACTGGTACTGAACACAACTCTTCCTGACTCTGTTCGGTGATGCACCTTAGTAGCTTGAAATCAGCCATGCTGGGAGTATTGACACCATAGAAATGAAACTGGCAAATGCTACAAATTAGGACTCCCAGGTTGGCTGTTCAACATTTACCAGCACACCATTGGGTGTAGTGACCATTCAGTGACACTGACTGGGAAACTGAAGCTCGGGAGTTTATTGAATCAGTGGAAGGCGTGGAAAAGAATCCTGCTGTGTGTGAAGCACTGCATTAGGTGTGAGACGAGCACAAAGGAGCCCCCTCCTCTGCCCGGCCTGAGGAGGGAGACTCCACGCATCCTTGCCGCGGAGACGTCCCTGGCATCTGGCACACGTGTGGGGCTTGCCTGCATTATTTGAGAGCTACAAGGGAGGTTGTAGTAAGAGAGAGCATGCAAGTGAAAATGGAAAAACCTGACAATGTCGAGTGTGGCAAAGACTTAGGAAAATAGGGCCTCTCCCCTGCTGGTGGGGTATAGTGGCCACAAGAGGGAGCAGGAAACAGAAAATATGCATGTCTTCTGACTCAGCGACTCCATCTCTGGGTCTTATTTGGAATAGTGTTATTTGCTGATTGATGCGTTATTGCAGTAGCAAAAAGGTGGAAATCTAAATGTCTAATATATACCACACACACATATAGTATATACGATATACTAGTATAGAATATATACTTAAGGATATACACGTATACATACATACAGTGGTGTGACACACAATGGTGTGTGTGTATATGTGTGTGTTTATACACACACATATATGTACACATGTATATACACATGTGTGTGTGTGTGTGTGTGTGTGTGTGTGTAATTCTCAGATGATACTTGTGATAGACTTTTACAGTTTTCAAGTCACCCAACCTGCCTTATGTTTCTCTGGTTTGTGTGATATTAAAGGCCTTATTATTTAAGCCTCCTCTCAAGGCATATACATGTAGAGTGGTACATTTATATGGACTCTTTGGCAATTAGAGTGGATGAACTAGATCTGCATATGTGTTCATGGACAGCTCTCAAGAACATAATGTTGAGTGAAAAAAAAATGTAGCCAAATGATATGTACGACATAAACTCATTCATGTAAAATTTAAAACTTGGAAACAAACTCAAATTTCTTATTACAGCTTAATGTGACCTGTTATGAGCTTTGATGTGTATGCATTTATTTGCTATGGTCTCTGTCCCTCTCCTAAATGTAAGGCAAGGACTCTGTTGTGTCCACTTCTGTGTCCACTTCTGTGTCTACGTTGTTCCTGGAAGAGGAGACGTGTATATCCACTTTGGAAAACAGTTTGATGGTTGCTAAAAACGTTAGGCAGCTAAATGCATCTACCATATGATCCAGTCATTCTGCCAAGAGATAAGACAACATATGTTTATACAAATACTTGTACGTAAACGTTTAATAGAACACTGCCTGGTACATAGTAAATGATCAGTAAATACCTGAATGAATGATTCAGAAAGGGGAAGATGTAGTCTGAGGGGGAAGGCTGTGTAACACCAGATACTCTCAGGCATCACGAGTCTGAATCTGGCTGGCAGATCATCTGGCCCCTTGCCAGAGGGCGGGGGCCAGGGCTGGTGCACTGAAGTGGCCCCACCAAGGCCAGAAGATGCAGGAGGCTGGTGCTGGTCTTTCACCTGGGTGAGAGGCTGGACCTGTTGCAGAAGTGGCTGTGATGGGACAGAGGGGGGCCTCAGTGCTGTGCTGAAACTGGTCGGTTAGGGACGCTGGAGGGAGTGAGACAGGCCCATCCACACACCAGTCGCTGGCTCTGGTGAGCAATGAAAAGAAAACTGGAAAACGAGGGAGGTGCGCTCCTGCCCTGTGGCCTTGCAGCATCTCCCCAGCACCCTCTGTTGGCAAAGTTCAGCCCTGCACCAGCTGGCAAAACAACTTCCCACCTAAGACGTAGCTCTCCTTTTTACAAAAATCTCACCCTCTTTCCCAAATGAAAAGGCACGTACTCCCAAGAATCATTGTATCCATTGTATATTAATTTCATTGTATATATATTAATATAACATATATTAATATATTAATATTAATATTAATTTCTCCTCAGATTCATAATTCCACTGAATATTCTGCTCGTCTCCAACAACTTGTATATAAAATAATACTGAGAAGAAAAGAGAATATGGTTAATAAATACAAATATATATATAAGAAAAAAGTGCAAAGTTACTGCAGTTTCCTTTTGTTCATTGGTCATGAAAGAGTTGCCAGATAAAATACAGGTTGCTTAAACACTGAATATTTTTTTAGTACAAGTGTATCCCAAATATCACATGAAACAGTACTTGTTTACCTGAAATTCAAGTTTAACTGGCCATCTGTATTTCCACTTGCTAAATCTGGTGGCCCTAGTCATGAAGTCATAGTTGATATCTATGACATCTTTCTTCCTCTACCCATTTGATATTTCTCTTGTTTCAGCTAGAACCTTAGCTGGTCATGGATCTTTACTTGGTGGTGGTGGTGGTAGGGATCTAAACCTTTATTCTAGAAGATTCTGAGTACTGAGAAGTCCTAAGATGCCTAGTGCCCTGGGTTCTGGACAAAGTCTTCCCTGCCCTCTTATGTAGCATTAGCCTGATTTCTCCTTAGTAATTTGGATCAATCATTCCAAACAGTAAAGTAGGTCCTTTTTCTGCTTGTTGGTTTCAATTCAATAAAAACTTTGTAGAATCTGGTGGAATCATTACCTTCATGGGAACTGAGATCTCCAAAGGAGCAGATCTCAAATCTTTCAGGATGGAAAGCAAACATTCTTGAGTGAATTATTAGGACTAATGGGGAAATAAGGCATTTCCACTTTTATCTCTTGATTCCCAGACTCAAGTATTCTGGCTCCGGGGGAGAATGTACCACAGAACAGTCTTTGATTCAAAGCATAAACTGTATCCTATAAGACAGAAGTCCATACTTCAGGGTGTTATCCTTCAACTTGTGCCATAATTGGGTCTTCAGCAAGCCACTCCATTTTTAATTCGGCCAGTTGCCTCTGGGTAAAACCAGTTAATCCCATGTTGCACTTCCTTTGCTATGGACTATGTTCCTTGATTAGACACCCTGCTGTGGAGCATGCCATGATGAATGGTGGCTCAGGCATCCCAGGAGTCCAGGGATAGTGATGCTGGGAAGGCAGATCCATATCCAGAATTTGTAACCCTTCGGTGATGCAAGAGGTGCAATGGAATCAACCTGCCACCAGGTGGCTGGCCGGTTCCCCAGGGAATGGTGCTATAGGGTGGTGGTGGTGGGGGGGGTCCCTGCTGTTCACTGCTCTTGGCAGATTAGCCACTAGGTGACAGCAGTATCCTGGTCAGCCTGGTAATGGGGAGATGGTGTCCACCAGCTCATGCTCAGCTCCCATGCCTGCCACCATGGCTCTTCTGTTCAAGAGTCCACTGGGCAAACACTGGCATGGCTGGGAACAAGGTTGACCGACATTGTGGAGTATGTCGTTTTGTTCACCTGGTTATTGAAGCCTCCTCTGCCGAAAGTGTTCATATGCCATTTGGTGATTCGGATGTGAATAACCTTCACACGGTGTCCATTCTAAGAGGCCCGTCCTGTATCTCCTTCCATTTTTCCTTGTCATGTATTTTCAATCACTGGCCATTGATCCTTCTGAGTCCCCGCTGTCTCAGTCAACTTGGGCTGCCGTAACAAAACACCGTAGACTGGGTGGGTTAAATTGCAGACATTTATTTCTCACAGTTCTGGAGGCTGGGAGTCCTAGGTCAAGGTGCTGGCAGATTTGGTTCCCCGTGAAGGCCAGATTCCTGGCTTGCATATGGCTGTCTTGTCTTCTCATTGTCTGCTCACAAGGATTTTCCTCTGTGTATGTGGGGGGAGAGAGAGAGATATGTTAATTACTCCTCCTCCCGCTCCTCCTCTTCCTCCTCCTCCTCCTCCTCCTTCTCCTCCTCCTCCTTTTCTCATAAGGACACTAATCTAATCACAGAGCTCCCCTCCTGACTTCATCTAAACCTAATTACCTCCTAGAGGCCCCATCTCCAAATACCACCATGTTGGTGGTAAGGGCTTCAATGTATGAATTTGGGGAAGACACAAACATTTAGCCCACAACACTGTTCATCTAGCCAAACCACTGTTAATGCCTATGATTCACTGTAGGTCCATATTTTTTGCCATTGCTCAATCCAGGCCAAGCAGATCAGAAATGTACCCCTCAGTCTTCTGTCCCTGGGAGAACTGTCCTCCTCTGCTGTCCTTCAGGGTCACCCCTGAGTGGGGATATAGTGCTGCAGATGGCTACTTTCAGGTGGTCCCAGCATATCGTGCCAACCCATTGAGAAACCAGGCTCAAGACCTCCTCCTCTGTGTCATGTGCAGAGATGAAATCCTGGTCTGCCAGAGCCATTTTGCCCCCATGAGAGAAGCCAGCCAATGTGTGGACCAGACTGTGGCAGGGAGAATCCCAGAGAAACAGGGCCAGGGCCTCTGGGTTTCAGGTGGTTTTGAGTTCCCCACATCTAGATCCTCAATTATGTGAGCTAATAATCCCTTCCTTGTTTGAGGCCAGTTTTTGGTATGTCCTACAGGATCACTGACTGTCACTAAGCAGAGGTCTGCACACATGCTCCAGGAGCATGGAGGGTGGCCTGGTACTACTGCCCCCACCTTAAAGACTAAAGAAAAGAGCCAGAATTTCCATCATATGAAGGCAACTAAACTATTGAAAATGTAAGCAAGGGACACAGACATGACTCTCTTACAATGTAATTGCTTGATACACATGTCACAAATGAACATTACATGAATAAATTCATTTGGAGAAGAGTTCCTTTTCTGGGAATGGTGGGCTAGGTTATTTAGTTGCATTAAGAGTAAATGGATGAAAAAAGATACCCTGAAATTCTTACCCCAAAGAAAACTCATGTAGTTAGTTGCATTGATATCAAATTTAAAAGTTTTATGGGCAAGTAGCATTACCTTAAGTAACTCGAAGAAAATAGCAGAAGGTTGGAAGACTTAACTGACTTTAGCTAATGGACTAACATCTAGAGCGTGCATCCAGAGTTACAGTGTGCATATTCCTTCCAAGCAGAAAAGGAACACTGACAAAAATAGACCATATACAGGGTCATAAAGGAAGCCTAAATGAATTTCAAATGACTGAAGTCATCTAGCATATATTCTACAAGCAAAATACTAGAGATTGCTAACAATCTAGAAATCAATAACAAAGAGGTATTAGATATCCTCATAGGTTTGGAAATAAAGAAATATGCTCCCAACAGTTTACAGAAGTACTCAACTTGGAAATTTGATAACATTTTGAACTGAACATTAATGAAATCACTATATTAAAAAAACCCTTGTGGGATGCAGCTAACATAGTGCATAGAGGGAAATCAATAACCTTAAAATCTATGTAGAAATTTTATAGAAAATAAAAAGGTTGAAAATTAATGAACTAAGCATATACCTCAGAAAGTTAAAAAACAACAAAAATAATCTCAAAGCAAAATACAATGAAGAAAATAAGAAAAAGAAGAACAAATACTAAAGAAATAGATACCCAATAGTGGGGATGACAAAACAAAAAAGTAGAGAGTTGGTTCTTTTATGATACAATTGAGATTGAAAATGATTTAGTGAATTTATCAAAAACAAAAGAAAGAAGGTAAAAATTACCCATATCAAGAATGCACAGGGGGACACAGACATGGAATATCTAAAATAGATTGTTGTAATAATAGCATTATGTCAATAATTGGAGATAAAATGAGAACATTCCTAGAAAACTAATCAAACACGTATGTTTGACTCAAGAAGAAATTGAAGATCTCAAATCTTCTAAAAGTCATTAAATCTGTAGTTTAAAAAAATCTTCCTACAAGGAAAACTGCTTCACAATACTTCTCTAGAGGTAAGGAATCCCTCCAGAGAATAAAACAATAATTTTAGAGAATAAAAAATGTCTCATTTTATGAAGCCAACACAACCTTGATTTTGAACCCTGTCAGAGGCAGTAAAAGAAGGATTCATTCCAGAATAGAGATGCAAGCAACTGAACAAAATATTAACACTCTGAATTCAGCTATAGTGCAGAATGAACAAGTCTGGTTCATGCATTCTGAGAATGCAATATTGGTTCAACATTAGAAAAGTCTACACAATTTGCAATATGAAAGGAGAAAAATCATATTCAAAGATGCAGAAAAAAAGCAATGAATAAAATCTAATAAATAATTTTTGAAAAAAACCACGCACAAGGAATAGATGAGAACGTCCTTAATCTGGTGAGAGAATCTTTAAAGAAAAAATAGCAGGCATCATATATCAAAATGAAATGTCGAAAAACATCCCTTGTGACGAGGATGCTTGTTATCCTCCCTATTGTTGCTCTGGGTACCAGAGCACCAGCAGAGGGAGTCAGGCAAGGGAAAAAAATAAAATAAATGTACAAGAATTGAAAGATGGCAACAAAATTGTTGCTATTCACAGATGGTATGTTTGTTTAAGTATGGAGCAAGTCCCACAGAATGTACAATAAATTAATAGAACCTATTAACAAAGTATAGCCAATTTACCAGGTCTAATTTCGGTGGAGAAACGTACTGTAGCTTTATACATCAGCCAATGAAGAGAAAATAACGTTATTAATCAAAGAGATGTCCCAGCCACTTGTTTTCAGGGAAAATTCTATAAACGACTTCCCTGAAAATTATTACCACCTATTCATGGGAGAGAGGATGGTCAGGGGTTGAAAGATTCAATGCGGTAAAGACGTCAATCCCCCCCCCCCAAAAAAAAAAAAGACGGAGTGGTAAATTCCCTCGGAACGGGTGCAAGGTGGAAAATTCCTGTACCTTTTGTAGGGGGTGCAGATGTCGAGGATCGGAGTCTAACGAAGGGAAGTTCAAGACCTTCTGGACGGCGGGGAGCGCTCTCCGTCCTGGTCTTCTGGGCAGCTTCAAGGTCAAGATCCTCCCTCTCCGACCTCGAGGACCCAGACGCTGCGCTCTGTCCCCAACCGACAGGGCGACCTGGAGTTTTCCCCGGCGATGGGCACACCCTGGCCCAGCTTCTGCCTGGAGTGTGGGTCCCGGGGAGGGACTCCGGGGCTCCCCTTGCTGTCCCGGGGGTCGCCCCGCCCGCTTTCCCGCCGCCCCGCCGCAAACCCGCCCCTGCTCCTGCACCTGTCCCGCCCTCCTCGGCCGCCAGGGGTCTCTGTCACCTTGCCGTCCGCGCGCGTGTAGACCAGAGGAGTGAGGACCCGACTCGGGTGGGCTCAGGGATCTCCAAGGGATGCCACGCAGCACTGAGGTCACATGAGACAGAGGCAGAGCGGGGGTTGGGGCGGTGGGCCTTAATGACCGCGGAGTGAGGACAGTGGGCTTTACCTGGATTATTTTCACTTAACGCTGGGAGGAGCACCTCTGGGGTCTGAGCATCCACAACCCAAGCAAGGGCCAACGTGGGGAATGGGGCTGTGGCCTGTCCCTAGCCTGTAAGTTAGTCCTGCTGCTCCAGAGAGCAGGTGCAGCTCACAGGAAACCTGAACACAGAGGCCCTGTGTCCCCCAATCCAAGGTCGGGTGTGTGCCCTCCAGAAGCACTAGTGTGTGCAGAAGGATGCGCAGGGGTTTCTCTGGGCCGTGTGTGTGAAAGAAGAACTGGAGCTGCCCAGATGTCCACCCACCGGGACTGACCTGTGCCACGCTGTGCACTCCCACACAGCCATGGAGCTGTCTCTATTGGACGTGCTGGGGTCCCTGACGTAGAGATGTGTTTGAGGAAGTTAGAAGGAGCACGGTATATTGACATGGCGTCTGTCCTTCAGGTCCACATGAAAACTTGGAATGGACATGAGGAGCTCAGAATGATTCTCAAGGCCCCAGGGACCTGTTGGCTCCCTCTCCTGCCTTATTCTTTCTTCGGATCTGTTCATACTAGCCTCCTTGCTATTCCTGCAACTTGTCAGGCACACCCTACCCCAGGGCCTTTGCACTTGCGATTCCTGCTGCCAGGAGCCCTCCTTCCCAGGCCCCTTCCTGGCTGGTTCCCTAGCTCCATTCAGAGGTGGTATCTCCTAACATCCATGAAGGCAGCAGTTGTCACTCTCTCCCCGCTTAAACACTTCCTTTCCGAAGAACTCATCACACCACATATTATGGCATAATGTGTTGTTTGTTCTGGCCTATGTCGCCCACTGGAACTTTGCTTGGTCTTTGAGGCCACTGTTGTGTCCCCAGGGCCTAAAACCATGCTGGGCTTTGGAGCTGCTCAGCAGCTCCTTGTGAAGTGAGAGGCTCTAGCTTTCTTCCATGGAAGGATTGAATGCATGGGACTGGGGACAGGGGGCAGGGGACAAGGGGAGTCCAGCACTCCCAGTTGTTTGTCTTCTCTTCATAAAAGCATCTGAGCTAGTTGACCCCAGCCCAGCTTCTGTTGCCTCTGTGTCAGCGTTTTTGGCATTTCTGTAGAGCCCAGCCTCTCCCCTCCCGACAACCTTCCCATCCAGTTCCCATCTCAGGCACTCTCTGGTCTGGAAATTCCTCTCTGGAAATTCCCTTCTGAGGGCCACGCACCCTGTGTATGTGGCAGGTGGGAGAATAAGACCCCCAGCTCCTCTGCTCCAGCCCCAGCCCCAGCCTTTGCTCTGGCTGGGCCTCAGGACCTGGAATGGACTGCAATCTGAGCGCCCAGGCCAAGTAGGAGGGGGCCAGGGCTCCACCAACTACCCCCGGTGTTACTTCGGCCAGGTTGTAACCCTCCCTGTGAAAGGGGAGGATGACTTTCCCAGACTTGTGCAGCCCGACTTCCAATGAACACTGCTAGGGTTACTGCTGGCGTGACTGTGACCTGTTAGAGAAATTACAGCCGTGGCCACTAGAGGACACCGTCAGTCCGGGTGTGCCTACGTGAGTGTGAATGCGTGCCAGGGTGTGCGGGGGTACTGTGCAGGGACACTTGAAAGGTTTGATCAGGAATGCAGCCAGGACTCCTTAGTGCGGCCCATGGGGGACAGTCAGGTGAGGGTGGTGACATCTGGGGCGGACGCCTCCCCTATGCGGAATGTGGTGACCACCTGGCTAGGGTCCTGACACTCCCTATCTTAGTCTTGGGTCATCTCCTGACAGGCCTGAGTTCCTTTCCCCAGGTGTAGACCTGAGCTCCTTGGGCTGGAGGAGAGCTCAGGGATGGGGCCTGATCTGTCAGAAGGGACCTGGGTCTGGGGGTGATTATGGAGTGTGGGGTTCACTGTGTTCCCTGAGGCCTGGAGGGAGAGGCAACAGGAAGGGATGGCTTTCTTCATAACTGCGTATTCCTCACATTCACCATGCTCGGGGCCCCTCGAGTTCTGACTGCTGGGCGTGGGACTGAGACCCACTTACAGGGAGGTCACGGGGGCTCCCTGCTCCCAGGGGCACTGCCCCCGAGCCTGGATCTCTGTTGGAGTGCAACATGGGAAACTACGAGACTGAGAAGCTGATATTCAGTTCTGAGTGTTTTCAGACCTGTAGGCCCAGAGGAAGGAAGGAAGGTGCCAGGTCTGCGTAAGTCAAGCCAAGCTGGGGCCTTTGACAGGAGAGCAGCCCAAGGCTGGGAGGCTTGGAGAGGGTAGAGCTGGCCCTCTGGCCTTGACTGCAGACCACGAGGACTCCTCAGCTCAGAGTGGCCAATGCTGAGGCTTAGGGTGCAGGTCACAGGGCTGGAGCACTGCCAAGCAAGGGCCCCCTCAGGGCCAAGGACACACGAGTTCTGGGGAAGAGCACTGGGCCTTGTGTCCCAAGTCCTTTGCCATCTTGGTTTCTCCTGTGTAAGCTGAGTGGGTGAGACCCACTATATTGCCCCTTCTGGGTTTCCCAGTGACTCCCCAGCTTCCTTCTGGCTCTTGCAGCAGCCGGGCTGGGCAGCCAGGACCCCTGATGGCACTGACACTTGGACTGTGAGACCAGGCCGATGGTTGGGGTCACTAGGTCCTGCTGCTGGAGGTACAGAGGCTGGAGGTCTCCTGTCCTACCCCCCACATTAAGGACAGCTATACCTGGGAGGCCAAACTGGGGTCTCTAGCCTCACAAACTGAGAGGCCATTGTTATCTAGGGCAGAGGTGACCAAATGCCTTCCCTGGGCTTTGACTTTGGGGACCACCAATAAGGCTTCTCGTGCTCTCCCACAGACACACTTGTGCAGACCCCACAGACCCCCAAAACCTAGCCCACAGCCCTCTGACCTCTACTCCCAGCACTCATGGCCTCACCGCATCCCCAGTGCAGCTGGAGGCCAAGCTCACAGTCTCGAGCCTTTTCCTCCTGGTGCTGCCAGGGAGACATGGAGACCATGGTGGGGGAGGTGTCTGAGGCCTCCCTGAGGAGGGGGCTTCTGGACTGGTTCAGGTCACCTGGTGGTGGGCGCTCTAAGGAGCTGGGACTGGAGGCCCCTCTCTGCCCTGGCCTCAGAGCAGAACTGGGTTGGGGTGGGACAGGTGGGAAGGCAGTATTTTCAGGGAGCCCTCTGTCCATGCCTGGACCTTTTGTTTCTTAGGACCCAGGGGGTCCTCCCAGGCTCTGAGGGGTGTGGGAGGGTGTGGTACATACTTTCCTTTCTGGAAGGTCTGGAAGTTGGTCTGTAATGAGCTCCCAAAGACTAGGACAGACACGACCTTTGATCTGTATGGGGAGAGTCAACCTGGGGTTGGAGGTGGGATCCGGGTACAGGGATGAAGGCTGGGGCTCTGGCTGCATCTTGTCCAGAACAGTGTTGTCTGAAAGGACCTGGGACAGGCAACCTGAGTGTACTTAGAGCTGCACGTTTGCGTGTAATACGTGCCCAGGTCACCCACACCTGCATGGGTGTGCTGCTCAGGGCAAAGGTAAAACTCTCCAGTCTATTTATCTGTCATCTCTCTCTCTCTCTCTCTCTCTCTCTCTCTCTCTCTCTCTCTCTCTCTCTCTCTCTCTCATCTATCATCTATCTATCTATCTATCTATCTATCTATCTATCTATCTATCTATTTATCTATCTATCTATCATCTGTCTATCTATCTGTCTGTCTATCTATCTATCTATCATCTATCTAATCTATCATCTATCACCTATTGACCAATCTATCATCGGTTGCCTATGTGAAATTCAAGGTCAAGTTTGGAAGGACATCAACCAGATATAACCAGCACAGGTCTTCAAGCTGTGCTGGAAATTTTTCTTCTTTATACTTTTATTGTTGTTTATTTTAAAAGAATCTTTGTATTTCTTTGTATAATCAGGAAAAAAATTAAGCTCTCTCCATTTCTCCATTTTTTAAAACCAAATGAAGAGAACCAATGCATTGCACAGCAATGAGGCCCTGGAGAGACCCTCACTCTGGCCCTGGGTGGTGTCGGTGGGCCCTGCTCCAGAGCAGATCTGCCCGGAGTGGCAGCCCCCCAGGGCACAGTCTCTGCGGTTCCCGAGTCGGGGTGGGTGGATATGAGACGCAGCGCGGAGACAAAGAAAACACGCAATCTAACTCAATCCATGAGAAGTTCAAAAACAGGTGGAGCTGAGAAATGGTTGGTTTCAGGACACACACGGGAGACACAGAACTATACGGAAAAGTGATGGTGAAGAACTCAGGGGCTCCTGCGGTCCTGGAGGCTAATTGATGGGAGATGCACATCATGTAGAACCCACTCACTGTTTTAAAATGTGCAATGCGGTCATCTAGTACATTCACGAGGTTGTGCAGCTATCGCCACTATTATTATTACTTTTTAAACTTTATAGAGGCATTTTATTTATTTATTTCGTGGTTGTTACAATTGGAACAGGAGATCTATCGAACTCTTAACAGTGGCTCTTCTGGGAGAAGTGTAAGGGTGATTTTTTCCCTCCCACTTGTTTCTCTGTGCTTTTCACATTGTTTACAGTGAGAAGTTATTGTTTTTGAACCAAAGAGCAAGACCAATAAACTATTTTAAGAGGAACTCAGAAAGCAAACAAGGTGACTGTCCCTGATGCTGGGCGGACACCTGTGTGCTTGCAGCTCATCTACACCCTGTTGCCTCCACCTGGGCCTGGAGATGGGGGGCCCAGAGGCACCCAAACCTCTCTGATGGCCCCCGAAACACGAGGGAAGTCTGTATCAGGCTCTGTGATTTCCTTCCCAGATTATCTGCTCCAAGCCCTTTGGCTTTTTCCATGTTTGATAAACTATTTCCCTTCTTTCTGGCTTCTCACTTAGTTGATTTTTGTTAGCACAAGCTCATGAACTAGAGAACTGAAGGTCCCCTGGGGGAGTGAGTCGAGCTGTTTTGCCACCAGCCACTACCTCTTTCTCTCTCAACTTTAATTTATTGTTAAAGCCCTCTTGTAAAAACTTGAAAGACAAATTGAAAAGAAAGTTGACATTCCCTTAATCCTACTGCTCCATCCAAATGGTGGCCCCTGCTGTTTCCTCTTGCCCGCCCCTGCCCCCTCCCAACCTCCGACCCCAACGTTTGCAGCCCCTGCCTGGTGCACACTGCTTCCAGGTGGTGGTCATTCCAGGTGTTCCAAGGCAGGCCCCTGCTCCTGGGCAGGAAGGGTCTCCCACTGGGCTGAATGCCTTGCTTTGCTGTCCCCTGACCTGTTCTGTGCTCTTGCATGGGCCTCGGGTCTCAGTCTTCTAAATAAGGGTCTTGGATTAGATGAGTGTGGCTAACCCTCTTTGGGTCATGGCCTCTTTCTGCACAAAGCCCTGGAGCTCTCCCTACGATGCACATTTATACAGACACATTTCAGAATTTTTCAACCCCCTGAGTTAGATGTTGTAGGACACCTCCTGGTCTGCAGGGCATTATACTGAAGGTAGGAAGGGTTGGGTCCCTTCTCTGTGGCTCTAGAAGGCAGATCTTGGATCCATCATTGCACCCCTGCCAGTGCTGTATTGAGTTCTTTCCAGAATTATCCCCCCAAATCCTCACACAACCCAGAAAGATGGATGCTGCTATCATCTCCACATCACAGAGAAGGACACAGAACAAGGACCAGCCCAAGGTCGCACACTTGGAAAGTGGTGGAGGCAGGACTAGAACTCACATGTGTCTAGGCTCCAAGCTCAGACTCTTACTGAAAACTGGTCCAATCCTGAAGGGAGTCAGCGTGGGGACTGCAAGGTCTTTCCAACACTAAGAGTGCACCTGAGAAGCCCTCTAGGGTTTTAAAAGCATTTTCATGTATGTGTGTCCTTCAGTGTCCTTCCCAGGAGTTTGTGAAGTAGTCAGAGCAGGGACCAATATCCTCTTTGCACATGGGGACAAGGCTTAGAGACAATAGGAAATGGTTCAAGGTCACACTCAAGTCAGCTTCAGATTTAGGATTGGAACCCAAGTGTTGGGGTCAGCCCCTCTCCACAGAGCTGCCGGGCACCAAGTTTCTTATGATTATGATCTAACCAGCCACCCAACCATCCACCCGTCCACTCACCCACCTATTCACCCACCAATCCACCCACTCACCCATCCATCTATTCATCATCCATCCATCCATCCACCCATCCATCCATCCATCTTTCTACACCTCAACTCATCCACCACATATCCATTAATCATCATCTATCTCACTGTTCATTCACCCACCCATCCGCCTACTCATTCACCTACCAATCCACCGAATCATCCATCCATCCAACCACCCACCCATCCACCCACTCATTCACCCATGCACATGTCCATCCACCTAACCATCGCTTCCTTCCTTCCTTCCTTCCTTCCTTCCTTCCTTCCTTCCTTCCTTCCTTCCTTCCTTCCTTCCTTCCTTCCTTCCTTCCTTCCTTCCTTCTCTCCTTCCCTTTTTCCTTCCTTTCCTCCTTCAAACTGTTTATTGAGAGCATTGAACTTATCAGGCACTGGGCTGGGGATGAGGTGAAAGGTCTGCAGATCTGGGTAGGAGCTGCATCTTGGGGCCAGTAGCTTTTCCTTTGAGGGTCCTGGAAGGGGGAGCTGAGGCAGGGAGCAAACAGGCTGGAGATCTGGCAAAGTTCCTGCCATTTTAGGCTCTAGGTCACAGCACTAGATTTATTAAATTGTGTTAAAAACTTGTCTTTTTTTTTTCCTGGGGAGAGACTGAGGAGTGAACAGCTGAGGGATTGTGTCTGTCCACATGTCACTTGTAGAACAGAGTGCCGGCAATGACCTTATTTTCTTTAAATAGAGATTTTTTATGAATATGGGGAAAGACATATATCCAAGCAACTAGGTAGCTAACAAAAATATGATTAGAATCGACAAACGAGGTCATGTGGAGTGACATTCCAGTAACAGTTTCTAACATACTTCTACCATTCATTGAACCAGGTATTCTGTTAAGGGATTTATGTTCATTCTCTCATGTTCCCCATAGTGGACGTGTGACATGGCACCTACTATCATCAACGTCAACTAGATCAGAACATGAAGAGAGAGGCTGTCAAGGAAACTTGTCACCTATGTGGTAGAGAAGTTTGTCCATGTAGGCCTTCCCACCTCCACCCACCATCTCAGACCTACCCCATCGTTTTCCCTGTTCAGATTTTTCTAAGACTTGCAGTCTGTCTTGGTCTGAGTCAGTTAACGTTTCTTCCATTCATAACTTCTGTCAGCCCTGGACTAATCTTGTCCCACACCAGTCTGCTTATTTGTAGGCGGATTTTTATGACTGTGTGCAGAAGCTGCTTAAACTTTGATTTGTGATTGCTCTCTCTTCTGTTTTTAACGGCATTTAAATGGGACTTTTCTCCGATCCTCTCTGCTAAATGCCTGCTGCTGGGAATTCACCATACCTGGAACACCGTCTCTCATTCTTTTTCAATGGCCCAGGGACTTTCCCTCTGTTTCCCGCCTCTCTGTGGAGATAGAGCATGAGAGAGTTTCACAGATTTGGACAGGACTAAGCCTTAGGAATAAGAATCCATATTAATACTGTAACAACATCTCTCCATGTGCATTTTCCCCATTGTCCCACTGCCCAAGGGAGATGGTCTGTCTTTTTTATCAGCATAATCCCAGACTTTGAGCCCGGCCTGTCATGCATATAGCAGGCAAGTAATAAATATTTGTGGGGCATTAAGTGAATTGGAATAAATATTTTTACTTAAGTGAAAAATAAAACCCTTCTGTTTTTCATAATTACACAATAAATGTATAATCATCGTACAAAAATCAGCAAAGTCAAATGTGCGAAATAAAAACCAACATTATCTATAGTTTTTATCATCATGGGCAGATCCCAACATAGCGGTGGAGACACACTCTCATCTATGTCCCATATTGTCTTGTGACCTCTTTGGGATAACTTTATGTTCGAGCCTTTTCAGATGTTGTTCAAATTTAATACATCGTTTTTCGATGTTCACTGATCTTATTAAATCAGTTTACTGTTTTGTTGTCTGATCATAAAAGAAATACATGTTCTTTGAGAAATCAGAAAACAGAAGTAGAAAGAAGAAAATAAAGCCAACGTCTGCCCTCACTACCAGAGAGGACGCCGTCGATGTGCTGGTGTGGACCCTTCCAGGACTTTTTGCTGCTGCGGACATCAGGCCATCTGGAAGGATTGGTGTTAGGCACACGCCACAGGCGTGTCTCCATGTACTGGCCCTGTGATGTCTTCATGACGAATTTCTATCAGCAGGACAGTGTCAAAGGGCAGTGTTTTCCCGGGCTGAGGACACACCTGGTGGGGAGGGGGACAAATTCCCTCCTGAAAGGCAGGGCTGCATCTCCCTGAGGCCTTTCAGGATGGTGGGGTGTTGGGAAGTCAGGGCGCCTGTGCTTACTGGCTTGTCCACTCACCGGCTTATTCTGCTGCAGGAAGAGCCTGGAGCTGGGGCCCCTCCCCCTCGTGTCCGCTTGCTCTGTGACCCTGGCATCCTACCCTCCTCACAATGAGGGCCATCACTGGCGGTTCTGAGGTCCCTTGAGGTGGGCCCTCCAGGATTCCAGGACCGAGGATGGAACTCCGGGAAGATGCCTTGAGGTGGCCAGGGGGCAGCATGGAGCCCAGGCCAGGGCTGGGCGGGGCCTGGGTGTGGGGAGAGGGCTCTGCGACCCCCACCTGTGAGCTGCACAAACATCTGGCTACAGCTCTGAAACCGCCCAGTTCGAGTCCTGAGCTACACCTGGCCCTGTTTGTCACTAGTCCTACGCCCCGATGACCATGGGCTCAGTTTCTCTTCCCCTTATTTCTCCACTTTTGTCACTTTGAGTTCTGGTTTCAGCCAACGTGGGGTTAACTTTAGCCTGGGGATTCCCAGGGGTGGCCAGCTGCAGGCAGGGCCAGCACTCTACCCACCTCCTCCCCCTCCACCCCAGCTTCCAACTTGCTCCACCTCTCACTGCTTCTCCAGGCCCAAGGCCTTCCTGCCTAACCCCCTCATCTAAGAATCCTACAGTTTTTCTATAGTTTCTGGCCCTCAGGGGCTCTCACCCAACTCTCCTTGAGTGGAGGGGAAAGCTAGGGCCCAGAGAGGGGAAGGTCCAGGGTCACACAGCACATCAGAAGTAGACCCTGGCCAGAACCCCGGAGATGACAGCAGTGGTTGGGGTTTAGTGATGGTCCCCACGGGCCAGGTATATCACAGACATCTTTAATCCTAAAAACCACCCTGTGGGTAAAGAAACTGAGGCCCACAGAGGGGAAGTAAATTGCACAAGATCAAGGGCTGAGAAAGACTGTATGTGGGTGGGGACCCCTACCTGTATGACTCAGGGTCTGGGTTCCCACTGCAGAGTCTCCCCCAGGCTCTTTGCCAGCCAGCTTTTCCTCCTGTAGCTGTGGGGTGAAGGAGTGGCCTCTGAGTTCGATCTCCGGCCTCCTTTCTGCTCCCCTGGAATGGGGTCAGGGCTGGAAAATGATGGGGGGAGCTCATGCCATGTGAGAACATCTGGCGACTGGTGGAGGGCAGTGTTCCACACAGGCCACCCTTGTGTGAGTCCAGGCAGGTGTCATTTTCTGCCGGCCTCAGTTTACCCATCCATCAGATGAGAGGCCCCAGGCTGGGCATTGGGACACCAGGAGCCTGCTCTGTCTGGGTTTTTGGTACGTTAATCATTTTGAGCCTCAGTTTTCCTGCCTGTGAAATGGGACAATGATCCTGGCTGTCAGCTTACAGAGTGTGCATGGCTCAGCTGGATAACTTTATCTCCTTTGTTTTATAAATGGCACAGGGACAATAGACCAATCAATAATGTCTCAGGAGGCAGCAACTTTTGGAATCACAGATCTAGTCAGTGCTGAGGCCTCAAAGGCCTCTACTTCTGGCCTTCCCTTCTCTGTACCCTACCCCTGCATCCTTGACCCACCTAACCCCTGCCCATGGCACAGACCACCCATCTATCTCGGAAAACTCCTGTGCACTCCCTGGGGCCCCACCTTGGGCCTGCATCGCAGCATCCTTTGCAAGTCTCTTCTTTGCCTGGTGTCACTGTCTATGTCTGATTCTCCTTCTTCCCTAGGACAGGGAGGTGAGCAGGATGGTGGACCAGGTGGCATGGGAGACAGGCTGGAGCCTGAGGCTGTCGAGGTTTAGTGGTCAGGGTCCTTCTCTGGGGGCCTGGGTGCTGGAGTCACTTCTCTGGGCTCTTGTTCATGCTGTCTCTCCAGGGTGCCCTTCTTCTCTCTGTCCCTTAGTCCTGGGAGTCCAGCTCCTAGGTCCTGTTTTGAGGTGGCTCAAGTGATTACTGTCACCAGACCACCTTTGCTAATTGTCCAGGACCCTCAGTCTCCCCCACCCCTTGTCTCCTCCTATAATGTTTGTGGCAGGGGGGATCCTGTCTGTGCCCTGAGCTCTGGGCTGGGAAAGGATGGGTCTCCCTGGCTTAGCACATGTGTGTCTGTTGCAGGGGAGGTGAGGGGTGGTGAGAGTGAAGAGCAGTTGATGAGCCAATTGATCATGGCTGGGGGGAAGGCCACATTCCCCCAGGCTCTTCGGTGAATGCACTTGCCTACCAGACACTGCTTCCTCAGGTGACATGGTGTTATGGCCATGGCCAGCAGGCCTGGCTCCTGGTTTCACTGGGCTGAGCAAGCTATTGGCAGTGTCCCCTGAGAATGAGCTGATGAAGTCCCACTGGTGGAAGGGATTTGCTCTCTTTGGGGGTGAACCCAGGAAACTGAAACTGGCTACTTGGTCCCCCATCTCCATTCCTGGAGCTCTGGAATGTCCTGAGAACCTCTCTGACTGGAAGACAGGGAGGAGAGAAAGACAATCAGCCCAAAGGGTGAATCAGGGAAGCCTATAATATGGGTGATTAGGGAATCTGGTCACCACTGGGCAAGGGGCATTAGGCCTCACCAACCTGATCCATCTGTCATACCTCTTGCCACCCTGTCCTTGCCGTCAGCATCTATCAGTCTGGAAAGGACTGGTCAGGGAACAGGGCACCCGGTGTCTGTTGCCTCTTCCTCCCATGGTGAAACAAGCACATTTCAGGCCTCACTTTGGCCTTGACTGGGCCAGTCTCTCTTTGCTTGGAACATGTCAGCTGAGAGCCCCACACAGGCCAGGGAGACTTTGTGGATGAATAAATGGCTGGATGAAAGTATGGATGATGGTGGATGGATGGGTGGATGGACAGATGGTCAGACACTTGCACGGATGGATGGGTGACTGACTGACTAATCTGAGGTCCTGTCCACTGGATAGGGGCCCTGTGAGGCCTTGTGGGGGACAACTGAGCTTCCAGACTCTTCATTATTACCTCAGACCCCAGGCTCCCAGAGCAGTGATGGTGAGGGTACACATTTCTCTCTCCCTCCCCATAATTGGCTCTGACCCCCTGAAGAGTCCCAGGGTTGGGGGCAGCAGGTGAGGTTTGACCCACAGTGTCCCACCTCCAGCCATACCCAGCCTTGCCCACCCAGGGATCCTCTGAGCTTTGATTCTGATGTGTCCCACCATCAAATGCAGGTCCACGTCTGACACAAACACAAGATTCTGAGACAGAAGATGCTTCTCCTGACCATTGATTGACCATGATCTTGAGACCCCAGGCATTTGGTGGCCTTGGTGCTAGGATGCAGGCCTCTTCTCCAGCTGGGCTGGTGGAAACTTTCAGAGCTAGACCCCCCCACTCCACCCCCACCCTGGGGAAAGGGAGGCACCAGCTGCCAGGGCTGTGGCTGCTTGGGGTTTCCCAGCTATTTCGGGCATCAGGGACTCTTGGTTTCGCCAGGCCAGCTGCAATGGGGTGGGGGTGTGATGCCTGTGGGAGTCCAGGGGTGCTGGCCTGAGGCCAGCTGGTCTGGAACAGCCCAACGATAACGACAACAACAATCAACCACAGAGACGAGCAAAACGCCCATTTTCCATCTGATCATCCTCCCCTCCAGGGAGTGACGTTCCATTGTTATCAACCCAGCTGCACAGAGGGAAACTGAGGCCTTAAACCACTAACCTTAGGCAGCAGGGACTTGGCCCCAAGTCAGGGCTCCACCTGGCCCTTGGCCATTTCCAGCTGCTCAGACATCACTGCTTGTGAGACCGCCACCAGGTCCTTGCTGACCTCCTCGCCTCACTTAATTTTCTCCATGGCATGGGTCCTGCCTCCTACACGACACATTCACTTATCTGTTGGGCTGAGTCTCATGAACCCCAAATGTGAGGGCTCCGAGCAAGGCCATGCCTGTGTTGGTCACTGCTATGTCCCTGCACGTAGTAGGTGCTCAAAAAAGGATGCTGAATGGGTGATTTTGCTCTGGGCAATGTGTACACTGGGGCTTGGTCTACACTATAACTGAGGTGAAGCCCCTTTCTGACCAGGGATGCCTGAGAATGGTGCTCACCTGGCTGGCCGGGGTTCCCACTTTTCCAGCCTGCCCTGCCCAGCCCTCTTTCCTTCACAGAACTGCTCTCAGCCACCTAACCCTCGAAGCCTTCCCATTCACTGTTGGGAGCTGGGCCAGGTTTGGCTGCGGCTTCGTCCCTCCTCCCAGGACAGTCAGGAGACTGGGACATTGTCTTATGCAGTCTGGGCACTGGCTGGGCAGGGACTGCTCATCTTAATGAGGACATGTGGGTCCAGCACAACCCCAGGTACAGCAGACACTCAATGGACATCAGCCCTGACTTGAGATGTGCCCGAGCCAGATGCTGAGGAGCAGGAAGGGCGAGGGTTTTTGATGTGGAGAGGGTTTTTGAAGAGGGTGTCAGCACAAAAAGGTGGTCTGTAGGGGAAATAAATCCATGTTGGGTGCCTTGGGGATCGTGTTGACCATTAGCCACTCTGACCCCAGAACAGACATGGAAGCCTCTGATGATTCTAGTTCTGAGATGCCGGCCTCAGAAGTTACCCAACCTTTCTCTGGTCCCTGTCCTGGTTGCCCCAAGACATTTTCTTTGACTTCTGACAGTTTCTCCAGGGACAAGGGCTGCCTAGAGGACTGGTCTTTTGCTGGTCCTTGCATATACTGTTCTGTCACTGGGTGGGAAACATGTTGGGGTCACATTGGGCCTCTTGTGGGCTGGGGTGGTGTGATCTCACACCCAGAGCCCCAGGCAGGGCCTGCAGAGACTCCGAATCCTGTGGTAATCACCTGAGTGCGGCCCCTAGTGAGGCCTCTGGCCTCCATCATGGCACCTCTGTCAAGGTCAGACACAGAGCATTCACTGGAGCTGCACAGTGTCTGGCACAGCTGACCGCTGGGCCCGCTGGCTGGCCTTGGCTCTCCCCTCCATTTTAACCCATTCCAAAGAGTGTCATTTAGTCATTCAGCAGTGACTTTGAGCTTGGACGACCACAATTTATCATCCAAACTGGGACATTTCTGGGAGTGGAAGGAGAACTATTAATAATTACGCCAGGATACAAGCATCAACTGAGAATGTCTGGGGAGAGTTGGGACCAGGCCACCCCTAGAGCCCGCCCTGGGCCCCAGTGTTTTAGGGGAGGCTGTCACTATGGATTCCTGGCCAAACAGAATCAGGTTTGCTGTGATCCCAAGAGATCAACTAGCTTTTCAGAAAAACTGATCCAAAGACAAGCCCTGCCTGACCCTCTAAACTCCACTGCACTTCTGTGCTTATGGCCTCAAGGCCCATTTGCAATTCCACAAAGTGACCATATAGAATAGAGGTTCCCCCAGATCACCCTAGTAGGTCCTTGCAAAGGCTCCTGCAGGAGGTGCCTCTTGGGGACTTTGTGCAGCAGTGTTTTGGGGGAGACCCAGCCTCCCAGCCCTGTGGATGCTGGTTTGAGATGCTTCTGTGTGTGCAGTCAGGGCCTGGGGTGACCTGGCCCTGTTCCTGCCACACTTCCATTTGGGAGGAGGTTAATACGGGATCTGGCCTCTGATGGGCTGGGCGGCCCAGAACCTGGCTGGGAGTGACAAAGACCCCAAGAAGAGGTCAGTTTGTCAGGAGGAAGGGGGCAAAGGAAAATGCACTCAGAAATGGGACTGTCACTGCTCTGTGTCATGTGTCAGTAAATAAGTGGACATGGTGGCAGACAGTTGACTATTTTGTATTTTCCAGGTGGCTAGAAACTTGGGTTTGGACCTTTGTGTTGCGAAATGAGTATCCCCTCGTTTTGGGGCATTCGGGTCTGGCTATCTGTTTCCTGGTGAATGAGCCTCCACAAGACACAGGTTGGGAGCAAAAATCCCCTCCCCACAGCTGCTGCTGCAGTGCCTGGCTGGGCGGCACTCTCGGTGCCTTTGCAGGTCTCCTAGAGGATGTGGAAAGTGGGATAGTCACCCAGTTCAGCTCAGTAGGAGCTCACAGGCCTCCCCCAGGGCCCCAGCAGTCACCTCCCTTCCCCTCCCCCAGGGCCCTGAGCAGTCTCCTCTCTTGCAGTCTCCTCCCTTTTTCTCACCCACTGCCCTGAGCAGTCACCTCCCTTCCCCTCCCCCCAGGGCCTTGAGCAGTCACTTCTCTTCCCCTCCCCCTAGGGCCCTGAGCAGTCACCTCCCTTTTTCTCCCCCGCTGCCCTGAGCAGTCTCCTCCTTTCCCCTCCCCCCAGGGCCCTGAGCAGTCACCTCTCTTCCCCTCCCCCTAGGGCCCTGAGCTGTCACCACCCTTCCCCTCCCCCCAGGGCCCTGAGCAGTCACCTCTCTTCCCCTCCTCCTAGGGCCCTGAGCAGTCACCTCCCTTTTTCTCCGCCCCCTGCCCTGAGCAGTCACCTCTCTTCCCTTCCCCCAGGGCCCTGAGCAGTCACCTCCCTTCCCCTCCCCCAAGGCCCCTTTGCCAGAGACTATTCTGGGCTTTGGGTTTTTAGCTGCCTGTGGAGGAAGCCATAGTTCTCTTCCCCCATCTGACTCAGTGCCTCCCCAGCCCTGGCCAGGAGGAAGGGGTTGCCCAGGTTACACAGAGAGGCAAGTTGGAGCCAAGCCAAGCCCCCTCCCTGGACTTACCACTCCCCTCTATTCCATGAGGGGCTCACTCAGCATGGACCCACCTGGTGCCCTGGACCATCACTCCCATGGGCTGCCCTGACTCTGAGTTAAGCAGGGAGCCCCAGTAAGACCCTCATGCTCATTTTCAATATCCTCTCTGTGAAATGGGTATGACAACCCTAATAGGGACTTCACGGGTCCGTGAGGGACTGTGATGTGCCCCAAGAGGTGCTCAGTAGCAACAGCTGGAGTACCCACCACATGGGGCTGTGGGCACCCCACAGATGTTTCTGTTGGTGGAACTGTGGTGGCTGGAAAATGACTGCTTGAAATTTATTACTTGCAGGAAATTACTGTTTGACTATCGCCATGGGAACATAAACTTTTAATTATGGGAACATAACATTCTAATAACAAGCTTTCTGCTTCTGTACTCCTGCTTGCACACCTGACCGGTGGGTCGACAAGTAATGAATAGAAGAAAAATAGACCTTTGTGTTCAGACAGAATGAAGAATGAGGTTTAGGCCTTAAAAAGCTTGTACTTCTTCATTTCGGGGCTGGTTAATTTGGGGTCTGCGTACCCCTGGCAGACCCAGCTGGCTGAATAAAGAGTGTGTTTCCTGTAACTTGCTGAGTTCTGGTGGTCCGTGTGTCTATTGGGGCCTGGCGGCTACAACAGAACCTTGTCCTGGTCATGCAGGGAGATGCTTGTGCTGTGTCAGATACTCCTTGGTTATCCTGGGCTGGGAGATGACCCCAGGGGCTTGAGGACAGGGTGGGTGTGAGCAGTGGTCTCCAGGTCTGTCTCCCACAGCATGTGAGTTCTTCCAGGGCAGGTCATCTCCCTACTCACTGAGGGTTGTAGAATGAATAAATGAGCACATGAATGAATGAGATGTCACGAAGGGCTGAAAGACCCTGTGCAGCAGGTCAACCAGCAACTCATCATGTGACCTTGGGCATCTCCCCTTAACTCCCATCCTACTGTCAGAGCTTCAGTACTCTCATTTGTGAAATGCAGACACAACACCTGCCCCTTCTTCACTTTGTGGACTCGGAGGGTCCATGTCTCCCCTCCTGCCTTCCTCCTCCTGCACCGAGTCAATACAGATTGAGGAACCTAGGCCTCCCAACCCACAGAACCCTAAGGATGCCTCTTATTTCCCTGTGCTCGGCACATTCTTCTGGCTTGGTACAGGCATGGCCTCCTCATGAAGGGAGGTGACCATGGATCAGAGACCCTGGGTACACACTGTCTATGTGGCCCTGGGCACCTGCGGGACACAGTCAGCATAGCCTCCTTAGTCTGGCATCAGGGAAGGTGTGGTGACTTTGGTCAGGAGGCCTGGTGCTCATCATTTGGGTGACCTTGAGCACCTGTGGGACACAAGCAGTTTGCTTCAGCTCCCAGAAGCTCTGTCTCCTCATCTGTAAGGTGTGGTGGTGTTAGCATCCAACTCCTGGGTCTTCATAAGGAAAACAGGGAGGCAGGAGGGTCCAAGTAAGAAAGAAGGTGATATGGCGATGGATGCAAAGGTCAGAGAGAAAGGGAGACAGATGTGAAGATGCTATGAGTGGCTTTGATGTTGGAAAGATGGGAGATGGGCCAAGGAAAGCGGGAACCTCTAGAAGCTTTTTGAAAAGGCAAGGAGCGTGGCCCTGCCAACATCTTGCTTTTAGCCTGTAGGACCCACTTCAGGCTTCTGACCTCCAGACCTGTGAGAGAATAAATGTGTGTCATCTTGAGCCACTAAATTTGCCGCAATTTGTTACATCAGCCACAGGAAACTAACATAGGAGTCCAGGGGGAGATTCACCTGGAACCTCAGCATGGCCCCTCCACAGCCCCGCACCCACGGTGACTCAAGCCTGACCCACTGCCACTGCCTCCACCCCATCCAACCTCCCAAAGTCGATCTGCCTGGGAAGAGCTCATTCTCAGAGAGACCCAGGGAGCCTCACAGCCTCACAAAGTCCCCATACGGTCCTGGTTTTCCTGCTGATGTCCATGAGAGATAGAAATGATTCTCGATAATTAATGCCCTCCTGGGAAGGAGGCAGGTACCTTTCTGTGCCACACACCTGACAGTATCCCACTCCCCTTAGTTCCCACATGGCAGAGCTGGGCCATGAGTGGCGGAGCGGCTCAGGGCTCCCGGGACACCCATGGGGGCATCAGGTAGGGGCCGAGTGGCCTGAGATGTGCGGTGAGTGTGTGTTGTGATTTCGTGTCAAGGGTCTACTCTGGATCCAGGGGCAGGAGATTAGTTGGCTGGCTGGGCCACTCCTGGGCAAATCAGGGGACTGTTACTGTATAAACCCAAAGGTGGTGACCTGGTGGTAACAAAGACAGTAATATGGAGGGCTTCTAGTGCAGTGGCAGCTGAAGTGAGCTCAAAGTCATCTGCCACAGGCTGCCAGGAGGTCAGCTGTGTGTGTGTCAGAGCCTGATTCTCATCAATGTTGAGGCCTCAGGGAAAACATGTCCCACTTTTAACTGTGGTATCAGATGCCTAAGATACCAATTTCCCTCCAGCAAAGGTTTTACTTAATCTCAGAGAAATTGTGAGGCACCTCTTTCCCTCCTTGCACTGGTTGCTGGGGAGCTCAGAGCTTATCTGTGTCAAGTGCTAGAGCATCCCAGAAGGTCTTTGTATGATAGCTTCCTTCTTGACTTCCTCCTAGGCCTACGCCTCTGAAACTGCCATCAGGTGAGGAATCAAGGTGGGCCCTGGATTTAAGAGCCTGTGCAGCTGATACTGCTGGAGTTTCCTGGACCCCATAGGTGGTCCAGCCTGAAGGAATGACAGGGAAGGGGTGAAGGTGAGTAGGAGCTGAGCTGGGAGGAATAGGAGGAGGACACTCCAGGGGGCGAGGGCCAGGACAAGAGGAAGTCCAGGTCAGAGCAGGGTTTCCAGGCTGAGGAAAGTGGGCAGCGAGTAAGGGATTGGGGAGGTGGGGAGTCTGGGAGGGGGTGGCGCAGAGGATCTCCACCAGAGTGGGGAGGAAGGGCTTATCTGGAGGTCACTGACCATAGCCAGCTCCAACCAGGAAGAAGGAGCATAGTGGGAGAAAAGACAGGGCAGAGGGCAGAGGGACTGATGGGTGACCAGACTCTTTGTGTCCTGACCAGTTTCCTGGGAGGTGCCTCTGGGAGACTGTGAGCCTCTCCAGTGGAGTACTTTCCCACTGCAAGCCAAGGATCCCTCTCTCCACCCCAAGAACTGGGAGAGGTCACAAATTAAATATGAGACAAAATAAATGAGCAGAGAGCACGATTTCTGACTGACAATGAGGACATTTTATTGCGGGCTGATGGGTGCAGGGAGTAGGGCTGATGAAGACTAGGGTGGGGCACGAAGAGAGCCCGACCAGGTCTGTAGAAAAAAATCTCAGTGCCCTAATCTTGGAATTCTGGGCCTTTCTTAGCCCTCAATCCCTCCTGGGGTTCACATGTTACCATAAATTGCCACCTTACCACTGTGCTCCCTGGTGCTACCTGGCATTAGCCTTGAGAGAATCTGTCCCGCCCTCCGCTGAGGAGCTCAGCACCAACAAGGCCACACTGGTGACCTGGAGGGACTCCTCAGACAGACAAAACAAGGCATTTGTCTGTCTGAGGAGTCCCTCCAGGTCCCCCCCACCTCTCTTTGGTGTCTTCATACAGGGTATTTTTCAGGTTTTCCTATTTCAGGAGGGGCTGTCTTCCCGCAGTGCCATGTGGTGAGGACCCATGAATCCAGGGAAAGCAGCTCAGACACTACCCTGGAGGCCACTGGGAGGACATTGGGAGTGGACATTGGCCAAAAAGGAAGAGCAAGGAAGGTGCACAAAACAGCTATCCTGGGTCCTCTGCTCTACCTTCTGTTCTGGAATATTCTCTAGGTATTTCTGGGTGAGAGTGAAACTCTCCCTCAGAAAAAATGAAGATGCTTCTGCCCCAGAGTTCAGGGGTGTAGGTCCCCTGGAGAGAACTCCGGGTCACAGTAAGGAGGGGCAGGAAGGAGTCCTGGGATTCCCCTATCCTATCCTATCCCCACCAGTGGCCTCAGAAGCAAAACAGGGTACAGGATGCTGTGACGGGCAGAAAAAAAGGTAGAAGGCCACAGCAATGTAGACCCTAGTTCTAGCCTGGAGAGAAAGAAGAGAAAAATCAACTCATATTTGACTCTGGACCCCAAGGAGGAGGGAAAGGGGGAGACTCACCTGAGACAGTCAGATGGGTCCCTCCGCTGAACACAGCACACAGTGACACAGCCTTGAACACAAACCTCCTGTCACCCTCTGCCCAGGCCCCCCTGCAGTTGCAGGGGAGGCCCAAAGTCCAGCCTCCTTGTCGCGGGGGCTGGTCTGGCTGATGGGAGAATGAGAGGGGGTGGCCCCCTCCCCAGTTTCAACTTGACTTCTTTAAGGAGGTGATCTTCCATCCATGCCCAGCTGTGGAGGGGATAAAAGTGAATGTTTGAGTGTCCCTTCACAACCAAGAGAACTTCCAGTCCTGGAAGGAGCTGTGTTGCCGGCTCCGCTTGCCTGGGGAGTGTCAGGGGTAAGAAACGAGAAATCCAGTGTAAAGCCTAAAGTTGACGGAGCCTGTGCCCTCTGCAGAGCTGAGGCCGATTAGAGGGTCCTGGATGCCACCAAACGTCCTGGACACCTGAGCTGCATGACCACGTCTGTAAAAGCGTGTGTGTGTATTATGTATGTGCATGTGAGTTCATGTTAGTGAGAATATGAGTGTGCAGGTGAGCGTGTGTGTCTGCACATCCCGGCAGCGTGTCACCTCCTAAGGCAAAAGGCAATATTCTTCTGGGTCTCAGATGCCGTTCTCAGCTCTCAGGAAGGTGAGTCAGTTCAGACACATGTTCAGGGACAAACACAGAATCGGATTTTAAACCACCCGTGGCCGCTCTGACAGTGCTTGTTGTGGGGTCAGTGACAGACTGGGGTGTAAGGCATGAAAAAGGAGCAGAGCTGGCTACTGCCTGCCAGGGGCCTCACACAAAGCCGGGACCCTATGATGAAGTTAGAAGGCAAGAGTAACCCGGGAATAGTGAATCGGTGAGTGACCAAGATCCAGGAACTGAGGGACCTGCAGTGAGAGGGACAGTGAGGGATGCGGGAATAAAAAACCACGTAGTTTCTCATTGAGGTAGAAGGAGAGAAGACCCTAAGGAATTAGGAATGCTGGGGACTGTGAGGCTGGGCGATTTCCAGAAACGCTTGAAGCCCTGGAAGGCATGTGAATGGCAAGATTGAGGGATACAGGCACAAGAGCTCAGGCTCTCTCTGGAAGGTCATGGGGACCAAGGGGAGTGGCCTTAGGAGTGGACAGGGACCACACAGAACAGTAGGATTAGGGAAGGTGCGAATGTGTGCTGTCCTGGGAGTGCAGCCAAGATCTCCTATTCTAGAACATTCTCTGGGAGATTCTGTGTGAAAGTGAAACTCCTACTCAGGGAAATGTGGAGACGCCTTCCGCTAGTTTCTTTACCACAGAGACATGAGAATTGTGCCACTTAGGTAGGCAGAGATTAGGACAAAAATGAGTAAACCAAGAATGAGCAGAGAGCGTGAGGTCTGATTGACAACGAGCACATTTATTGAAAGCGGATGGGTGCAGGGAGGAGGCCGACTGAGGGTTGGGAGGGGGTTCCTCTCGGAGGTCCTTCTGCTCCAGCCCCTCTCTGGTGGGGAGTGGAGGGTCCTAAGAACACTGTGAGGGGGTCAGTGTCTTCTCCACGGTGCTCCCCTCGTGCGTGACCTGGCAGCTGAAGCTGCTACTGGATTTCCACTTGTCGGGTGTCAGGCTCAGGTAGCTGCTGGCCGCGTACTTGTTGTTGCTCTGCTTCGAGGACCTGGTGGTCTCCACGCCCTGGGTGACGGGGCTGCCGTCTGCCTTCCAGGCCACCGTCACGGCGCCGGGGTAGAAGTCATTGATGAGGCACACCAGTGTGGCCTTGTTGGCGCTGAGCTCCTCAGCGGAGGGCGGGAACAGGTTGACTGAGGGCGCAGACTTGGGCTGACCTGCGGGGTGGTGAGGGGCAGGAGGTCAGAGGTCTGGTCTCCACTGTGGGAGCTGCCGACTTCAGTCCTGATGTGGGTATAGCTCCTCCAGGTCTAGGCTGAGGGCCTCAGTATGCCCCACGCTCCACTTTGCTCATGTCCGGGATGGGAGGTGACAGCTACGTCTTGTTGCAGAATCTCAGTGCCTGACTCTTGGCAGCTCTGGGCCCCTCTTGGCCCCTTGTTTCTTTCTGAGGATCACAGTTCTCCTGACACAGCACTGCACCTCTGCTGCCCTGGTACTGTCTGGCTTCACCTTGACACCTCAACTTTCCAGATAACACTGTCTGTCAAATAGGACTTCTGTGTGTCCTGGCCTTATGCTCTCCTCCCTTTCAGGAAGGGAGATACTTGCTCACATTCCCCCTGGGCTGGATTCCAGGGTGTCTATGAGCGTGTCCCCAGGAGGTGGCCATTCTGGTCTTAGTCTAGGACTGTGTATTTTTTGAAGCCTTTTCTGATCTGTGATTTATCCGGGGGAATCTCTGTCCTAGGACATCAACGAGCCTGTCAACGTCTGTCCTTGTCCCTTGTCTCGAAAAAGGTCCCCAGAACCAGATTCTGTTCTGAGAAATCTCTTACGGTAGTGATAGGTGTGGGGCAACCTCTGGGGCCTGAGTGTCTTGACACATGTCTTGTCTAAAACATCCTATCTATCTTAAGCATGAGCAAAAACCCAGCACCCTGTAGTCATCTCATCAGAATTCCTCTCTCCATCTTAGTCTACCTTGCCTTGCATCCTTCTCATCCTCTCCATGTCCCCAACATAAAGTTCCTCTCACTATCGCTGCATGAGCTCCAAACTACCACCCAGAAAGGACAGAGCCAAAGAGTGACACACACACATGTCCAGTTCAACAGGTCTCAACCTGCTTGCCACATCATCTGGCCTTAGTGCAGCAGCCAGAGCCACCCACTCCCACGGTCCTATGGCCCTGACACCATTCTCTCAGGACCCCAGGGCTAAGAGACTCTGAGGCAGTTGAACATCCTAGAGCCCAGAGGTGAAGTCCCCTGGAGAGGGAACTCCAGGTCACAGTGAGGAGTGGCAGGAGGGGTCCCTGGGATTCTCCTATCCAGTCCCCAACAGAGGCTTCAGAAGAAAAACAGAGTACAGGATACAGAGACAGGTAGACAGAAAAGGTGAAAGTACAGAAACCAGAGCATTCAGACCCAGTCCTAGACCCAGTCCTAGACTAGATGACTAGGAGAGGAAAATCGACCCAAACTTTAGTGTGGACCCCAAGGAGGAGGGAAAGGGAGAGACTCACCTGAGACGGTCAGCTGGGTCCCTCCGCCGAACACATAACACAGTGACACAGCCTCGAGCACAAACCTTTTCCAGTCTCTTCACTCCCTGCCCAGGCCCACCTGCAGCTGCACTGGGGGCCCAAAGTCCAGCCTCCCTGTCACGGGTGGTGGTCGGGCAGATGTCTGGGTAAGAAGTGGTGACTCAGAGGAAGGAATTTCAGTGTCACGGAGTTTTAGGATTTGACATGTCCTTGGTCATGGGATGGCATTGGAGACAGTGTGCTGATACTGAATCAGAATTTTCACCTATTTCATTCTCATGGAGGATCTGTTCTATGGCCGAGTTCAATTCATGTTGTCATTGTAAAACTAGTGAATACGTCCTCATGCTTTCATGCCTCATGGTGGATTCTGCCTCCTTTCCTGGGTGCACGGGCTGAATTAGAACAGGAATGCCACAGTCACGGCCCTACAAAGATAGGGAGGCGATCGCTACTCCAGCACTTGTTTTCTATGAGTCCCACTGTGTGTCTGTTGTCCCCTTACAATTCTTCTGGATCACACAAGTCCCCATTCACTAATGTTGCTAGGACAAGGAGAACCCACACCCTGTGACATACGCTGTACCCTGGGACTGAAGCTGCCTGCTGTGTGTGGGGCCCCAACACCCCGATTCTCAGCCTGCATTTCGGTTTCTAAATGTCATCTGCAGAGCTCATGCAAGTGACACACAGGCCTGGATCCTCCTGTCTGTGACATTGTGTCATGCTGTGTAAGCACTCTCCATTCTGTCTCCTTCTGTTGCTGTTCCTGGCCAGATCCTGCCGTAAACTTCCTCAGGTCTCCTGGTCTCACTCTCAGCCTGGACTGGAATGTCCCTGCCCTTTCACTCGTCAGAGCTCACACCGGGACCTGAGGGTTGCAATGACTGGCTGTTGTTTCTGTGTGTCTACCCTGGGCCCCCACTTCAGTACCCCTTACCCCATCTCTTCCAGAACACTGGAGAGAAATGCCCACCCTGGCCATATTTGTGAAGAGATGTGTGCCTTATGAACATTCTCTTTGTGAGTGTATGTTCATGTGTATTCATACCTGCTTGTGTGTGAGTGTGTGCGTGTGAGCACAGAATTTACTCATAAGGAGGCGAATTGGTTGATGGTCTAGTTAACGGCCCTGTCTTAGAATCTGATGCTTGATTTTGATACGTAGGCCACAAGCAGGTCATCCTAGAACAAGTGGATATTGGGTCTCGTGGCGAAGTCAGTAGTGGGTGGCCGTAAGGGCATGGAGACAATTGACAAAACTGTGACACGTATGAGACACATTGTAGGAGGCTCCCCAAGCAGGAGTGTGGAGTGAATGAGCACAGTCCACAGCCTGAGGTCCTGTAGTTTGTGTGACAGTGAAGCCTTGAAGGACCTGGCGAGGCAGGTGGGGACGGAAAAAAGGAGGGAGGCTGTCGACAAGGTGGTGGGATTTTCCAGAATATCCAAGAAGCAGAGAAAGAAGGCATGTGATTGAGCAATCTGGAGGGCTGGGATGCTCGGGCTCTCCCCTGAGGGCCATGGGGACCAAGCAAAGTGGGCCTTAGGGGTGGACAGGAGCCACACAAGACATAGAATTTAGAGAAGGTGCGAACGTGGGCTGTCCTGGGTTGTGCTGCTGGGTTGCCCTAATCTGAAACATCCTCTGGGCAATTGTGGTTGAGGGTGAATGCCCCTCAGAAAAATAGGGCAACTCCTTCCACTGGCATCTTACCCACAGGAGCAGCAAGACCGTGTCCCTTGGACATGCTGGAGATCAGGACAAAAAAGCATTAGCCAAGAATGAGCAGAGAGTGTGAGGTCTGATTGACAATGAGCACATTTTATTGAGAGCTGATGGGTGCAGAGAAGAGGCTGACTGGGGCTTGGAAGGAAGCTCCTCCCGGGGGTCCTTCTGCTCCAGCCCCTCTGTGGTGGGGGCGGAGGGTCCTAAGAACACTGTGAGGGGGCGAGTGTCTTCTCCACGGTGCTCCCATCGTGCGTGACCTGGCAGCTGAAGCTGCTCTTAGATCTCCAGCTCTCAGGCGTCAGGCTCAGGTAGCTGCTGGCCGCGTACTTGTTGTTGCTCTGCTTCGAGGGCCTGGTGGTCTCCACGCCCTGGGTGACGGGGCTGCCGTCTGCCTTCCAGGCCACCGTCACATCTCTGGGGTAGAAGTCATTGATGAGGCACACCAGTGTGGCCTTGTTGGCGCTGAGCTCCTCAGCGGAGGGTGGGAACAGAGTGACCGAGGGCGCAGACTTGGGCTGACCTGTGGGGTGAGGGAGGGACAGGAGGTCAGAGGTCTGGTCTCCACTGTGGGAGCAGCTGACCTCAGTCGTGATGTGGGTACAGCGCCCCAGGACCAGGGCGTTGGCCCCAGTCTGCCCTTTGCTCCACTTTGCTCATGTCCAGAGTGGGAGGTGACAGTCACCTTCTATTGGAGAATCTCAGTGCCTAACTCTTGGCAGCTCTCGTCCCCTCTTGGTCCCTCATTTGTCCCTCAGGTTTACAGTTCTCATTACTCACTGCCACACCTCTTCTGCCCTGAAACTGGCTGGCCTCACCAGGACACCTCATCTTTCCTGAGGATTCTCCTGTCCTGGGGCAGCAGTCACCCCAGATCTGCACAGTTTTCCCTGTCCCCAGGGTCTTCAACACAAGGCTTCTATCTGTCTTGACCTCAAACTCTTCTTCCTTTTGGGAAGGGAGATACATCCTCACAGTCCCCCTGACACCATCATTGAAGCCCCCAATCCACTCCTCACAACCACACTTCAGGGCTGTCAGCACCATGGCTTAATTCCAGGGTGTCTTTGAGGGTGTCCCTTGAAGGTGGTTGTTCTGGTCGTAGTCTTGGTTGCGTGTTCTCTGAAGCCTTTCCTAGACCTATGATTTATCCCAGGAAAATCCCTCTGTCCTCGACCATCAGTGTGCCTGTCAAGACCTGTCCTTGTCACCTGTCCCAGAAGAGGTCCAGAGCAAGAGGATCCTTTACAGCGATGTTAGGAGTGGGGCTACCTCTGGGGTCTGAGTCTCTGGACATCGTCCGGTCTAAGGGTCTTCCCTGTCTTGGAGCATGGCATAAACCCAGCTGTGGTCATCACCTTGGAATTCTTCCCTGCATCCTCGCCCACTTGCCTTGCTTTCTCCTCCTCTTCTCCATTCCCCAGCAGACAGTCCCTGTCACTGTGGCTGTGATAACTCCAACCTACCACCCAGAAAGGCCAGAACCCAAGACTGATACACACACACATGTGCAGTTCAGTGGGTCTCAGCCTGCTTCCCACATCCCCTGGCCTTGGTGCTTCAGACACAGCCCCACAGTCCCACAGTCCTGCGGCCCCTCCTTTCTCTCAGGACTCCATGGCTCAGAGACCCTGAGGCAGTTGGACATTCTAGAGCCCAGAGGTGAAGTCTCCTGGAGAGGGAGCGTCAGGTTCCAATGAGGAGTGGCAGGAGAGGTCCCTGGGATTCTCCTATCCTGTCCCCACCACGAGCCTCAGAAGCAAACCAAGGTACAGGATGCTGAGATGAGCAGACGAAAAGGTGAAGGTACAGAAGTCCAAAGCCATTCAGACCCCAGTCGTAGACTGGACAGCAAGGAGAGGAAAATCAGCTGAAACTTCAGTGTAGACCCCAGGGTAGAAGGAAAGGGGGAGACTCACCTGAGACGGTCAGCTGGGTCCCTCCGCCGAACACACCACACAGTGACACAGCCTCGAACACAAACCTCTTTTCACCCCCTTCATCCTGTGCCCAGGCCCACCTGCAGCTGCACAGGAGGCCCAAAGTCCAGCCTCCTCGTCACGGGTGGTGATCGGGCAGATGGCTGGCTGAGAAGTGGTGGCCCTGAGGAAGGAATTCCAGTGTCATGGAGTTTTAGGATTTGACATGTCCTTGGTCATGGGATGGCATTGGAGACAGTGTGCTGATACTGAATCAGAATTTTCACCTAATTTCACTCTTAGATAGGATCTGTTCCATGGCCCAGTCCAATTCATGTTGTCAATGTGGAATTGATGTCTATGTGCTCTTAGCCACACAGATGATGACGTCGCCATCCTTTTGCAGACCTGGGAATCGTGAGGGGTCTTGGAGGCCACCACATTCCCGGAAGAAGAGATGGAGTATGATTTCAGGGTGAGGATGGGAAGTATGAATGGGAGAAGAATCACTTTTCCCTCAGGACCCAGATCCTCCTGCAGCATCCTGGGCTCCAGTGTCTCTGTAGCCTGGCTAGACTGAAGGTGTAGTGGGATGGTCACTACTCATTCCCCCTTTTGTCACTCGTGTTGGCATCTGTCTCATTGCCTGGGCGCATGGACTTAATTCCATCAGGAATGCCCCAGTCATGATCCTACAATGATAGGGAGGCAATCACTACTTCCAGCACCTCTTTTCGATGAGCTTCCAGTGTGTGTCTGCTGTCCCATTACTATTCTTCTGAATCACACACGTCTTGGTTCATTAATGTCTCTAAGACAGGGTGAGGCCACATCCTGTGACATACATTGTCCCCCTGGACTGAATCTGCATGCCACGAGTGGGGTCCTAACACCTAGAATCGCAGCCTGTATTCCAGTCCCTCACACAAGAGACACAGAAGCCTGGATCCTTCTCTCGATGACACAGCATCATGCTCTGTAAGCACAACAAGGTAGAAGATGCTGCCTGTTGTCTCTGGCCAGACGCCTGCCGCAAACTTCCTCAAGTCGCCTGGAATGTCCCTGCTCTTTCAATCAAAGTTCACACCAGGACACTGAGAACCTGGGGACTGCAACGACTGACTATGTTTTTGTGTGTTCACTGTGGGTCTCCACCTCCGTACCTCCCACACCTCTTCTTCTAAAGTTCCCCAAAGAAGTGCCCAACAAGGCCATGTCTGTGATGGTTGTGTTGAGCTTCTGTGTATGTGAATTTGGACCTCTGTGTGTGTGTGATAGCACAGCTTTTACTTGTAGGAAGGCGAATCAGTTGACAGGCCAGTCCCATTCTAGAACTGTAGTCTCATGCCTAGAATCTGAGGCTTGATTTTCACTTGCATTTCCCAGGCAGGTCACCTGAGAGTACGCGATCATTTTGTCATGTTGGAGTGGGTGGAGGCTGGCCCGCAGGGTGATGAGGCAGCTGACCAGACATGTCTCCCAGGGGACCTGAACACAGCTGGGCGCCTTGTGAGACACATGTGGTCAGAGGGTCCCCAAGGATGAGTTTGGAAGGAATGAGTGAGGTCCAGAGATTGAGGGTCTTGTAATTTGTGTGACAGTGAGGGCCTGAAGGACTGCACACAGGGCCATGTCCCTGGTGAAGTAGGAGAAGGGGAGTCCTAAGTGTGGAGGGAGGCTCTAGATTGTGTGGATGTGGATTTCAAGAAATGCTAGGAAGCCAGGGATACCATGTGAAGGGCAAGCCAGAGGAATCCAGGGGAGGGAGCTCTGTCTCTCCCCTGGAGGCAGTGGGGACCGAGAGGAGTGGGCCTGGAGGTGGACAGAGACCATGAAGAACAGTGAGATAGAGATGACGTGAAAGTGGACCATCCTGGGTCGTGCCGCCAGGATGCCCTGTTCTGGAACCTTCTCTGGGTGATATTGGGGAAAGTGAAATACTCCCTCAGGGAAACATGGAGAAATTTTCACTGACTCCTTTTCCACAGGGCCAGGAAGGCTGTGTCACCCGAAGTTGGTGGCGATGAGCACAAAAACGCATAAACCAAAAATGAGCAGAGAGCATGAGGTCTGATTGACAATGAGGACATTTATTGAAGGCTGATGGGTGCAGGGAGGAGGCCGACTGAGGGTTGGGAGGGGGTTCCTCTCGGAGGTCCTTCTGCTCCAGCCCCTCTGGGGTGGGGGCAGTGGGTCCTAAGAACACTGTGAGGGAGTGAGTGTCTTCTCCACGGTGCTCCCCTCGTGCGTGACCTGGCAGCTGAAGCTGCTACTGGATTTCCACTTGTCGGGTGTCAGGCTCAGGTAGCTGCTGGCCGCGTACTTGTTGTTGCTCTGCTTCGAGGACCTGGTGGTCTCCACACCCTGGGTGACGGGGCTGCCATCTGCCTTCCAGGTCACCGTCACGGTGCCGGGGTAGAAGTCATTGATGAGGCACACCAGTGTGGCCTTGTTGGCGCTGAGCTCCTCAGCGGAGGGCGGGAACAGAGTGACCGAGGGCGCAGACTTGGGCTGACCTGCGGGTTGAGGGAGGGGCAGGAGGTCAGAGGTCTGGTCTCCACTGTGGGAGCTGCCGACCTCAAACCTGCTGTGGTCACAGCTCATCCAGGTCCAGGGCGTGGGCCCCAATCTACCCAATGCTCTACGTTGCTCATGTTCAGGAAAGGAGGTGACAGTCACCGCCTATTGTAGAATCTCAGTTCCTGACTCTTGGCATCTCTGGGCCCCTCGTTTCTCCCTCAGGCTCACAGTCTTCCTAACCGACTGCAGCACCTCTGCTGCTGCCCTGGTCCTGGCTGGCCTCATATTGACACTTCATTTTTCCTGAGGACTCTGTCTGTCCTGGGGCATCTATTGGTCCCAGATCTGCTCCATGGTCCCTCTCCCCACTGTCCTCAAAACAAGGCATCTGTCTGTCCTGGCCTTAGACTCTCCTGCCTTTTAGGAAGGGAGTGCCTGCTCACAGTCCGTCTGACACCATAGTTACAGCTTCTGAACCATTCCCCACAACTACACTCCAGGACTGTCAGCACAGTGGCTGGATTGCAGGGTTTCTATGAGCGTGTCCTTGGGAGGTGGCTGTTCTGCTCTTTGTCTGGGTCTGTGTGTTCTGAGAACTCTCCTGGTCCTTTGAATCATCCTGTGGGAACTTCTCTCCTAGGACATTGTGTGCCTGTCCAGGTCTGTGTTTGTTACCATCTCGAAAAAGGTCCCCAGCACGAGCTCTGTTCTGTTCTGTTCTCTTACAGCAGTGACAGATGTGGGACAACCTCTGGGACCAGAATCCCCTGACATCTGTCCTGTCTAAGATGTCTTCACTGCTTGAACATGGGCCACAACCCAGCACCCTGCAGTCATCTCATCGGAATTCCTCCATCTGTCTTCATCCACCTTGCCTTGCTTGCCCCTCATCCTCTCTTTGTCCCAACATAAAGCTCCTCTCACTATTGCTGCACACACTCCAATCTACTTCCCAGAAAGGACAGAGCCTGAGTAACACACACATGGCAAGTTCAGCAGATCTCAGCCTGCTTCCCACATCTCCTCACATTGATTAAGCAGCCAGAGACCCCATCCCACAGTCCTATAGCCCCTGAATTCTTGCAAGACCTCAGAAGTGGGACACCCTGAGGCAGTTAAACATTCTAGAGCCCAGAGGCGAAAGTCCCTGGAGAGGGAGCTTCAGGTCACAATGCAGAGGGGCAGGAGAAGTCCCTGATTTTCTCTTATCTTGTCCCCACTATGAGCCTCAGAAGAAAAATAGGGTACAGGATGCAGAGATGGGCAGACAACACAGGTGAAGGTACAGAAGGCCAGAGTCATTCAGACTAAAGTTGTAGATTGGACGACAGAGAGAGGATCATCGACCCAAACTTCAGTGTGGATCGCTGGAAGGAGGGAAAGGGGGAGACTCACCTGAGACGGTCAGCTGGGTCCCTCCGCCGAACACAGCACACAGTGACACAGCCTCGAACACAAACCTCTTTTCACCCCTTCATTCTGTGCCCAGGCCCACCTGCAGCTGCACAGGAGGCCCAAAGTCCAGCCTCCTTGTCACGGGTGGTGATCGGGCAGATGTCTGGGTAAGAACTGGTGGCCCTGAGGAAGGAATTTCAGTGCCATAGATTTTAGGATTTGACATGTCCTTTGTCATGGGATGACACTGGAGACAATGTGTTGATATTGAATAAGAATCTCATCTAATTTCATTCTTAGGTAGGATCTGTTCCATGTCCCAGCCCAATTCACGTTGTCATTGTGAAAATGGTGACTGTGTCCTCTTCACCATACAGATGCTGGTTTCAGGCTCCCTTTTCAGTCCTGGAAATCACGGGTGGTCATGGAAGACACCACATCCTCAGCAGAAGAGATTGAGCAGGGTTGCGGGTTGGGGATGTGGAGTGCAGGGGGAAGGATCATGATTGTCTTCAGGACCCAGACCCTTCTGCACTGTCCTGAGCTCCAGGATCTCTGCCCCAGGTAGGGCCAGACAGAAGGCGCAATGACATGGTCACTATTTGGCCATGCTTCTCTGCCTCATGTTGGCCTCTGCCTCATTGCCCGGGTGCATTGATGAATTACAGCAGGAATGCCCCAGTCACGGCCCTACAAAGATTGGGGGTAGTCACTCCTTTCAGCACCTTTATCCTGTGAGCTTCTAGTGCGTGTCTGTTGTCCCCTTACTATTCTAAATCACTCTTGTCCCAGTTCATTAATGTCTCTAACTCAGGGTGAACCCACAACCTGTGATATACACTGTCCCCCTGGACTGAACGTGCATGCCGTGTGTTGGGCCCCACAATCCAGGCCTCTGTGTGCATACTGGTCTCTCCATGTCACCTGCAGAGCTCACACAAGAGTCCCACAGGCCTGGGTACTGTTTTCTGTGACATAAGCATCATGCTCTGTAAGCAAAACAAGGTAGAGGTTGTTGCCCATTGATCCCTGGCAGACTCCTGCTGCATACTCTCAGGTCTCCGGGTCCCACTCTCAACTGGACTGAAATGTTCTTGTCCTTTCACCTGTCAGTGGCTTTCTCTGTAAGTCCATATCCTGTGGACTGCAATGACTTGCTATTCTTTGTTCCTATCCTTCCTGATTCCACACCTCAGTATCTTCTTCCCCAGCTGTTTCAATAATTCCCCGACTAATAATCTTCACAGACACGTTAATGAATGGACGTGTGTCTTTATGAGCTTTTAGTGAGCGTCTGTTTGTGTGCATTCATACGTGTGTGTGTGTGTGTGTGTATGTGTGTGTGTGTGTTGTGATAGCACAGCTTTTACTTGTAAGAAGGAGAATCAGTTGACAGGCCTGTCCATTCTAGAACTGTAGTCTCATGCCTAGAATCTGATGCTTGATTTTCACATGCATTTCCCAGGCAGGTCAGGTGAGAATAAACATTTGTTTGGTATCATGGTGGAGTGAGTTGAGGCTGGACTGTAAGGTGACGAGACAGCGGACCTGCCTTGTCTCCCAGGGGACCTGAACAGAACTGGGAGCCTTGTGAGACACATGTGGTAGGAAGGTCCCCAGGGAGGAGTATGGAGTGAATGACTGAGGACCAAGGACTGAGGGTCCTGTAATTTGTGTGACAGGGAGGGCCTGAAGGACTGCACACATGGCCATGTCCCTGGTGAGATTGGCGAACGGGAGTCCTGAGAGCTGAGGGAGGCTCTCAATATGGGAATGGGAATTTCCCAAAATGCTAGGAAGCCATAGATGCCACGTGAATGTCAAGACTGAGGAATCAGGGGAGGGAGCTTAGGCTCTCTCCTGAGGGCTGTGGGGAACAAAGGGATTGGGTCTTGAAGTTGGACATGGACCCATGAAAGAGAAATACTCCCTCAGGCAAACATGGAGAAACATCCATAGGCCTTTTTTCCACAAGGCCAGGAAGGCTGTGTCACCCAGGTTGGTAGAGATCAGGACAAAATTGCATAAGCCAAGAATGAGCAGAGAGCACGATGTCTGATTGACAAAGAGCACATTTTATTCAGAACTGATGGGGTGTGGGTAGGAGGCTGACCGGGGGTTGGGAGGAAGAACCTCCCGGGGGTCCCTCAGCTTGAGCCCCTATGTGGTGGGGGCGGAGGGTCCTAAGAACACTGAGAGGGGGCGAGTGTCTTCTCCACGGTGCTCCCCTCGTGCGTGACCTGGCAGCTGAAGCTGCTACTGGATTTCCACTTGTCGGGTGTCAGGCTCAGGTAGCTGCTGGCCGCGTACTTGTTGTTGCTCTGCTTCGAGGGCCTGGTGGTCTCCACGCCCTGGGTGACGGGGCTGCCATCTGCCTTCCAGGCCACCGTCACATCGCTGGGGTAGAAGTCATTGATGAGGCACACCAGTGTGGCCTTGTTGGCGCTGAGCTCCTCAGCGGAGGGCGGGAACAGAGTGACCGAGGGCGCAGACTTGGGCTGACCTGCGGGGTGGGGAAGGGGCAGGACTTGAGAGGGTTGGTTTTCTCCCCGGGATCTGCTGACCTCAGTCTGGGAGCTGTTGTTGAAGATCTGGTCTTAGGTTAAGATCCCTTGCTTTGGACCCTCTGTGTCTGAGTGACTGTTCAAAGGGAGGCTGGTTAAGGAGTTTCCCATGGAAGCTTTTCTGTCTCCTGAGAAACTCCTTCTGGACACTCTCCGTTACCTGTCCTGATACCCTCATGGGTCCGAGTCTTTCCTAGAGATCTCTGAGTCTCACTATCCTGGTCTTGCCGCCTCCTGACACTGAGGCCTGGTCTGTCTTTAAAGTGTGCTTGTCTGTCCCAATAGGGATCATCGGAGCTTCGTTCCCTTCTGTGGGGAGATTCTGGAAATATAGCTGCGCTGACAGTTCTTTCCCGGATGCCTTAGGGCCTTTGCTCTAAATAAAGCCTGTTCTGACCCGCATCTGTCTCTCCTGGAGCCTCACCTGGGGTAATGACCATGATGATCAGGGTTGTCTGCCTGTCCGTGGGTCTCTCTGACTCTACAGCTTAGTTTTTGTCTCTCTGGTCTTATAGCCACATCATTAGAGATTCCGTGCTGAGCAGGTTACCTTCATTATTTAAGGGATTATGTTCTGCAGAGACCCTGGCGTCCCTTACACCCTGTCATCTGATGACCCTTGGTCGGTTTCCTAGGCTCTGGCACCCTACCACTTCACTCTTTTCTTCCTTCTTCTGGGTTCCCTGAGTCGAGATGGGCTGAGAAGTCCCCATGGCCTGGGGGAGCTTCGTACCCCTTCACCTTTCTTGGCCCTAGATCCTGAGTCCCACGGCCCCAGGGAGCTTCTCTGGTCTTTTGATCTGTGTGTCCCCTGAGTCAGTCCTGAGGGTTCTGGATCTTTTGAAGTCTCTATGTGGGCATGCCTTCAATACTCCTAGTCTCCTCTTCTCCTTGAGATGGGCTCACCTAGTAAGCCCCAGGACAAAGCTGGACGTACAGGAGCCCAAATGGGAGGACAGAACAGAGCAAGCCTGGAAATCAGCATGACCCTGGCAGACACAGAGAAGAGTCTCCATAGGTCACCCTGTAGATGTCTCTGCTTCAGGGGTCAGAGGTGACCAGTGGAGCCAAGTAGGACAGTAAGAGCTAAGAAGGGGAGAGGTCAGGGCCCAGGGACTGGGGTCCTGGCAGAAACCTTGGCCAAGGGCTCAAATAAGACACAGAAAGAGAGCAAACACAGCAGAAATTGACCCAAAACTCTGGGAGAACAGGCCAAGAGGGCCAAGAGGAGACTCACCTAGGACGGTCAGCTGGGTCCCTCCGCCGAACACCCAACACTGTGACACAGTCTCATACAAAAACCCCTCCCTGGGAGACCCAGCCCCACCCACAGCCCCCTGGCTGCAGCTGTGGTGGAGGAAGTTGGGGCGAGTGCCCCAAGCTAACGTGTGCTCTGCAAGGGGAAACTTGAGCCCCCAACCCCAATCCCACCACCAAGGTGGACCACGTCAGGTGACTCTATGTGCTCAGTAGCGTGGTCCCTGGAAACCCGCAGTCCCCAATGGAGCTGTTGTTCTGAATTTTGTAATGCGCTGGACAAAAGGGAGGAGTCTCCATTTCTTCTTTTCCACTAGAGTCTGAAACACACTGTGGGCTGAAGAAGGAGCCGCTCCAGACCCTTCCTTCATGCACACGGTGCAGACCTCACAGGGTGAGGAGGGTACGGGAGAACTATCGCCCGGCACCCTTCCTTTCTGTTGAATTTTGAGCAGGAGGCAGTTGACATCGTATTGATGGCTGTAGCCAAGCATCCTGGGAATCGGTCTTGCCAATAAGTCACAGCTGGACTTCGTTTGTTCTTCTTAGGGCCCTGTCCCAGGGAAATCAGAAAGAAACAGAACCATTTGGTTACAGCCTGGGGACCAAGGTCTGCATCGTGACTGTCCGTGTCAAGGAAGAGATTGGAAAACATCCAAACGGGCCTAAAGCAACATGCTCACCAACGCCTGTTTCAATTATTTAATTCACATATGAACAAAATTGAATTCCACAATATTACAACAGCACAAAAACTTAGATAAGTAAACACACGAGAAATTTATGTCAGGTGATGAGAAAATGCCGAACTATTCTTTGATATGAAGGAACTATTAATTCCGTCCATTTTTTTAGCCATACGTAGTTATTATTTAGCTCACTTATTTCCAGGACACAGGTGAAATAGTAAAGATGAAAGGAGATAATCTATGAAATTTGTTTCAAAACATTGCACTGTGGGTGTGTCGGCATCAGCAGTGAATTGATGCTCTGGGCATCAGAGGGTAGGAACACGGGGTGATGATTTTTCTCTTTTCTGCTAGTTTTGCGTTTTCATATCTTTGTAATGAAAAATTCTAAAAGCAAAAAGAGGAGTTAGTTTTCAGGTTGTTTCAGCTCAATGTGGCTTGATTCTGGCTTTTGACTCAGAAAGCCCGTGAGATGACAGAGATCTGGAGGGGTCCGCTTCGTGCTGGGTCTCGGCTCTCAGTACTGTGTAACGGGGACAGGCAGGTCCTGAGGGACACTAGGATATCGACACCCTTCCCTTCCTGGGCTTTATATGAGGCAGCTGTGGCTGGGTTCAAGCTCAAAGAGGAACTTCTTCTTCGAAGGCTTGTCCTTGGGCTGTTCTGTGTGTGCAGCATCCCTGGGGAAGGCGGCTCCAGGGCATTGACGAAGGCCAGAGCTGGCCTGGCCTGCAACTCTGCAAATTTGTCCTCACCTGCCACAGGTCCTATGAGAAAGTGTCTATGACACCGGCTGCAATTGCACCGCAGGTTTGGCCATCGAGTGAGGGGTCATTGTGGCCATGGGCAGTAGGTCTGCAGTCATGGAGTGACCATGAAGCCTAACCTTGCCATACCCCAGGGGACTCGTTCACGCTGCCCTGAGCTTGTCTGTCCTGCCTTCTCTTTACTCCTGAATTCCAGTTGACATACCCTCCTTCAAAACTCACTGGGCACACATCCTGGGTCCAGGATGGTGACCATTCTCATTCATCCCATTCCCCAAGGCCCCCCTCATGCAGACTGATATCACCTGCTCAGTTCATAAAGCAACCATCAAAGAGTCTCCCTGGCCATACTTCAAAAGATGAGACCGTTGTGATGAGCAGCCAACACCCTCCTCATGCCACCCTGATCCTGACCCTCACCCTGACCCAGTGCATCAGAACATAAACTCAGCTTCATTATACCTCTGCCTGACACTCTATTCCTGGCACCAGTGACCATGAACACCACTGTCTAAAGAGTGCTCCAGGACTCACTGATTTTTTTGGAGCATGAGAACAATTGAGAATTGTTAGACTGTATGGTGCCAAACTCTTCCTCTGCTGCAGGACTTGTCAGTGTCTTTACTTAACTCAGATTCACTGTGATGTCTGAGAATGGACCTCACCATATGCATTGCTCAGAGCTGTGTACGTGTCAGTAGTGACGGAGCAGCTATGAATCCCTCACTTGGGTTCCTTGAAAGAACATGGAAGTTAAAGGTCTGTTCCTCTAGGATCATGACCTTGGCCCAAAGTTCCTCTTTTCCCATATTCTGCCTTTGATTCACTATCATCCTCCTGGATGCTCACAATCATCCTTTCTCCCCTATTCCCCTGCAGCATCCCAGATCCCTCCCTCTGGACCGTCTTTATTCCCAGGTGGCACTATCCCTGGTACCATAAGTGCAGAAAATTTTGGGTCTTGGCTCCCAGCAGTACTCAGATGTCCGCTGGACTCTAGGGGATATAATTGGTGGGTGGATCAAGTTCCTGGATTTCTTGGTGGGGTACCATGGCCCTTGGGACAGTGACCAGTTCGTCCACACAGGTGATCAGACACACAGTGCACATGCAAAATGTGAGATGACAAATGATTCAGTCTTTATTAAAGTAAAGAAAACATGAGGAGGAAGTGAGGCCTGCTCAGTCTGAACCAATTCTGAGTAGGGATCTCAGGGGTAGAGTGGAGAGCTGGGGGAGAGGGGTCTGGCTGAGGAAGTCCCCTGAGAGTTGGGGACAGAAGGTCCTAAGAACATTGTGAGGGGGCGAGAGTCTTCTCCACGGTGCTCCCATCATGCGTGACCTGGCAGCTGAAGAGGCTCTTAGATCTCCAGCTCTCAGGCGTCAGGCTCAGGTAGCTGCTGGCCGCGTACTTGTTGTTGCTCTGCTTCGAGGGCCTGGTGGTCTCCACGCCCTGGGTGACGGGGCTGCCGTCTGCCTTCCAGGCCACCATCACATCGCTGGGGTAGAAGTCATTGATGAGGCACACCAGTGTGGCCTTGTTGGCGCTGAGCTCCTCAGCGGAGGGCGGGAACAGAGTGACCGAGGGCGCAGACTTGGGCTGACCTGCGGGGTGGGGAAGGGGCAGGATTTGAGAGGGATGTTTTTCTCCCTGGGATCTGCTGACCTCAGTCTGGGAGCTGTTGTTGAAGATCTGGTCTTAGGTTAAGATCCCTTGCTTTGGACCCTCTGTGTCTGAGTGACTGTTCAAAGGGAGGCTGGTTAAGGAGTTTCCCATGGAAGCTTTTCTGTCTCCTGAGAAACTCCTTCTGGACACCTTCTGTTACCTGTCCTGATACCCTCATGGGTCCGAGTCTTTCCTAGAGATCTCTGAGTCTCACTATCCTGGTCTTGCCGCCTCCTGACACTGAGGCCTGGTCTGTCTTTAAAGTGTGCTTGTCTGTCCCAGTAGGGATCATCGGAGCTTCGTTCCCTTCTGTGGGGAGATTCTGGAAATATAGCTGCGCTGACAGTTCTTTCCCGGATGCCTTAGGGCCTTTGCTCTAAATAAAGCCTGTTCTGACCCGCATCTGTCTCTCCTGGAGCCTCACCTGGGGTAATGACCATGATGATCAGGGTTGTCTGCCTGTCCGTGGGTCTCTCTGACTCTACAGTTTAGTTTTTGTCTCTCTGGTCTTATAGCCACATCATTAGAGATTCCGTGCTGAGCAGGTTACCTTCATTATTTAAGGGATTATGTTCTGCAGAGACCCTGGCGTCCCTTACACCCTGTCATCTGATGACCCTTGGTCGGTTTCCTAGGCTCTGGCACCCTACCACTTCACTCTTTCCTTCCTTCTTCTGGGTTCCCTGAGTCGAGATGGGCTGAGAAGTCCCCATGGCCTGGGGGAGCTTCATACCCCTTCACCTTTCTTGGCCCTAGATCCTGAGTCCCACAGCCCCAGGGAGCTTCTCTGGTCTTTTGATCTGTGTGTCCCCTGAGTCAGTCCTGAGGGTTCTGGATCTTTTGAAGTCTCTATGTGGGCATGCCTTCAATACTCCTAGTCTCCTCTTCTCCTTGAGATGGGCTCACCTAGTAAGCCCCAGGACAAAGCTGGACGTACAGGAGCCCAAATGGGAGGACAGAACAGAGCAAGCCTGGAAATCAGCATGACCCTGGCAGACACAGAGAAGAGTCTCCATAGGTCACCCTGTAGATGTCTCTGCTTCAGGGGTCAGAGGTGATCAGTGGAGCCAAGTAGGACAGTAAGGGCTAGGAGGGGAAGAGGTCAGGGCCCCAGGGACTGGGGTCCTGGCTGAAACCTTGGCCGAGGGCTCAAACAAGACACGGAAAGAGAGCAAACACAGCAGAAATTGACCCAAAACTCTGGGAGAACAGGCCAAGAGGGCCAAGAGGAGACTCACCTAGGACGGTCAGCTGGGTCCCTCCGCCGAACACCCAACACTGTGACACAGTCTCATACAAAAACCCCTCCCTGGGAGACCCAGCCCCACCCACAGCCCCCTGGCTGCAGCTGTGGTGGAGGAAGTTGGGGCGAGTGCCCCAAGCTAACGTGTGCTCTGCAAGGGGAAACTTGAGCCCCCAACCCCAATCCCACCACTAAGGTGGACCAGGTCAGGTGACTCTATGTGCTCAGTAGCGTGGTCCCTGGAAACCCACACTCCCCAATGGAGCTGTTGTTCTGAATTTTGTAATGCGCTGGACAAAAGGGAAGAGTCTCCATTTCTTCTTTTCCACTAGAGTCTGAAACACACTGTGGGCTGAAGAAGGAGCCGCTCCAGACCCTTCCTTCATGCACGTGGTGCAGACCTCACAGGGTGAGGAGGGTAGGGGAGAACTATCGCCCGGCACCCTTCCTTTCTGTTGAATATTGAGCAGGAGGCAGTTGACATCGTATTGATAGCTGTAGCCAAGCATCCTGGGAAGCGGTCTTGCCAATAAGTCACAGCTGGACTTCGTTTGTTCTTCTTAGGGCCATGTCCCAGGGAAACCAGAAAGAAACAGAACCATTTGGTTACAGCCTGGGGACCAAGGTCTGCATCGTGACTGTATGTGTCAAGGAAGAGATTGGAAAACATCCAAACGGGCCTAAAGCAACATGCTCACCAACGCCTGTTTCAATTATTTAATTCACATATGAACAAAATTGAATTCCACAATATTACAACAGCACAAAAACTTAGATAAGTAAACACACGAGAAATTTATGTCAGATGATGAGAAAATGCCGAACTATTCCTTGATATGAAGGAACTATTAATTCCGTCCATTTTTTTAGCCATACGTAGTTATTTTTTAGCTCACTTATTTCCAGGACACAGGTGAAATAGTAAAGATGAAAGGAGATAATCTATGAAATTTGTTTCACAACCTTGCGCTGTGGGTGTGTCGGCATCAGCAGTGAATTGATGCTCTGGGCATCAGAGGGTAGGAACACAGGGTTATGATTTTTCTCTTTTCTGCTAATTTTGCGTTTTCATATCTTTGTAATGAAAAATCCTAAAAGCATAAAGAGGAGTTAGTTTCCAGTTCGTTTCAGCTCAATATGGCTGGATTCTGGCTTTCGACTCAGAAAGCCCGTGAGATGACGGAGATCTGGAGGGGTCCGCTTCGTGCTGGGTCTCGGCTCTCAGTACTGTGTAACAGGGACAGGCAGGTCCTGAGGGACACTAGGATATCGACACCCTTCCCTTCCTGGGCTTGATATGAGGCAGCTATGGCTGGGATCAAGCTCAAAGTGGAACTTCTTCTTCGAAGGCTTGTCCTTGGGCTGTTCTGTGTGTGCAGCATCCCTGTGGAAGGCGGCTCCATGGCACTGACGAAGGCCAGAGCTGGCCTGGCCTGCAACTCTGCAAATTTGTCCTCACCTGCCACAGGTCCTATGAGAAAGTGTCTATGACACCAGCTGCAATTGCACCGCAGGTTTGGCCATCGAGTGAGGGGTCATTGTGGCCATGGTCAGCAGGTCTGCAGTCATGGAGTGACCATGAAGCCTAACCTTGCCATACCCCAGGGGACTGGTTCACGCTGCCCTGAGCTTGTCTGTCCTGCCTTCTCTCTACTCCTGAATTCCAGTTGACATACCCTCCTTCAAAACTCACTGGGCACACATCCTGGGTCCAGGATGGTGACCATTCTCATTCATCCCATTCTCCCAAGGCGTCCCTCATGCAGACTGATATCACCTGCTCAGTTCATAAAGCAACCATCAAAGAGTCTCCCTGGCCATACTTCAAAAGATGAGACCGTTGTGATGAGCAGCCAACACCCTCCACAGCCCACCTTGATCCTGACCCTCACCCTGACCCAGTGCATCAGACATAAACTCAGCTTCATTATGCCTCTGCCTGACACTTATTCCTGGCACCAGTGACCATGAACACCACTGTCTAACGAGTGCTCCAGGACTCACTGATTTTTTTGGAGCATGAGAACAATTGAGAATTGTTAGGCTGTATGGTGCCAAACTCTTCCTCTGCTATAGGTCTTGTCAGTGTCTTTATTTAGCTAACATTTACTGTGATGTCTGAGAACGGACCTCACCAGATGCATTGCTCAGAGCTGTGTACGTGTCAGTAGTGACGGAGCAACTACGAACCCCTCACCTGGGTTCCTTGAGAAACATGGAAGTTACAGGTCTGTTCCTCTAGGATCATGACCTTGGCCCAAATTTCTTCTTTTTCTATATTCTTCCTTTGATTCGCTCTCATCCTCCTGGATGCTCACAATCAACATTTCTCTGCTATCCCCCTGCAGCACCCCGGATCCCTCCCTCTGGACTCTCTTTATTCCCAGGTGGCACTATCCCTGGTACCATAAGTGCAGGAAATTTTGGGTCTTGGCTCCCAGCAGTACTCAGATGTCCGCTGGACTCTAGGGGATGTAATTGGTGGGTGGATCAATTTCCTGGATTTCTTGGTGGGGTACCGTTGCCCTTGGGACAATGACCAGTTCGTCCACACAGGTGATCAGACACACAGTGCACATGCAAAATGTGAGATGACAAATGATTCAGTCTTTATTAAAGTAAAGAAAACATGGGGAGGAAGTGAGGCCTGCTCAGTCTGAACCAATTCTGAGTAGGGATCTCAGGGGTAGAGTGGAGAGCTGGGGGAGAGGGGTCTGGCTGAGGAAGTCCCCTGAGAGTTGGGGATAGAAGGTCCTAAGAACACTGTGAGGGGGCGAGTGTCTTCTCCACGGTGCTCCCATCGTGCGTGACCTGGCAGCTGAAGAGGCTCTTAGATCTCCAGCTCTCAGGCGTCAGGCTCAGGTAGCTGCTGGCCGCGTACTTGTTGTTGCTCTGCTTCGAGGGCCTGGTGGTCTCCACGCCCTGGGTGACGGGGCTGCCGTCTGCCTTCCAGGCCACCGTCACGTCGCTGGGGTAGAAGTCATTGATGAGGCACACCAGTGTGGCCTTGTTGGCGCTGAGCTCCTCAGCGGAGGGCGGGAACAGAGTGACCGAGGGCGCAGACTTGGGCTGACCTGCGGGGTGGGGAAGGGGCAGGACTTGAGAGGGTTGTTTTTCTCCCTGGGATCTGCTGACCTCAGTCTGGGAGCTGTTGTTGAAGATCTATTCTTAGGTTAAGATCCCTTGCTTTGGACCCTCTGTGTCTGAGTGTCTGTTCAAAGGGAGGCTGGTTAAGGAGTTTCCCATGGAAGCTTTTCTGTCTCCTGAGAAACTCCTTCTGGACACCTTCTGTTACCTGTCCTGATACCCTCATGGGTCCGAGTCTTTCCTAGAGATCTCTGAGTCTCACTATCCTGGCCTTGCCGCCTCCTGACACTGAGGCCTGGTCTGTCTTTAAAGTGTGCTTGTCTGTCCCAGTGGGGATCATCGGAGCTTCGTTCCCTTCTATGGGGAGATTCTGGAAATATAGCTGCGCTGACAGTTCTTTCCCGGATGCCTTAGGGCCTTTGATCTAAATAAAGCCTGTTCTGACCCGCATCTGTCTCTCCTGGAGCCTCACCTGGGGTAATGACCATGATGATCAGAGTTGTCTGCCTGTCCGTGGGTCTCTCTGACTCTACAGTTTAGTTTTTGTCTGTCTGGTCTTATAGCCACATCATTAGAGATTCCGTGCTGAGCAGGTTACCTTCATTGTTTAAGGGATTATTATGTTCTGCAGAGACCCTGGCGTCCCTTACACCCTGTCATCTGATGACCCTTGGTCGGCTTCCTAGGCTCTGGCACCCTACCACTTCACTCTTTCCTTCCTTCTTCTGGGTTCCCTGAGTCGAGATGGGCTGAGAAGTACCCATGGCCTGGGGGAGCTCCGTACCCCTTCACCCTTTTTGGCCCTAGATCCTGAGTCCCACGGCCCTGGGAGCTTCTCTGGTCTTTTGATCCATGTGTCCCCTGAGTCAGTCCTGAGGGTTCTGGATCTTTTGAAGTCTCTATGTGGGCATGCCTTCAATACTCCTAGTCTCCTCTTCTCCTTGAGATGGGCTCACCTAGTAAGCCCCAGGACAAAGCTGGACGTACAGGAGCCCAAATGGGAGGACAGAACAGAGCAAGCCTGGAAATCAGCATGACCCTGGCAGACACAGAGAAGAGTCTCCATAGGTCACCCTGTAGATGTCTCTGCTTCAGGGGTCAGAGGTGACCAGTGGAGACAAATAGGACAATAAGGGCTAGGAGGGGAAGAGGTCAGGGCCCCAGGGACTGGGGTCCTGGCAGAAACCTTGGCCAAGGGCTCAAACAAGACACAGAAAGAGAACAAACAAAGCAGAAATTGACCCAAAACTCTGGGAGAACAGGCCAAGAGGGCCAAGAGGAGACTCACCTAGGACGGTCAGCTGGGTCCCTCCGCCGAACACCCAACACTGTGACACAGTCTCATACAAAAACCCCTCCCTGGGAGACCCAGCCCCACCCACAGCCCCCTGGCTGCAGCTGTGGTGGAGGAAGTTGGGGCGAGTGCCCCAAGCTAACGTGTGCTCTGCAAGGGGAAACTTGAGCCCCCAACCCCAATCCCACCACCAAGGTGGACCAGGTCAGGTGACTCTATTCTCAGGAGGATGGTCCCTGGAAACCCACACTCCCCAATGGAGCTGTTGTTCTGAATTTTGTAATGCGCTGGACAAAAGGGAAGAGTCTCCATTTCTTCTTTTCCACTAGAGTCTGAAACACACTGTGGGCTGAAGAAGGAGCCGCTCCAGACCCTTCCTTCATGCACGTGGTGCAGACCTCACAGGGTGAGGAGGGTAGGGGAGAACTATCGCCAGGCACCCTTCCTTTCTGTTGAATATTGAGCAGGAGGCAGTTGACATCGTATTGATAGCTGTAGCCAAGCATCCTGGGAAGCGGTCTTGCCAATAAGTCACAGCTGGACTTCGTTTGTTCTTCTTAGGGCCATGTCCCAGGGAAACCAGAAAGAAACAGAACCATTTGGTTACAGCCTGGGGACCAAGGTCTGCATCGTGACTGTACGTGTTAAGGAAGAGATTGGAAAACATCCAAACGGGCCTAAAGCAACATGCTCACCAACGCCTGTTTCAATTATTTAATTCACATATGAACAAAATTGAATTCCACAATATTACAACAGCACAAAAACTTAGATAAGTAAACACACGAGAAATTTATGTCAGGTGATGAGAAAATGCCGAACTATTCTTTGATATGAAGGAACTATTAATTCCGTCCATTTTTTTAGCCATACGTAGTTATTTTTTAGCTCACTTATTTCCAGGACACAGGTGAAATAGTAAAGATGAAAGGAGATAATCTATGAAATTTGTTTCACAACCTTGCGCTGTGCGTGTGTCGGCATCAGCAGTGAATTGATGCTCTGGGCATCAGAGGGTAGGAACACGGGGTGATGATTTTTCTCTTTTCTGCTTATTTTGTGTTTTCATATCTTTGTAATGAAAAATCCTAAAAGCACAAAGAGGAGTTAGTTTTCAGGTGGTTTCAGCTCAATATGGCTGGATTCTGGCTTTCGACTCAGAAAGCCCGTGAGATGATGGAGATCTGGAGGGGTCCGCTTCGTGCTGGGTCTCGGCTCTCAGTACTGTGTAACGGGGACAGGCAGGTCCTGAGGGACACTAGGATATCGACACCCTTCCCTTCCTGGGCTTGATATGAGGCAGCTATGGCTGGGATCAAGCTCAAAGTGGAACTTCTTCTTGGAAGACTTGTCCTTGGGCTGTTCTGTGTGTGCAGCATCCCTGGGGAAGGCGGCTCCAGGGCACTGACGAAGGCCAGAGCCGGCCTGGCCTGCACCTCTGCAAATTTGTCCTCACCTGCCACAGGTCCTATGAGAAAGTGTCTATGACACCAGCTGCAATTGCACCGCAGGTTTGGCCATCGAGTGAGGGGTCATTGTGGCCATGGTCAGCAGGTCTGCAGTCATGGAGTGACCATGAAGCCTAACCTTGCCATATCCCAGGGGACTCGTTCATGCTGCCCTGAGCTTGTCTGTCCTGCCTTCTCTTTACTCCTGAATTCCAGTTGACATACCCTCCTTCAAAACTCACTGGGCACACATCTTGCGTCCAGGATGGTGACCATTCTCATTCATCCCATTCCCCAAGGCCCCCCTCTTGCAGACTGATATCACCTGCTCAGTTCATAAAGCAACCATCAAAGAGTCTCCCTGGCCATACTTCAAAAGATGAGACCGTTGTGATGAGCAGTCAACACCCTCCACAGCCCACCTTGATCCTGACCCTCACCCTGACCCAGGTACATCAGAACATAAACTCAGCTTCATTATGCCTCTGCCTGGCACTCTATTCCTGGCACCAGTGACCATGAACACCACTGTCTAAAGAGTGTTCCAGGACTCACTGATTTTGTCGGAGCATGAGAACGATTGGAAATTGTTAGGCTGTATGGTGCCAAACTCTTCCTAAGCTGCAGGACTTGTCAGTGTCTTTACTTAACTCAGATTCACTGTGATGTCTGAGAATGGACCTCACCAGATGCATTGCTCAGAGCTGTGTACGTGTCAGTAGTGACGGAGCAGGTATGAGCCCCTCACCTGGGTTCCTTGAGAAACATGGAAGTTAAAGGTCTGTTCCTCTAGGATCATGACCTTGGCCCAAATTTCTTCTTTTTCTATATTCTGCCTTTGATTCACTCTATCCTCCTGGATGCTCACAATCAACATTTCTCCGCTATCCCCCTGCAGCACCCCGGATCCCTCCCTCTGGACTCTCTTTATTCCCAGGTGGCACTATCCCTGGTACCATAAGTGCAGGGAAATTTTGGGTCTTGGCTCCCAGCAGTACTCAGATGTCCGCTGGACTCTAGGGGATGTAATTGGTGGGTGGATCAAGTTCCTGGATTTCCTGGTGGGGTACCGTTGCCCTTGGGAAAATGACCAGTTCGTCCACACAGGTGATCAGACACACAGTGCACATGCAAAATGTGAGATGACAAATGATTCAGTTTTTATTAAAGTGAAGAAAACATGGGGAGGAAGTGAGGCCTGCTCAGTCTGAACCAATTCTGAGTAGGGATCTCAGGGGTAGAGTGGAGAGCTGGGGGAGAGGGGTCTGGCTGAGAAAGTCCCCTGAGAGAAGGGGATAGAAGGTCCTAAGAACACTGTGAGGGGGCGAGTGTCTTCTCCACGGTGCTCCCCTCGTGCGTGACCTGGCAGGTGAAGCTGTTCTTAGATCTCCAGCTCTCAGGGCTCAGGCTCAGGTAGCTGCTGGCCGCGTACTTGTTGTTGCTCTGCTTCGAGGACCTGGTGGTCTCCACGCCCTGGGTGACGGGGCTGCCGTCTGCCTTCCAGGCCACTGTCACAGCGCCGGGGTAGAAGTCATTGATGAGGCACACCAGTGTGGCCTTGTTGGCGCTGAGCTCCTCAGCGGAGGGCGGGAACAGAGTAACCGAGGGCGCAGACTTGGGCTGACCTGTGGGGTGGGGAGGGGCTGGAGGTCAGAGGTCTGGTCTCCACTGTGGGAGCTACCCACCTCAGTCATGCTGTGGGTACAGCTCTCCAAGGTCCAGGCTGTGGACCCCAGTCTGCCCTTTGCTCCACTTTGCTTATGTCTTGTATGGGAGGTGGCAGTCACCTCCTGTTGTAGAATCTTGGAGCCTGACTGTTGGCACCTCTGGTGCCCTTCCTTCTCCCTCAAGTTCACAGTCCTCCTGATCCTTTCCTGCATCTCTGCTGCCCTGGTACTGTCTGGCTTCACCTAGACCCTGCATCTTTCCTGAGAACTCTTCATGTTCTAGGGCAATTGTTGGTCTTAGATCTGCCTCTTGTCCCTTTCCATGTGTTCTCAACACAGGGCATCTGTCTGTCCTGGCCTTACACTCTCCTGCCTTTTAGGAAGGGAGTGCCTGCTCACAGTCCCTCTGACATCATCATTACAGCCTCGATCCATTCCCCACAATGACACTCCAGGACTGTCAGCACAGAGGTTGGATTCCAGGGTTTCTACGAGCGTGTCCCTGGAGGTGGCTGTTCTGTTCTTAGTCTGGGTCTGTGTGTGTCCTGAGAACTCTCCTGGTCCCTTGAATCATCCTGTTGAAACTTCTCTCCTAGGTCATGTGTGCCTGTCCAGGCCTGTACTGGTCACCAGCTTGAAAAAGGTCCCCAGCATGAGTTCTGCTCTATTCTGAGAATTCTCTTACAGCAGTGATAGATGTGGGGCAACGTCTAGGGCCCAAGTCTCCTGACATCTGTCCTGTCTAAGGTGTCTATCCGGTCTTGAAGCATGGACCACAACCCAGCACCCTGCAGTCATCTCCTCTGAATTCCTCCCTCCGTCTTCGTCTACCTTGCCTTGCTTGCCCCTCATCCTCTTCCTGTCCCCAACATGATGTTCCTCTCACTATTGCTGCACACACTCCAATCTACTACCCAGACAGGACAGGGCTTGAGTGACACTCACAGTCCAGTTCAGCAGATCTCAGCCTGCTTCCCACATCTCCTCACCTTGGTTCAACAGCCAGAGACCCCATCCCACAGTCCTATAGCCCCTGAATTCTCCCAGGACATCAGAACTTGGACACCCTGAAGCAGTTAAACATCCTAGAGCCCAGAGGTGAAAGTCCCTGGAGGGTGAACTTCAGGCCACAATGCAGAGTGGCAGGAGAAGTCCCTGATTATCTTATTCTGTCTCCACCAAGAGCATCAGAAGCGAAATATGGTAAAGGATGTTGAGACAGGTAGACAAAGCAAGTGAAGGTATAGAAGACCAGAGCCATTCAGACCCCATTTGTAGACTGGATGACAAAAAGAGGAAAATCAACCCAAACTTCAGTGTGGATCGCTGGAAGGAGGGAAAGGGGAAGACTCACCTGAGACGGTCAGCTGGGTCCCTCCGCCGAACACAGCACACAGTGACACAGCCTTGAACATAAACCTCTTTTCACCCCCTTCACCCACTGGCCAGGCCCACCTGCAGCTGCACAGGAGGCCCAAAGTCCAGCCTCCTTGTCACGGGTGGTGATCGGGCAGATGTCTGGGTAAGAACTGGTGGCCCTGAGGAAGGAATTTCAGTGCCATGGACTCTTAGGGTTTTCCATTTTCTTGGTCATGGGATGACATTGGAGACAATGTGCAGATACTGAATAAGAGTTTTTTACCTAATTTCACTCTTAGGTGGGATCTGTTCCATGTCCCAGCCCAATTCATGCTGTCATTGTGAAAATGGTGATTGTGTCCTCTTCACCATGCAGATGATGGTTTCAGGCTCCTTTTTCACACCTGGGAATCGTGGGTGGTCTTGGAAGTCACCACGTCCTCCATAGGAGAGGTGGAGCAGGGTTTTGGTGTGGGCATGTGAAGTGTACTTGGGAAAAAAATCACTTTCCCCTCAGGTCCCAGACCCTTCTGCACCATCCTGAGCTCCCGGACCTCTGTCCCAGGCTGGGCAAGACTGAAGGTGCAGTGGGATGGTCACTATTTGGTCATGTTTTTGTGCCTTATGTTGGCTTCTGCCTCATTGATGGGGTACATGGATGAATTCCCGCAGGAATGCCCCAGTCACGGCCCTACAAAGATAGGGAGGCAGCCGCTACTCCAGCACCTCTTTTCTATGAGCTCCCCTGTGTGTCTGTTGTTCCCTTACAATTTTACTCAATCACTCGTGTCCCGGTTCAACAATGTCACTAGAACCGGTTGAGCCCCAAACCTGTGTCATACATTGTCCCCCTGGACTGAACCTGCTTGCTCTTTGGGCTCTAGCCCTTGGGCCTCTGCCTGCATTCTGGATCCTGAGTGTCATCTGCAGAGCTCACGCAGGTGACACACAGGCCTCGCATCCTTCGCTCTGTGACACAGTGTCATGCTCTGTCAGCACTCTCGGTCTGTCCATCTGTTGCTGTTCCCGGTCAGACTCCCGCCACGGTCTTCCTCAGTCTCTTGGTCTCACTCTCAACCTGGACTGGAATGCCCCTGCCCTTTCTCTCATCAGGGGTCACCCCAGGACTCGCAGACCCTGGGCTCTGAGATGACTGTCGTTTCTGCGTGCTCAACTTGGATCCCCAGATCAGTACTTCCTACCCCGCCTCTTTCATCGCCCTCTAGAGAAATGCTCTCCACGGCCATGTTTGTGGATAGGTGTGTGTCTTTATGACCATTCTGTGTGTGAGTGCATGTTTATGTGCTTCGTACGTGTGTGTGTATGAGAGTGTGTGTGTCAGCACGGATTTTACTCATAAGTCAGTGAATTGGTTTATAGACCAGGTAATGGCCTATTCCTAGAATATGATGCTTGACTTTGACTTGGGGCCACAGGCCGGTCACCCGAGAACAAGTGGATGTTAGGTCTTGTCGTTGAGGCAGTGGTCAGTGGCTGTAAGGGCATGAAGAGAATTGAGAAAGCTGTGACCCCTATGAGATACATATGTTAGGAGGGGGAGGTAGGAGAGAGTGGAGACCCTACAGAAGGTGGTAGGCTCAGCCCTGTGTGGTGGGATTTTCCAAATATCCAAGAAGCGGCTAAAAGCATGTGATTGAGAAACCCGGAGGGGTGGGGAGCTTGGGCTCTGTCCTGTGGCCCAGGGGGGAACAAAGAAAGTGGGCTGGGGGTGGACAGGGACCACAGAACAGAGGGATTAGAGAAGGTGCAAACGTGGGCTGTCCTGTGTCGTGCTGCTGGGGTGCCCTTCTGAAACATCCTCTGGGCAATTATGGTTGAGAGTGAAACCCCCTCAGAAAAACAGGGCAACTCCTTCCACTGGCCTCTTTCCCACAGAGCAGGAGGTTTGTGTCACTGGGCATGCTGGAGATCAGGACAAAAACGCATAAGCCAAGAATGAGCAGGGAGCGTGAGGTCTGATTGACAATGAGCACAGTTTATTGAGAGCTGATGGGGTGAAGGGATGAGGCTGACTGGGGGTTGGAAGGGAGACCATCCCGGGGCTCCCTCTGCTCTTGCCCCTCTGGGGTGGGGGCGGACGGTCCTAAGAACACTGTGAGGGGGCGAGTGTCTTCTCCACGGTGCTCCCCTCGTGTGTGACCTGGCAGCTGAAGCTGCTCTTAGATTTCCAGCTCTCAGGCGTCAGGCTCAGGTAGCTGCTGGCCGCGTACTTGTTGTTGCTCTGCTTCGAGGACCTGGTGGTCTCCACGCCCTGGGTGACGGGGCTGCCGTCTGCCTTCCAGGCCACTGTCACAGCGCCGGGGTAGAAGTCATTGATGAGGCACACCAGTGTGGCCTTGTTGGCGCTGAGCTCCTCAGCGGAGGGCGGGAACAGAGTAACCGAGGGCGCAGACTTGGGCTGACCTGCGGGGTGGGGAGGGGCTGGAGGTCAGAGGTCTGGTCTCCACTGTGGGAGCTACCCACCTCAGTCATGCTGTGGGTACAGCTCTCCAAGGTCCAGGCTGTGGACCCCAGTCTGCCCTTTGCTCCACTTTGCTTATGTCTTGTATGGGAGGTGGCAGTCACCTCCTGTTGTAGAATCTTGGAGCCTGACTGTTGGCACCTCTGGTGCCCTTCCTTCTCCCTCAAGTTCACAGTCCTCCTGATCCTTTCCTGCATCTCTGCTGCCCTGGTACTGTCTGGCTTCACCTAGACCCTGCATCTTTCCTGAGAACTCTTCATGTTCTAGGGCAATTGTTGGTCTTAGATCTGCCTCTTGTCCCTTTCCATGTGTTCTCAACACAGGGCATCTGTCTGTCCTGGCCTTACACTCTCCTGCCTTTTAGGAAGGGAGTGCCTGCTCACAGTCCCTCTGACATCATCATTACAGCCTCGATCCATTCCCCACAATGACACTCCAGGACTGTCAGCACAGAGGTTGGATTCCAGGGTTTCTACGAGCGTGTCCCTGGAGGTGGCTGTTCTGTTCTTAGTCTGGGTCTGTGTGTGTCCTGAGAACTCTCCTGGTCCCTTGAATCATCCTGTTGAAACTTCTCTCCTAGGTCATGTGTGCCTGTCCAGGCCTGTACTGGTCACCAGCTTGAAAAAGGTCCCCAGCATGAGTTCTGCTCTATTCTGAGAATTCTCTTACAGCAGTGATAGATGTGGGGCAACGTCTAGGGCCCAAGTCTCCTGACATCTGTCCTGTCTAAGGTGTCTATCCGGTCTTGAAGCATGGACCACAACCCAGCACCCTGCAGTCATCTCCTCTGAATTCCTCCCTCCGTCTTCGTCTACCTTGCCTTGCTTGCCCCTCATCCTCTTCCTGTCCCCAACATGATGTTCCTCTCACTATTGCTGCACACACTCCAATCTACTACCCAGACAGGACAGGGCTTGAGTGACGCTCACAGTCCAGTTCAGCAGATCTCAGCCTGCTTCCCACATCTCCTCACCTTGGTTCAACAGCCAGAGACCCCATCCCACAGTCCTATAGCCCCTGAATTCTCCCAGGACATCAGAACTTGGACACCCTGAGGCAGTTAAACATCCTAGAGCCCAGAGGTGAAAGTCCCTGGAGGGTGAACTTCAGGCCACAATGCAGAGTGGCAGGAGAAGTCCCTGATTATCTTATTCTGTCTCCACCAAGAGCATCAGAAGCGAAATATGGTAAAGGATGTTGAGACAGGTAGACAAAGCAAGTGAAGGTATAGAAGACCAGAGCCATTCAGACCCCATTTGTAGACTGGATGACAAAAAGAGGAAAATCAACCCAAACTTCAGTGTGGATCGCTGGAAGGAGGGAAAGGGGAAGACTCACCTGAGACGGTCAGCTGGGTCCCTCCGCCGAACACAGCACACAGTGACACAGCCTTGAACATAAACCTCTTTTCACCCCCTTCACCCACTGGCCAGGCCCACCTGCAGCTGCACAGGAGGCCCAAAGTCCAGCCTCCTCGTCACGGGTGGTGATCGGGCAGATGTCTGGGTAAGAACTGGTGGCCCTGAGGAAGGAATTTCAGTGCCATGGACTCTTAGGGTTTTCCATTTTCTTGGTCATGGGATGACATTGGAGACAATGTGCAGATACTGAATAAGAGTTTTTTACCTAATTTCACTCTTAGGTGGGATCTGTTCCATGTCCCAGCCCAATTCATGCTGTCATTGTGAAAATGATGACTGTGTCCTCTTCACCATGCAGATGATGGTTTCAGGCTCCTTTTTCACACCTGGGAATCGTGGGTGGTCTTGGAAGTCACCACGTCCTCCATAGGAGAGGTGGAGCAGGGTTTTGGTGTGGGCATGTGAAGTGCACTTGGGAAAAAAATCACTTTCCCCTCAGGTCCCAGACCCTTCTGCACCATCCTGAGCTCCCGGACCTCTGTCCCAGGCTGGGCAAGACTGAAGGTGCAGTGGGATGGTCACTATTTGGTCATGTTTTTGTGCCTTATGTTGGCTTCTGCCTCATTGATGGGGTACATGGATGAATTCCCGCAGGAATGCCCCAGTCACGGCCCTACAAAGATAGGGAGGCAGCCGCTACTCCAGCACCTCTTTTCTATGAGCTCCCCTGTGTGTCTGTTGTTCCCTTACAATTTTACTCAATCACTCGTGTCCCGGTTCAACAATGTCACTAGAACCGGTTGAGCCCCAAACCTGTGTCATACATTGTCCCCCTGGACTGAACCTGCTTGCTCTTTGGGCTCTAGCCCTTGGGCCTCTGCCTGCATTCTGGATCCTGAGTGTCATCTGCAGAGCTCACGCAGGTGACACACAGGCCTCGCATCCTTCGCTCTGTGACACAGTGTCATGCTCTGTCAGCACTCTCGGTCTGTCCATCTGTTGCTGTTCCCGGTCAGACTCCCGCCACGGTCTTCCTCAGTCTCTTGGTCTCACTCTCAACCTGGACTGGAATGCCCCTGCCCTTTCTCTCATCAGGGGTCACCCCAGGACTCGCAGACCCTGGGCTCTGAGATGACTGTCGTTTCTGCGTGCTCAACTTGGATCCCCAGATCAGTACTTCCTACCCCGCCTCTTTCATCGCCCTCTAGAGAAATGCTCTCCACGGCCATGTTTGTGGATAGGTGTGTGTCTTTATGACCATTCTGTGTGTGAGTGCATGTTTATGTGCTTCGTACGTGTGTGTGTATGAGAGTGTGTGTGTCAGCACGGATTTTACTCATAAGTCAGTGAATTGGTTTATAGACCAGGTAATGGCCTATTCCTAGAATATGATGCTTGACTTTGACTTGGGGCCACAGGCCGGTCACCCGAGAACAAGTGGATGTTAGGTCTTGTCGTTGAGGCAGTGGTCAGTGGCTGTAAGGGCATGAAGAGAATTGAGAAAGCTGTGACCCCTATGAGATACATATGTTAGGAGGGGGAGGTAGGAGAGAGTGGAGACCCTACAGAAGGTGGTAGGCTCAGCCCTGTGTGGTGGGATTTTCCAAATATCCAAGAAGCGGCTAAAAGCATGTGATTGAGAAACCCGGAGGGGTGGGGAGCTTGGGCTCTGTCCTGTGGCCCAGGGGGGAACAAAGAAAGTGGGCTGGGGGTGGACAGGGACCACAGAACAGAGGGATTAGAGAAGGTGCAAACGTGGGCTGTCCTGTGTCGTGCTGCTGGGGTGCCCTGTTCTGAAACATCCTCTGGGCAATTATGGTTGAGAGTGAAACCCCCTCAGAAAAACAGGGCAACTCCTTCCACTGGCCTCTTTCCCACAGAGCAGGAGGTTTGTGTCACTGGGCATGCTGGAGATCAGGACAAAAACGCATAAGCCAAGAATGAGCAGGGAGCGTGAGGTCTGATTGACAATGAGCACAGTTTATTGAGAGCTGATGGGGTGAAGGGATGAGGCTGACTGGGGGTTGGAAGGGAGACCATCCCGGGGCTCCCTCTGCTCTTGCCCCTCTGGGGTGGGGGCGGACGGTCCTAAGAACACTGTGAGGGGGCGAGTGTCTTCTCCACGGTGCTCCCCTCGTGTGTGACCTGGCAGCTGAAGCTGCTCTTAGATTTCCAGCTCTCAGGCGTCAGGCTCAGGTAGCTGCTGGCCGCGTACTTGTTGTTGCTCTGCTTCGAGGACCTGGTGGTCTCCACGCCCTGGGTGACGGGGCTGCCGTCTGCCTTCCAGGCCACCGTCACATCTCTGGGGTAGAAGTCATTGATGAGGCACACCAGTGTGGCCTTGTTGGCGCTGAGCTCCTCAGCGGAGGGCGGGAACAGAGTAACCGAGGGCGCAGACTTGGGCTGACCTGTGGGGTGAGAGAGCGGCAGGAGATCAGAGGTCTGGTCTCCACTGTGGGAGCTGCCGACCTCAGTCTGGATGTGTGTACAGTGCCCGAGGTCCTGACTGAGGCCCCCAGTCTGCCTGTTACTCAACTTTGCTCCTGTCTGGGATGGGAGGTGACAATCACCTCCTGTTAGAGAATCTCAGTGCCAGACTCTTGGCAGCTCTGCGCCCCTCTTGGCCCCGTGTTTCTCCCTGAGGTTCACAGTTCTCCTGACCGACGGTGGCACTGCTGCGGCCCTGGTACCTGCTGCTCGTCTCATCTTGGCACCTCATTTTTCCTGAAGACTCTACTGTCCTTCCTGGGGCATCTTTTGGTCCCAGATCTGCCCTATAGTCCCTCTCCCCAGTGTCCTCAAAAGAAGGCATCTGTCTGTCCTAGCTTTAGACTTTCCTCCCTTTTGGGAAGGGAGTTTCTTGCTCACAGTACCCTGACACCATCATTGCAGCCCCCGATCCACTCCCCACAACCACCCTCCAGGACTGTCAGTAACAGTGCTGGACTTCAGGGTGTCTACAAAGTTGTCCCTGAGGGCTGATTGGTCTGATCTTAGGCTGGTCTGCATTTTCAGAAGCCTTTCCTGTTCCTATGATTTATCCTGGGGAAATCTCTCTGTCCTAGGACCTCTCTGTTACTGCCTAGATATGTCCTTGATACCTGTTCCAAAAAAGGTCCCCAGCATGAGTATCTGTTCTGAGAAATCTCTTACAATGATAAGAGGGATGAGGGAACCTCTGGGGCCTGTGTCCTGACATCTGTCCTGTTTGAAAAGTCCTGCCTGATTTGGAGCACAGGCAAACACCCAGCATCCTACGGTCATCACATCAGAATTGCTCCCTTCATCCTCACCCACTTCGTCTTGCTTTCTCCTCATCCTCTCCCTGTCTCCAACATAAAGCTCCTCTCACTATCTGTGCACTAGCTGCAACCTACCACCTAGAAAAAACAGAGCCTAAGGGTGACACACACACATCTAGTTCAGCAGATCTCAGCCTGTTTCCCACAGCTCCTGGTGTTGGTGCTACAGCCCGAGCCACCCACTCCCACGGTTCTATGGCCCCTCCATTCTCCCCGGACCCCAGGACTCAGAGACCCCGACACAGTCAGAAATGGTGGAGCCCAGAGGTGAAGTCCCCTGGAGATGGAGCTTTGGGTCACAGTGAGGAGTGGTAGGAGTGGTCCCTGAGATTCCCCTATCCTGTCCCCACCACAGTCCTTAGAAGCAAAACAAGGTACAGGATGCTGAGATGGGCAGACAGAAATGGTGAAAGGGACAGAAGGCCAGAGCCATTCAGACCCCAGTTCTAGGCAGGACAACAAGGAGAGGAAAATCGACCTAAACGTCAGTGTGGATCACTGGAAGGAGGGAAAGGGGGAGACTCACCTGAGACGGTCAGCTGGGTCCCGCCGCCGAACACATAACACCGTGACACAGCCTCGAACACAAACCTCTTTTCACTCCTCTCACCCCCTGCCCAGGCCGCCTGCAGCTGCACAGGAGGCCCAGAGTCCAGCCTCCTTGTCACGGCTGGTGATCGGGCAGATGGCTGGGTGAGATGTGGTGACCTCTTTGAATGGAATTTCAGTCGTCTTTGTGAAATGATGACTAGGTTTTTGAATCACAGTGAAAGTGGTGCTGGGACTCCTATTGTGAATGGGCATTGTTTTGAAATTTTGGATGCGACCACTCTCTCGGGAGAGGACGTAGAGTAGTTTAGGGAGTGGTCAATGCAAGTGTGGCTGGGAGAAGAATGACGTTCACCCTCAGGACCCTGACCCAGCTGCATGGTCCTGACTGTCAGCTCTCTGCCTTTGGCTGGGCCAGCCTGAAGGAGAAGAGGAAAGGTCACTCTTTGGTCCTTCTTGTGAGCCCAGTAGTGGCAGCTGCCTATGTGCATGGGCTGAATTAGAGCTGAAATGGCACAGTCAGGGCCCCGGGCATGTGGGGATGAGCTCACTGCTCCCAGCACCTGGTTCCTATGAGTTTTCTGTGTGTGTCTGTCGTCCCTTAACACTATTTTGGATTTACATGCATCTCAGATGAAGATGTCTGTAGGTCCAGGGCGCCTACAACTTGCAACATACATTGAATTCCTTGACTGAACCTGCACACCGTGAGGTGGACCCCAGAGCCTCAGCCTGCAGTGCAGACATTTGTGTCACTTGCAGAGCTTACACAAAGGACACACAGGCCTGGTATCCTTCTGTCTCTGACAGAGCGTCATGCTCAGTAAGTGGTGTCATTTCTGTTTCCATTCCGACCCCCTCCCGCAAACTTCCTCACTGTCCACCTGGACCAGAATGTTCCTGGCATTTCACTTGTCACTGATTGTCCCGGGAAGCCAGGAACCTGGGATCGACAGGGACCAGCATTTCTGCAGTCATGTCTACACTGGGACCCCACTGTAGTGTCTTCTCTTCCACTCTTCACAATCTACCTACCAGGAGCAATGCCCACCACAGCCATGTTTGTAAATGGACATGTGCCTCAATGAACATTAGACATGCGAGTGTGTGTTCATGTGCATTTGTAGCTGGGTGATGTGTGAAAGCATGAGTTCTACTCAACATGAAAGAGGTTACGGGCTAGCTAATTTCCCTTTCCTAGAACTGATGCTTAATCTTCACACGCAGACTGAAGGCAGATCGTCCAAGCACAAGTGGATGTTAGGTGTTCCGGTGGGGTCAGTGGTGACTGGCCTGTAAGGGGATAGAGAGAGCTGACACAGCAGGGACCCCTCTGAGACATATATGGTAGGGTGGATTCCAAGTGGGAATATGGAGAAAATGACCAGGGTCCAGGGAGTGAGGATTCTGTAGTTTCCGTGACCGTGAGGGCCTGAAATGGGGCAGATGGCTGTGTCCTGGGTGAAGTAAGCAAAGGCGGGGACCCTAAGTAAGGAGAAATGCTCTGGACTTAAATGTGGAGAGATTGCCAGAAATGCTAGGAAGCTGTGGAAGCATGTGACTGACAGGATTGAGGGATCCAGGGAAGGGGTCTCAGGCTCTCTGCTGGGTCCGTGGGGGCCATGCAGCATGGGCCTCCGGGGTGGACCCACACAAGAACAGCCAGACTTGGAAAGGTGCCTATGCAAGCTGTCCTGGGTCCTACTGCCCGACTCCTGGCTTTGGAACATTCCATGGCCTATTCTGGGAGAGAGTGATATTCCCAAGAGTGAAACAGGCTGACTGTTTCCACTGTCTTTTGTGGCGGTGACTCAAGAATTCTGTGACGTGGGCAAGTCCAGGGAAGAAAGTTCAGGCAAAATCCTGGGGGCCACGAGTGCCCATGCAGTGGGCCCATGGGGTAGAGGGAGACCACACAAGAAGAAGGGATTTAGGAAAGACGTGAGCATGGCTATGCTGGGCCGTGCTGCCCAGGTCCTCTGTTCTGGAACATTCACTGGGTGAGAGTGAAACTCTCCCTCAGGGAAACAGGGTGACACCTTCCACTGGCTCCTTTCACTCAGCATCAGGGGGTTGTGTCACTTGGGGATGCTTGAGATCAGAAGACAAATGCATAAGCCAAGAGTGAGCAGAGAACACGATGTCTGATTGACAATGAGCACATTTTATTGATAGTTGAAGAGGTGGGTACAGGGAGGAGGCGGACTGTGGGTTGGAAGGGGGATCCTCCTGGGTGTCCCTCTGCTAGAGCCCCTCTGGGGTGGGGGCGGAGGGTCCTAAGAACACTGAGAGGGGGCGAGAGTCTTCTCCACGGTGCTCCCATCGTGCGTGACCTGGCAGCTGAAGCTGCTCTTAGATCTCCAGCTCTCAGGCGTGAGGCTCAGGTAGCTGCTGGCCGCGTACTTGTTGTTGCTCTGCTTCGAGGGCCTGGTGGTCTCCACGCCCTGGGTGACGAGGCTGCCGTCTGCCTTCCAGGCCACCGTCACATCTCTGGGGTAGAAGTCATTGATGAGGCACACCAGTGTGGCCTTGTTGGCGCTGAGCTCCTCAGCGGAGGGCGGGAACAGAGTGACCGAGGGCGCAGACTTGGGCTGACCTGCGGGGTGGTGAGGGGCAGGAGGTCAGAGGTCTGGTCTCCACTGTGGGAGCTGCCGACCTCAGTCTTGATGTGGGTACAGCTCCCCATGTCCGGGCCGTGGGCCCCAGTCTGTCCATTGCTCAACTTTGCACCTGTCTGAGATGAGAGGTGACAATCACCTCCTGTTTGTAGAGTCTCAGTGTCTGACTCTTGGCAGCTCTGGGCCCTTCTTGGCCCCTCGTTTCTCCCTCAGGTTCACAGTCCTCCTGACTTGCTGTGGCACCTCTGCTATCCTGGTATTGGCTGGCCTCTCCTCACCCTCCATCTTTCCTGTGGACTCTTCTGTCATGGGGCATCTTTCGATCCCACATCTGCCCAATTTTCCCTCTCCCCAGTGTCCTCACACAGGGCATCTGTCTCCCCTGGCTCTCCTCCTTTCCAGTAAGAGAGTTTCTTGTTCACATTTCCTTCACACCATTGTTGCAGCCCCCGATTCATTCCCCACAATCATACTCCAGGGTGTCCACGACAGTGCACCTGGGAGGTGGCTGTTCAGGTCTTAGGTTCGTATGGATTTTCTGAATCCTTTCCCAATCCTGTCATTCATCCTGGGGGCATCTCTCTGTCCTAGACATCAGCGTGCCTCTCAAGGCCATTTCTTATCATCTGTATCGAAAATGGTCCCCAGAACCAGATTCTGTTCTGAGAACACTCTGACATTCATGATCGGTGCAAAGCAGCATCTGAGTTCTGAGCATCCTGACATATCTGTCCTGTGCAAGTGGTCCTGCCTGTCTAGAGCATGAGCAAAATCCCAGCACCCTGTGGTCATCTCATCAAAACGTCTCTCTCCAACTTAGTCCAACTTGCCTGGTTTTCTCCTCAACCTCTTCATCTCACCAACATTAATTTCCTCTCACTCTCGCTGCATGAGCTCCAAACTACCACCCAGAAAGGACAGAGCCCAAGAGTGACACACACATGTCCAGTTCAGCAGATCTCACCCTCTTCCCACATTCCCTGGCCTTGGTTCAGCAGCCAGAGCCACCCACGCCCATGGTCCTATGGTCCCTTCCTTCTCTCAGGACCTCAAGGTTTAGAGACCCTAAGGCAGTCAGACATCCTAGAGTCCAGAGGTGAGTCCCTGGGAGCGGGAGCCCCAGGTTCTTGTGAGGAGTGGCTGGAGAGGTTCTTGAGATTTTCCTCTCCTGTCCACACCAGAAGCTTCAAAAACTAAACAGGGTACAGGATGCTGAGATGGGAAGACAGAGTAGGTGAAGGTATAGAAGACCGGGGCCATTTAGACCCCAGTCCTAGACCGGACAGCAAAAAGAGGAAAATTGACCCAATCTTCAGTGTGGACCCCTGGAAGGAGGAAAAGAGGGAGACTCACCTGAGACGGTCAGCTGGGTCCCTCCGCCGAACACCTCACACAGTGACACAGCCTCGAACACAAACCTCTTTTCACCCCTCTCCCCCTGTCCAGGCCCCCCTGCAGCTGCACAGGGGGCCCAGAGTCCAGCCTCCTCGTCACGGGTGGTGATCGGGCAGGTGGTAGTGACATGCAGGGGCTCCTTTGAATTGAATTTCAGTTGTCATTGTGAAATAATGAGTAGGCTTGTTGAATCACAGAGAACGTGCAGCTGAGACCTCCATCAGAGCTGGGGAATCTGGTGGAATCCTGGATTCCACCACATCCTCAGGAGGAGAGGTGGAGTGGATTTCAGGGGCGGGTCAAGGAAGTGTGTTTGGGAGAAGAATGACGTTTGCCCTCAGCACCCAGATCCTTCTGCACAGTTCTGACCACCAGTTCTCTGACCGTGGCTGGTCCAGCCTGAAGGTGCAGTGAAATGGTCACCGTTTGGTCCCTCTTCTGAGCCGGTGGTGACAGCCACCTCCTTGCTGGAATGCACGGGCTAAATTCCAGCTGGAATGGCCCAGTCAGGGCCCTGGACATTTGGGGATGGGTCATGGCTCCCAGCACATGTTCTCTGAGTTTTCAGCCAGCGAGTGTCCAGTGTCTCCTCACTCCGTTGGATGTACACGTGTCCTGCTTCAGAATGTGTCTAGTTAAGTGCCCCCTCAACCTACGACACACAGCGTACCCCTTGGTATGACATGCGTAGCCAGGGTCTCAGACTGCTTTTCCGCCACTTGATGTCATCTGCAGAGGTCACGCAATGTACACACCGGCCTGTCATCCTCCTCTCTCTGACACAGCGTCATGCTCACGAAGCAGCGTCTCATTCTGCAGAGACCTGCCTGCCATTTCGGTCCAGACTCTCTCCTGCAACCTTCCTCAGGTCTCCTGGTCTCACTGTCAATCTGGACTGGAATGACCTTGCCCTTTAACTTGTCACAGGTCATTCATCCCTGAACACCCAGAGCTAGGGACAGCAGTGACTGGCGCTTCTGTAGTGAAGTTCACCCAGGAACCCCAGTGCTATACCTTCTCCTCCAGTTCTTCTGGAAACTCCCAGAGCAACGCCTACCACAACCCTGTTTGTGAATGGATGTTCGTCTGTATGAACATTATGTATGTCAGTGTATGTTTACACGCATTTCTCTGTGTGTGTGTGTGTGTGTGTGTGTGTGTGTGCGCGCGCGCGCGCACGTGTGATAGTACAGACTATTCTTGTAAGAAGATGAATCAGTTTACAGGGAGTTAATGGCTAATTCTTAGAATATGACCCTTGACTTCTAATGTTGCAGTCCCCAGGCAGGTCATCTGAGAAAGTGGACATCAAGTCTTGTGGTGGGGTTTGTGGTGGGCTGGCGTGTAAAGTGATGAAGGAGGCTGGTCTGCCTCATCTCCCAGGGGTCTTGAGTGCAATTAGGACCCCTGTGAGACACTTGGTTTAGACGGTCCCCAGGAGGAGTGTGAAGGGAATGACCAGGGTCCAGGGATAGAGGGTCCTGTAGTTTGTGTGACACTGATGTCCTGATGGACGGGACAAAGGGCCATGTCCCTGGCCACGTAGAGAAGGGCAGGTTGCACGGGGAGGGCTAAGGAAGGAAGGAGGCTCTAGACCTCGGGGCTGGAGGTTTTCTAGAAAATCTAGAAAGCTGTGGAATTCACTGAACAGCAAGACTGAGAAACCCGGGGAAGAAAGCTCAGGCAAGATCTTGGGGGCCTTGAGTGCCACACGCAGCAGGTCCTTGGGGTGGAGGTAGACAACACAGAAGCAAAGAATAAAGGGAAGGCATAAACATGGGCTATGCTGGGTTGTGCTGCCCAGGTCCTCTGTTCTGGAACATTCACTGGGCAATTGTGTTTGAGAGTGAAACTCCCCATCAGGAAAACAGGATGACACCTTCCACTGGCTCCTTTCACTCAGGGTCAGGGGTTTGTGTCACTTGGGGATGCTTGAGATCAGAAGAAAAATGCATAAGCCAAGAGTGAGCAGAGAACACGATGTCTGATTGACAATGAGCACATTTTATTGATAGTTGAAGGGGTGGGTACAGGGAGGAGGCGGACTGTGGGTTGGAAGGGGGATCCTCCCGGGTGTCCCTCTGCTAGAGCCCCTCTGGGGTGGGGACAGAAGGTCCTAAGAACAGTGAGATGGGGCAAGAGTCTTCTCCACGGTGCTCCCATCGTGCGTGACCTGGCAGCTGAAGAGGCTCTTAGATTTCCAGGTCTCAGGCGTCAGGCTCAGGTAGCTGCTGGCCGCATACTTGTTGTTGCTCTGCTTCGAGGGCCTGGTGGTCTCCACGCCCTGGGTGACGGGGCTGCCATCTGCCTTCCAGGCCACCATCACGGTGCCGGGGTAGAAGTCATTGATGAGGCACACCAGTGTGGCCTTGTTGGCGCTGAGCTCCTCAGAGGAGGGTGGGAACAGGTTGACCGAGGGCGCAGACTTGGGCTGACCTGCGGGGTGAGGGAGGGGCAGGAGGTCAGATGTCTGGTCTCCACTGTGGCAGCTGCCGACTTCAGTCTTGATGTGGGTACAGTGCCTGAGGTCCTGACTGAGGCCCGCAGTCTGCCTGTTACTCAACTTTGCTCCTGTCTGGGATGGGAGGTGACAATCACCTCCTGTTAGAGAATCTCAGTGCCAGACTCTTGGCAGCTCTGGGCCCCTCTTGGCCCCGTGTTTCTCCCTGAGGTTCACAGTTCTCCTGACCGATGGTGGCACTGCTGCTGCCCTGGTACCTGCTGTTCGCCTCATCTTGACACCTCATTTTTCCTGAAGACTCTACTGTCCGTCCTGGGGCATCTTTTGGTCCCAGATCTGCCCTATAGTCCTTCTCCTCAGTGTCCTCAAAACAAGGCATCTGTCTGTCCTAGCTTTAGACTTTCCTCCCTTTTGGGAAGGGAGTTTCTTGCTCACAGTAACCTGACACCATCATTGCAGCCCCCGATCCACTCCCCACAACCACCCTCCAGGACTGTCAGTAACAGTGCTGGACTTCAGGGTGTCTACAAAGGTGTCCCTGAGGGCTGATTGGTCTGATCTTAGGCTGGTCTGTATTTTCAGAAGCCTTTCCTGTTCCTATGATTTGTCCTGGGGGAATTTCTCTGTCCTAGGACTTCCGTGTTACTGTCTAGATATGTCCTTGATACCTGTTCCAAAAAAGGTCCCCAGCATGAGTATCTGTTCTGAGAAATCTTTTACAATAATAAGGGGGATGAGGGAACCTCTGGGGCCTGTGTCCTGACATCTGTCCTGTTTGAAAAGTCCTGCCTGATTTGGAGCACAGGCAAACACCCAGCATCCTACGGTCATCACATCAGAATTGCTCCCTTCATCCTCACCCACTTCGTCTTGCTTTCTCCTCATCCTCTCCCTGTCTCCAACATAAAGCTCCTCTCACTATCTGTGCACTAGCTGCAACCTACCACCTAGAAAAAACAGAGCCTAAGGGTGACACACACACATCTAGTTCAGCAGATCTCAGCCTGTTTCCCACAGCTCCTGGTGTTGGTGCTACAGCCCGAGCCACCCACTCCCACGGTTCTATGGCCCCTCCATTCTCCCCGGACCCCAGGACTCAGAGACTCCGACACAGTCAGAAATGGTGGAGCCCAGAGGTGAAGTCCCCTGGAGACGGAGCTTTGGGTCACAGTGAGGAGTGGCAGGAGTGGTCCCTGGGATTCCCCTATCCTGTCCCCACCACAGTCCTTAGAAGCAAAACAAGGTACAGGATGCTGAGATGGGCAGACAGAAAAGGTGAAAGGGACAGAAGGCCAGAGCCATTCAGACCCCAGTCCTAGGCAGGACAACAAAAAGAGGAAAATCGACCTAAACGTCAGTGTGGATCACTGGAAGGAGGGAAAGGGGGAGACTCACCTGAGACGGTCAGCTGGGTCCCGCCGCCGAACACATAACACCGTGACACAGCCTCGAACACAAACCTCTTTTCACTCCTCTCACCCCCTGCCCAGGCCGCCTGCAGCTGCACAGGAGGCCCAAAGTCCAGCCTCCTCGTCACGGGTGGTGATCGGGCAGATGGCTGGGTGAGATGTGGTGACCTCTTTGAATGGAATTTCAGTCGTCTTTGTGAAATGATGACTAGGTTTGTTGAATCACAGTGAAGGTGGTGCTGGGACTCCTATTGTGAATGGGCATTGTTTTGAAATTTTGGATGCGACCACTCTCTTGGGAGAGGACGTAGAGTAGTTTAGGGAGTGGTCAATGCAAGTGTGGCTGGGAGACCCTGACCCAGCTGCATGGTCCTGACTGTCAGCTCTCTGCCTTTGGCTGGGCCAGCCTGAAGGAGAAGAGGAAAGGTCACTCTTTGGTCCTTCTTGTGAGCCCAGTAGTGGCAGCTGCCTATGTGCATGGGCTGAATTAGAGCTGAAATGGCACAGTCAGGGCCCCGGGCGTGTGGGGATGAGCTCACTGCTCCCAGCACCTGGTTCCTATGAGTTTTCTGTGTGTGTCTGTCGTCCCTTAACACTATTTTGGATTTACATGCATCTCAGATGAAGATGTCTGTAGGTCCAGGGCGCCTACAACTTGCAACATACATTGAATTCCTTGACTGAACCTGCACACCGTGAGGTGGACCCCAGAGCCTCAGCCTGCAGTGCAGACATTTGTGTCACTTGCAGAGCTTACACAAAGGACACACAGGCCTGGTATCCTTCTGTCTCTGACAGAGCGTCATGCTCAGTAAGTGGTGTCATTTCTGTTTCCATTCCGACCCCCTCCCGCAAACTTCCTCACTGTCCACCTGGACCAGAATGTTCCTGCCATTTCACTTGTCACTGATCGTCCCGGGAAGCCCAGAACCTGGGATCGACAGGGACCAGCATTTCTGCAGTCATGTCTACACTGGGACCCCACTATAGTGTCTTCCCTTCCTCTCTACACAATCTACCTACCAGGAGCAATGCCTACCACAGCCATGTTTGTAAATGGACATGTGCCTCAATGAACATTATACATGCGAGTGTGTGTTCATGTGCACTTGTAGCTGGGTGATGTGTGAAAGCATGAGTTCTACTCAACATGAAAGAGTTACGGGCTAGCTAATTTCCCTTTCCTAGAACTGATGCTTAATCTTCACACGCAGACTGAAGGCAGATCGTCCAAGCACAAGTGGATGTTAGGTGTTCCGGTGGGGTCAGTGGTGACTGGCCTGTAAGGGGATAGAGAGAGCTGACACAGCAGGGACCCCTCTGAGACATATATCATAGGGTGGATTCCAAGTGGGAATGTGGAGAAAATGACCAGGGTCCAGGGAGTGAGGATTCTGTAGTTTCCGTGACCGTGAGGGCCTGAAATGGGGCAGATGGCTGTGTCCTGGGTGAAGTAAGCAAAGGCGGGGACCCTAAGTAAGGAGAAATGCTCTGGACTTAAATGTGGAGAGATTGCCAGAAATGCTAGGAAGCTGTGGAAGCATGTGACTGACAGGATTGAGGGATCCAGGGAAGGGGTCTCAGGCTCTCTGCTGGGTCCGTGGGGGCCATGCAGCATGGGCCTCCGGGGTGGACCCACACAAGAACAGCCAGACTTGGAAAGGTGCCTATGCAAGCTGTCCTGGGTCCTACTGCCCGACTCCTGGCTTTGGAACATTCCATGGCCTATTCTGGGAGAGAGTGATATTCCCATTAGTGAAACAGGCTGACTGTTTCCACTGTCTTTTGTGGCGGTGACTCAAGAATTCTGTGATGTGGGCAAGTCCAGGGAAGAAAATTCAGGCAAAATCCTGGGGCCCACGAGTGCCCACGCAGTGGGCCCATGGGGTAGAGGGAGACCACACAAGAAGAAGGGATTTAGAAAAGACGTGAGCATGGCTATGCTGGGTCGTGCTGCCCGGGTCCTCTGTTCTGGAACATTCACTGGGTGAGAGTGAAACTCTCCCTCAGGGAAACAGGGTGACACCTTCCACTGGCTCCTTTCACTCAGCATCAGGGGGTTGTGTCACTTGGGGATGCTTGAGATCAGAAGAAAAATGCATAAGCCAAGAGTGAGCAGAGAACACGATGTCTGATTGACAATGAGCACATTTTATTGATAGTTGAAGGGGTGGGTACAGGGAGGAGGCGGACTGTGGGTTGGAAGGGGGATCCTCCCGGGTGTCCCTCTGCTAGAGCCCCTCTGGGGTGGGGGCGGAGGGTCCTAAGAACACTGAGAGGGGGCGAGAGTCTTCTCCACGGTGCTCCCATCGTGCGTGACCTGACAGCTGAAGCTGCTCTTAGATCTCCAGCTCTCAGGCGTCAGGCTCAGGTAGCTGCTGGCCGCGTACTTGTTGTTGCTCTGCTTCGAGGGCCTGGTGGTCTCCACGCCCTGGGTGACGGGGCTGCCGTCTGCCTTCCAGGCCACCGTCACATCTCTGGGGTAGAAGTCATTGATGAGGCACACCAGTGTGGCCTTGTTGGCGCTGAGCTCCTCAGCGGAGGGCGGGAACAGAGTGACCGAGGGCGCAGACTTGGGCTGACCTGTGGGGTGAGAGAGCGGCAGGAGGTCAGAGGTCTGGTCTCCACTGTGGGAGCTGCCGACCTCAGTCTTGATGTGGGTACAGCTCCCCATGTCCGGGCCGTGGGCCCCAGTCTGCCCATTCCTCAACTTTGCACCTGTCTGAGATGAGAGGTGACAATCACCTCCTGTTTGTAGAGTCTCAGTGTCTGACTCTTGGCAGCTCTGGGCCCTTCTTGGCCCCTCGTTTCTCCCTCAGGTTCACAGTCCTCCTGACTTGCTGTGGCACCTCTGCTATCCTGGTATTGGCTGGCCTCTCCTCACCCTCCATCTTTCCTGCGGACTATTCTGTCATAGGGCATCTGTCGATCCCACATCTGCCCAATTTTCCCTCTCCCCAGTGTCCTCACACAGGGCATCTGTCTCCCCTGGCTCTCCTCCTTTCCAGGAAGAGAGTTTCTTGTTCACATTTCCCTCACACCATTGTTGCAGCCCCCGCAACCATACCCCCAGGGTGTCTACGACAGTGCACCTGGGAGGTGGCTGTTCAGGTCTTAGGTTGGTATGGATTTTCTGAATTTTTTCCCAATCCTGTCATTTATCCTGGGGGAATCTCTCTGTCCTAGACATCAGCGTGCCTCTCAAGGCCATTTCTTATCATCTGTATCGAAAATGGTCCCCAGAACCAGATTCTGTTCTGAGAACACTCTGACATTCATGATCGGTGCAAAGCAGCATCTGAGTTCTGAGCATCCTGACATATCTGTCCTATCCAAGTGGTCCTGCCTGTCTAGAGCATGAGGAAAATCCCAGCACCCTGTGGTCATCTCATCAAAACGTCTCTCTCCAACTTAGTCAAACTTGCCTGGTTTTCTCCTCAACCTCTTCATCTCACCAACATTAATTTTCTCTCACTCTCGCTGCATGAGCTCCAAACTACCACCCAAAAAGGACAGAGCCCAAGAGTGACACACACATGTCCAGTTCAGCAGATCTCACCCTCTTCCCACATCCCTTGGCCTTGGTTCAGCAGCCAGAGCCACCCACGCCCATGGTTCTACGGTCTCTTCCTTCTCCCGGGACCTCAAGGCTTAGAGACCCTAAGGCAGTCAGACATCCTAGAGTCCAGAGATGAGTCCCTGGGAGAGGGAGCCCCAGGTTCTTGTGAGGAGTGGCTGGAGAGGTTCTTGGGATTTTCCTCTCCTGTCCACACCAGAAGCTTCAGAAACTAAACAGGGTACAGGATGCTGAGATGGGAAGACAGAATAGGTGAAGGTACAGAAGACCGGGGCCATTTAGACCCCAGTCCTAGACCGGACAGCAAAAAGAGGAAAATTGACCCAATCTTCAGTGTGGACCCCGGGAAGGAGGAAAAGAGGGAGACTCACCTGAGACGGTCAGCTGGGTCCCTCCGCCGAACACCTCACACAGTGACACAGCCTCGAACACAAACCTCTTTTCACCCCCTCTCCCCCTGTCCAGGCCCCCCTGCAGCTGCACAGGGGGCCCAGAGTCCAGCCTCCTCGTCACGGGTGGTGATCGGGCAGGTGGTAGTGACATGCAGGGGCTCCTTTGAATTGAATTTCAGTTGTCATTGTGAAATAATGAGTAGGCTTGTTGAATCACAGAGAACGTGCAGCTGAGACCTCCATCAGAGCTGGGGAATCTGGTGGAATCCTGGATTCTACCACATCCTCAGGAGGAGAGGTGGAGTGGATTTTGGGGACGGGTCAAGGAATTGTGTTTGGGAGAAGAATGACGTTTGCCCCCAGCACCCAGATCCTTCTGCACAGTTCTGACCACCAGTTCTCTGACCGTGGCTGGTCCAGCCTGAAGGTGCAGTGGAATGGTCACCGTTTGGTCCCTCTTCTGAGCCGGTGGTGACAGCCACCTCCTTGCTGGAATGCACGGGCTAAATTCCAGCTGGAATGGCCCAGTCAGGGCCCTGGACATTTGGGGATGGGTCACTGCTCCCAGCACATGTTCTCTGAGTTTTCAGCCAGCGAGTGTCCAGTGTCTCCTCACTCCGTTTGATGTACTCGTGTCCTGCTTCAGAATGTGTCTAGTTAAGTGCCCCCTCAACCTACGACACAAAGCGTACCCCTTGCTATGACATGCTTAGCCAGGGTCTCAGACTGCTTTTCCGCCACTTGATGTCATCTGCAGAGGTCACGCAATGTACACACCGGCCTGACATCCTTCTCTCTCTGACACAGCGTCATGCTCACGAAGCAGTGTCTCATTCTGCAGAGATCTGCCTGTCATTTCGGTCCAGACTCTCTCCTGCAACCTTCCTCAGGTCTCCTGGTCTCACCGTCAGTCTGGACTGGAATGACCCTGCCCTTTAACTTGTCACAGGTCATTCATCCCTGAACACCCAGGAGCTAGGGACAGCAGTGACTGGCGCTTCTGTAGTGAAGTTCACCCAGGAACTCCAGTGCTATACCTTCTCCTCCAGTTCTTCTGGAAACTCCCAGAGCAACGCCTACCACAACCCTAATTGTGAATGGATGTTCGTCTGTATGAACATTATGTATGTCAGTGTATGTTTACATGCATTTCTGTGTGTGTGTGTGTGTGTGTGTGCGCGTGCGCACGTGTGATAGTACAGACTATTCTTGTAAGAAGATGAATCAGTTTACAGGGAGTTAATGGCTAATTCTTAGAATATGACCCTTGACTTCTAATGTTGCAGTCCCCAGGCAGGTCATCTGAGAAAAGTGGACATCAAGTCTTGTGGTGGGGTTTGTGGTGGGCTGGCGTGTAAAGTGATGGAGGAGGCAGATCTGCCTCATCTCCCAGGGGTCTTGAATGCAATTAGGACCCCTGTGAGACACTTGGTTTAGACGGTCCCCAGGAGGAGTGTGAAGGGAATGACCAGGGTCCAGGGATAGAGGGTCCTGTAGTTTGTGTGACACTGAGGTCCTGATGGACGGGACAAAGGGCCATGTCCCTGGCCACGTAGAGAAGGGCAGGTAGCACGGGGAGGGCTAAGGGCGGAAGGAGGCTCTAGACCTCGGGGCTGGAGGTTTTCTAGGAAATCTAGGAAGCCGTGGAATTCACTGAACAGCAAGACTGAGAAACCCGGGTAAGAAAGCTCAGGCAAGATCTTGGGGGCCTTGAGTGCCACACGCAGTGGGGCCTTGGGGTGGTGGTAGACAACACAGGAGCAAAGAATTAAGAGAAGGCATAAACATGGGCTATGCTGGGTTGTGCTGCCCTGGTCCTCTGTTCTGGAACATTCACTGGGCAATTGTGTTTGAGAGTGAAACTCCCCAAAAGGGAAACAGGGTGACACCTTCCACTGGCTCCTTTCACTCAGCATCAGGGGTTTGTGTCACTTGGGGATGCTTGAGATCAGAAGAAAAATGCATAAGCCAAGAGTGAGCAGAGAACACGATGTCTGATTGACAATGAGCACATTTTATTGATAGTTGAAGGGGTGGGTACAGGGAGGAGGCGGACTGTGGGTTGGAAGGGGGATCCTCCCGGGTGTCCCTCTGCTAGAGCCCCTCTGGGGTGGGGACAGAAGGTCCTAAGAACAGTGAGATGGGGCAAGAGTCTTCTCCACGGTGCTCCCATCGTGCGTGACCTGGCAGCTGAAGAGGCTCTTAGATTTCCAGGTCTCAGGCGTCAGGCTCAGGTAGCTGCTGGCCGCATACTTGTTGTTGCTCTGCTTCGAGGGCCTGGTGGTCTCCACGCCCTGGGTGACGGGGCTGCCGTCTGCCTTCCAGGCCACCGTCACGGCGCTGGGGTAGAAGTCATTGATGAGGCACACCAGTGTGGCCTTGTTGGCGCTGAGCTCCTCAGAGGAGGGTGGGAACAGGTTGACCGAGGGCGCAGACTTGGGCTGACCTGCGGGGTGAGGGAGGGGCAGGAGGTCAGATGTCTGGTCTCCACTGTGGCAGCTGCCGACTTCAGTCTTGATGTGGGTACAGTGCCTGAGGTCCTGACTGAGGCCCGCAGTCTGCCTGTTACTCAACTTTGCTCCTGTCTGGGATGGGAGGTGACAATCACCTCCTGTTAGAGAATCTCAGTGCCAGACTCTTGGCAGCTCTGGGCCCCTCTTGGCCCCGTGTTTCTCCCTGAGGTTCACAGTTCTCCTGACCGATGGTGGCACTGCTGCTGCCCTGGTACCTGCTGTTCGCCTCATCTTGACACCTCATTTTTCCTGAAGACTCTACTGTCCGTCCTGGGGCATCTTTTGGTCCCAGATCTGCCCTATAGTCCTTCTCCTCAGTGTCCTCAAAACAAGGCATCTGTCTGTCCTAGCTTTAGACTTTCCTCCCTTTTGGGAAGGGAGTTTCTTGCTCACAGTAACCTGACACCATCATTGCAGCCCCCGATCCACTCCCCACAACCACCCTCCAGGACTGTCAGTAACAGTGCTGGACTTCAGGGTGTCTACAAAGGTGTCCCTGAGGGCTGATTGGTCTGATCTTAGGCTGGTCTGTATTTTCAGAAGCCTTTCCTGTTCCTATGATTTATCCTGGGGGAATTTCTCTGTCCTAGGACTTCCGTGTTACTGTCTAGATATGTCCTTGATACCTGTTCCAAAAAAGGTCCCCAGCATGAGTATCTGTTCTGAGAAATCTCTTACAATGATAAGAGTGATGAGGGAACCTCTGGGGCTTGTGTCCTGACATCTGTCCTGTTTGAAAAGTCCTGCCTGATTTGGAGCACAGGCAAACACCCAGCATCCTACGGTCATCACATCAGAATTGCTCCCTTCATCCTCACCCACTTCGTCTTGCTTTCTCCTCATCCTCTCCCTGTCTCCAACATAAAGCTCCTCTCACTATCTGTGCACTAGCTGCAACCTACCACCTAGAAAAAACAGAGCCTAAGGGTGACACACACACATCTAGTTCAGCAGATCTCAGCCTGTTTCCCACAGCTCCTGGTGTTGGTGCTACAGCCCGAGCCACCCACTCCCACGGTTCTATGGCCCCTCCATTCTCCCCGGACGCCAGGACTCAGAGACCCCGACACAGTCAGAAATGGTGGAGCCCAGAGGTGAAGTCCCCTGGAGATGGAGCTTTGGGTCACAGTGAGGAGTGGCAGGAGTGGTCCCTGGGATTCCCCTATCCTGTCCCCACCACAGTCCTTAGAAGCAAAACAAGGTACAGGATGCTGAGATGGGCAGACAGAAAAGGTGAAAGGGACAGAAGGCCAGAGCCATTCAGACCCCAGTTCTAGGCAGGACAACAAGGAGAGGAAAATCGACCTAAACGTCAGTGTGGATCACTGGAAGGAGGGAAAGGGGGAGACTCACCTGAGACGGTCAGCTGGGTCCCGCCACGAACACATAACACCGTGACACAGCCTCGAACACAAACCTCTTTTCACTCCTCTCACCCCCTGCCCAGGCCGCCTGCAGCTGCACAGGAGGCCCAAAGTCCAGCCTCCTCGTCACGGGTGGTGATCGGGCAGATGGCTGGGTGAGATGTGGTGACCTCTTTGAATGGAATTTCAGTCGTCTTTGTGAAATGATGACTAGGTTTGTTGAATCACAGTGAAGGTGGTGCTGGGACTCCTATTGTGAATGGGCATTGTTTGAAATTTTGGATGCGACCACTCTCTCGGGAGAGGACGTAGAGTAGTTTAGGAGTGGTCAATGCAAGTGTGGCTGGGAGACCCTGACCCAGCTGCATGGTCCTGACTGTCAGCTCTCTGCCTTTGGCTGGGCCAGCCTGAAGGAGAAGAGGAAAGGTCACTCTTTGGTCCTTCTTGTGAGCCCAGTAGTGGCAGTTGCCTATGTGCATGGGCTGAATTAGAGCTGAAATGGCACATTCAGGGCCCTGGGCGTGTGGGGATGAGCTCACTGCTCCCAGCACCTGGTTCCTATGAGTTTTCTGTGTGTGTCTGTCGTCCCTTAACACTATTTTGGATTTACATGCATCTCGGATGAAGATGTCTGTAGGTCCAGGGCGCCTACAACTTGCAACATACATTGAATTCCTTGACTGAACCTGCACACCGTGAGGTGGACCCCAGAGCCTCAGCCTGCAGTGCAGACATTTGTGTCACTTGCAGAGCTTACACAAAGGACACACAGGCCTGGTATCCTTCTGTCTCTGACAGAGCGTCATGCTCAGTAAGTGGTGTCATTTCTGTTTCCGTTCCGACCCCCTCCCGCAAACTTCCTCACTGTCCACCTGGACCAGAATGTTCCTGCCATTTCACTTGTCACTGATCGTCCCGGGAAGCCCAGAACCTGGGATCGACAGGGACCAGCATTTCTGCAGTCATGTCTACACTGGGACCCCACTATAGTGTCTTCCCTTCCTCTCTACACAATCTACCTACCAGGAGCAATGCCTACCACAGCCATGTTTGTAAATGGACATGTGCCTCAATGAACATTATACATGCGAGTGTGTGTTCATGTGCATTTGTAGCTGGGTCATGTGTGAAAGCATGAGTTCTACTCAACATGAAAGAGGTTACGGGCTAGCTAATTTCCCTTTCCTAGAACTGATGCTTAATCTTCACACGCTGGACTGAAGGCAGATCGCCCAAGCACAAGTGGATGTTAGGTGTTCCGGTGGGGTCAGTGGTGACTGGCCTGTAAGGGATAGAGAGAGCTGACACAGCAGGGACCCCTCTGAGACATATATCATAGGGTGGATTCCAAGTGGGAATGTGGAGAAAATGACCAGGGTCCAGGGAGTGAGGATTCTGTAGTTTCCGTGACCATGAGGGCCTGAAATGGGGCAGATGGCTGTGTCCTGGGTGAAGTAAGCAAAGGCGGGGACCCTAAGTAAGGAGAAATGCTCTGGACTTAAATGTGGAGAGATTGCCAGAAATGCTAGGAAGCTGTGGAAGCATGTGACTGACAGGATTGAGGGATCCAGGAAAGGGGTCTCAGGCTCTCTGCTGGGTCCGTGGGGGCCATGCAGCATGGGCCTCCGGGGTGGACCCACACAAGAACAGCGAGACTTGGGAAGGGGCCTTGCAAGCTGTCCTGGGTCCTACTGCCCGACTCCTGGCTTTGGAACATTCCATGGCTTATTCTGGGAGAGAATGATATTCCCAAGAGTGAACCAGGCTGACTGTTTCCACTGTCTTTTGTGGCGGTGACTCAAGAATTCTGTGACGTGGGCAAGTCCAGGGAAGAAAGTTCAGGCAAAATCCTGGGGGCCACGAGTGCCCATGCAGTGGGCCCATGGGGTAGAGGGAGACCACACAAGAAGAAGGGATTTAGAAAAGACGTGAGCATGGCTATGCTGGGTCGTGCTGCCCGGGTCCTCTGTTCTGGAACATTCACTGGGTGAGAGTGAAACTCTCCCTCAGGGAAACAGGGTGACACCTTCCACTGGCTCCTTTCACTCAGCATCAGGGGTTTGTGTCACTTGGGGATGCTTGAGATCAGAAGAAAAATGCATAAGCCAAGAGTGAGCAGAGAACACGATGTCTGATTGACAATGAGCACATTTTATTGATAGTTGAAGGGGTGGGTACAGGGAGGAGGCGGACTGTGGGTTGGAAGGGGGATCCTCCCGGTGTCCCTCTGCTAGAGCTCCTCTGGGGTGGGGGCGGAGGGTCCTAAGAACACTGTGAGGGGGCGAGTGTCTTCTCCACGGTGCTCCCCTCGTGCGTGACCTGACAGCTGAAGCTGCTCTTAGATTTCCAGCTCTCAGGCGTCAGGCTCAGGTAGCTGCTGGCCGCGTACTTGTTGTTGCTCTGCTTCGAGGGCCTGGTGGTCTCCACGCCCTGGGTGACGGGGCTGCCATCTGCCTTCCAGGCCACCATCACGGTGCCGGGGTAGAAGTCATTGATGAGGCACACCAGTGTGGCCTTGTTGGCGCTGAGCTCCTCAGAGGAGGGTGGGAACAGGTTGACCGAGGGCGCAGACTTGGGCTGACCTGCGGGGTGGTGAGGGGCAGGAGGTCAGAGGTCTGGTCTCCACTGTGGGAGCTGCCGACCTCAGTCTGGATGTGGGTACAGTGCCCGAGGTCCTGACTGAGGCCCCCAGTCTGCCTGTTACTCAACTTTGCTCCTGTCTGGGATGGGAGGTGACAATCACCTCCTGTTAGAGAATCTCAGTGCCAGACTCTTGGCAGCTCTGGGCCCCTCTTGGCCCCGTGTTTCTCCCTGAGGTTCACAGTTCTCCTGACCGACGGTGGCACTGCTGCGGCCCTGGTACCTGCTGCTCGCCTCATCTTGACACCTCATTTTTCCTGAAGACTCTACTGTCCGTCCTGGGGCATCTTTTGGTCCCAGATCTGCCCTATAGTCCTTCTCCCCAGTGTCCTCAAAACAAGGCATCTGTCTGTCCTAGCTTTAGACTTTCCTCCCTTTTGGGAAGGGAGTTTCTTGCTCACAGTACCCTGACACCATCATTGCAGCCCCTGACCCACTCCCCACAACCACCCTCCAGGACTGTCAGTAACAGTGCTGGACTTCAGGGTGTCTACAAAGGTGTCCCTGAGGGCTGATTGGTCTGATCTTAGGCTGGTCTGCATTTTTAGAAGCCTTTCCTGTTCCTATGATTTATCCTGGGGAAATCTCTCTGTCCTAGGACCTCTCTGTTACTGCCTAGATATGTCCTTGACACCTGTTCCAAAAAAGGTCCCCAGCATGAGTATCTGTTCTGAGAAATCTCTTACAATGATAAGAGGGATGAGGGAACCTCTGGGGCCTGTGTTCTGACATCTGTCCTGTTTGAAAAGTCCTGCCTGATTTGGAGCACAGGCAAACACCCAGCATCCTACGGTCATCACATCAGAATTGCTCCCTTCATCCTCATCCACTTCATCTTGCTTTCTCCTCATCCTCTCCCTGTCTCCAACATAAAGCTCCTCTCACTATCTGTGCACTAGCTGCAACCTACCACCTAGAAAAAACAGAGCCTAAGGGTGACACACACACATCTAGTTCAGCAGATCTCAGCCTGTTTCCCACAGCTCCTGGTGTTGGTGCTACAGCCCGAGCCACCCACTCCCACGGTTCTATGGCCCCTCCATTCTCCCCGGACCCCAGGACTCAGAGACCCCGACACAGTCAGAAATGGTGGAGCCCAGAGGTGAAGTCCCCTGGAGATGGAGCTTTGGGTCACAGTGAGGAGTGGCAGGAGTGGTCCCTGGGATTCCCCTATCCTGTCCCCACCACAGTCCTTAGAAGCAAAACAAGGTACAGGATGCTGAGATGGGCAGACAGAAAAGGTGAAAGGGACAGAAGGCCAGAGCCATTCAGACCCCAGTTCTAGGCAGGACAACAAGGAGAGGAAAATCGACCTAAACGTCAGTGTGGATCACTGGAAGGAGGGAAAGGGGGAGACTCACCTGAGACGGTCAGCTGGGTCCCGCCGCCGAACACATAACACCGTGACACAGCCTCGAACACAAACCTCTTTTCACTCCTCTCACCCCCTGCCCAGGCCGCCTGCAGCTGCACAGGAGGCCCAAAGTCCAGCCTCCTCGTCACGGGTGGTGATCGGGCAGATGGCTGGGTGAGATGTGGTGACCTCTTTGAATGGAATTTCAGTCGTCTTTGTGAAATGATGACTAGGTTTGTTGAATCACAGTGAAGGTGGTGCTGGGACTCCTATTGTGAATGGGCATTGTTTGAAATTTTGGATGCGACCACTCTCTCGGGAGAGGACGTAGAGTAGTTTAGGGAGTGGTCAATGCAAGTGTGGCTGGGAGACCCTGACCCAGCTGCATGGTCCTGACTGTCAGCTCTCTGCCTTTGGCTGGGCCAGCCTGAAGGAGAAGAGGAAAGGTCACTCTTTGGTCCTTCTTGTGAGCCCAGTAGTGGCAGTTGCCTATGTGCATGGGCTGAATTAGAGCTGAAATGGCACATTCAGGGCCCTGGGCGTGTGGGGATGAGCTCACTGCTCCCAGCACCTGGTTCCTATGAGTTTTCTGTGTGTGTCTGTCGTCCCTTAACACTATTTTGGATTTACATGCATCTCGGATGAAGATGTCTGTAGGTCCAGGGCGCCTACAACTTGCAACATACATTGAATTCCTTGACTGAACCTGCACACCGTGAGGTGGACCCCAGAGCCTCAGCCTGCAGTGCAGACATTTGTGTCACTTGCAGAGCTTACACAAAGGACACACAGGCCTGGTATCCTTCTGTCTCTGACAGAGCGTCATGCTCAGTAAGTGGTGTCATTTCTGTTTCCGTTCCGACCCCCTCCCGCAAACTTCCTCACTGTCCACCTGGACCAGAATGTTCCTGCCATTTCACTTGTCACTGATCGTCCCGGGAAGCCCAGAACCTGGGATCGACAGGGACCAGCATTTCTGCAGTCATGTCTACACTGGGACCCCACTATAGTGTCTTCCCTTCCTCTCTACACAATCTACCTACCAGGAGCAATGCCTACCACAGCCATGTTTGTAAATGGACATGTGCCTCAATGAACATTATACATGCGAGTGTGTGTTCATGTGCATTTGTAGCTGGGTCATGTGTGAAAGCATGAGTTCTACTCAACATGAAAGAGGTTACGGGCTAGCTAATTTCCCTTTCCTAGAACTGATGCTTAATCTTCACACGCGGACTGAAGGCAGATCGTCCAAGCACAAGTGGATGTTAGGTGTTCCGGTGGGGTCAGTGGTGACTGGCCTGTAAGGGGATAGAGAGAGCTGACACAGCAGGGACCCCTCTGAGACATATATCATAGGGTGGATTCCAAGTGGGAATGTGGAGAAAATGACCAGGGTCCAGGGAGTGAGGATTCTGTAGTTTCCGTGACCATGAGGGCCTGAAATGGGGCAGATGGCTGTGTCCTGGGTGAAGTAAGCAAAGGCGGGGACCCTAAGTAAGGAGAAATGCTCTGGACTTAAATGTGGAGAGATTGCCAGAAATGCTAGGAAGCTGTGGAAGCATGTGACTGACAGGATTGAGGGATCCAGGAAAGGGGTCTCAGGCTCTCTGCTGGGTCCGTGGGGGCCATGCAGCATGGGCCTCCGGGGTGGACCCACACAAGAACAGCGAGACTTGGGAAGGGGCCTTGCAAGCTGTCCTGGGTCCTACTGCCCGACTCCTGGCTTTGGAACATTCCATGGCTTATTCTGGGAGAGAATGATATTCCCAAGAGTGAACCAGGCTGACTGTTTCCACTGTCTTTTGTGGCGGTGACTCAAGAATTCTGTGACGTGGGCAAGTCCAGGGAAGAAAGTTCAGGCAAAATCCTGGGGGCCACGAGTGCCCATGCAGTGGGCCCATGGGGTAGAGGGAGACCACACAAGAAGAAGGGATTTAGAAAAGACGTGAGCATGGCTATGCTGGGTCGTGCTGCCCGGGTCCTCTGTTCTGGAACATTCACTGGGTGAGAGTGAAACTCTCCCTCAGGGAAACAGGGTGACACCTTCCACTGGCTCCTTTCACTCAGCATCAGGGGGTTGTGTCACTTGGGGATGCTTGAGATCAGAAGAAAAATGCATAAGCCAAGAGTGAGCAGAGAACACGATGTCTGATTGACAATGAGCACATTTTATTGATAGTTGAAGGGGTGGGTACAGGGAGGAGGCGGACTGTGGGTTGGAAGGGGGATCCTCCCGGGTGTCCCTCTGCTAGAGCCCCTCTGGGGTGGGGGCGGAGGGTCCTAAGAACACTGTGAGGGGGCGAGTGTCTTCTCCACGGTGCTCCCATCGTGCGTGACCTGGCAGCTGAAGAGGCTCTTAGATCTCCAGGTCTCAGGCGTCAGGCTCAGGTAGCTGCTGGCCGCGTACTTGTTGTTGCTCTGCTTCGAGGACCTGGTGGTCTCCACGCCCTGGGTGATGGGGCTGCCGTCTGCCTTCCAGGCCACCGTCACATCGCTGGGGTAGAAGTCATTGATGAGGCACACCAGTGTGGCCTTGTTGGCGCTGAGCTCCTCAGCAGAGGGCGGGAACAGAGTGACCGAGGGCGCAGACTTGGGCTGACCTGTGGGGTGAGAGAGCGGCAGGAGGTCAGAGGTCTGGTCTCCACTGTGGGAGCTGCCGACCTCAGTCTTGATGTGGGTACAGCTCCCCATGTCCGGGCCGTGGGCCCCAGTCTGCCCATTCCTCAATTTTGCTCCTGTCTGAGATGAGAGGTGACAATCACCTCCTGTTTGTAGAGTCTCAGTGTCCGACTCTTGGCAGCTCTGGGCCCTTCTTGGCCCCTCGTTTCTCCCTCAGGTTCACAGTCCTCCTGACTTACTGTGGCACCTCTGCTATCCTGGTATTGGCTGGCCTCTCCTCACCCTCCATCTTTCCTGCGGACTCTTCTGTCGTGGGGCATCTGTCGATCCCACATCTGCCCGATTTTCCCTCTCCCCAGTGTCCTCACACAGGGCATCTGTCTCCCCTGGCTCTCCTCCTTTCCAGGAAGAGAGTTTCTTGTTCACATTTCCCTCACACCATTGCTGCAGCCCCCGCAACCATACTCCAGGGTGTCTACGACAGTGCACCTGGGAGGTGGCTGTTCAGGTCTTAGGTTGGTATGGATTTTCTGAATCCTTTCCCAATCCTGTCATTCATCCTGGGGGCATCTCTCTGTCCTAGACATCAGCGTGCCTCTCAAGGCCATTTCTTATCATCTGTATCAAAAATGGTCCCCAGAACCAGATTCTGTTCTGAGAACACTCTGACATTCATGATCGGTGCAAAGCAGCATCTGAGTTCTGAGCATCCTGACATATCTGTCCTGTCTAAGTGGTCCTGCCTGTCTAGAGCATGAGCAAAATCCCAGCACCCTGTGGGTCATCTCATCAAAACGTCTCTCTCCAACTTAGTCCAACTTGCCTGGTTTTCTCCTCAACCTCTTCATCTCACCAACATTAATTTTCTCTCACTCTCGCTGAATGAGCTCCAAACTACCACCCAAAAAGGACAGAGCCCAAGAGTGACACACACATGTCCAGTTCAGCAGATCTCACCCTCTTCCCACATCCCTTGGCCTTGGTTCAGCAGCCAGAGCCACCCACGCCCATGGTTCTATGGTCCCTTCCTTCTCTCAGGACCTCAAGGTTTAGAGACCCTAAGGCAGTCAGACATCCTAGAGTCCAGAGGTGAGTCCCTGGGAGAGCGAGCCCCAGGTTGTTGTGAGGAGTGGCTGGAGAGGTTCTTGAGATTTTCCTCTCCTGTCCACACCAGAAGCTTCAGAAACTAAACAGGGTACAGGATGCTGAGATGGGAAGACAGAATAGGTGAAGGTACAGAAGACCGGGGCCATTTAGACCCCAGTCCTAGACCGGACAGCAAAAAGAGGAAAATTGACCCAATCTTCAGTGTGGACCCCGGGAAGGAGGAAAAGAGGGAGACTCACCTGAGACGGTCAGCTGGGTCCCTCCGCCGAACACCTCACACAGTGACACAGCCTCGAACACAAACCTCTTTTCACCCCTCTCCCCCTGTCCAGGCCCCCCTGCAGCTGCACAGGGGGCCCAGAGTCCAGCCTCCTCGTCACGGGTGGTGATCGGGCAGGTGGTAGTGACATGCAGGGGCTCCTTTGAATTGAATTTCAGTTGTCATTGTGAAATAATGAGTAGGCTTGTTGAATCACAGAGAACGTGCAGCTGAGACCTCCATCAGAGCTGGGGAATCTGGTGGAATCCTGGATTCCACCACATCCTCAGGAGGAGAGGTGGAGTGGATTTCGGGGACGGGTCAAGGAAGTGTGTTTGGGAGAAGAATGACGTTTGCCCTCAGCACCCAGATCCTTCTGCACAGTTCTGACCACCAGTTCTCTGACCGTGGCTGGTCCAGCCTGAAGGTGCAGTGGAGTGGTCACCGTTTGGTCCCTCTTCTGAGCCGGTGGTGACAGCCACCTCCTTGCTGGAATGCACGGGCTAAATTCCAGCTGGAATGGCCCAGTCAGGGCCCTGGACATTTGGGGATGGGTCACGGCTCCCAGCACATGTTCTCTGAGTTTTCAGCCAGCGAGTGTCAGTGTCTACTCACTCCGAGTACACGATGTGCTCTTGTCCTGCTTCAGAATGTGTCTAGTTAAGTGCCCCCTCAACCTACGACACACAGCGTACCCCTTGGTATGACATGCATAGCCCGGGTTTCAGACTGCTTTTCCGCCACTTGATGTCATCTGCAGAGGTCACGCAACGTACACACCGGCCTGACATGCTTCTCTCTCTGACACAGCGTCATGCTCACGAAGCAGTGTCTCATTCTGCATAGATCTGCCTGCCATTTCGGTCCAGACTCTCTCCTGCAACCTTCCTCAGGTCTCCTGGTCTCACTGTCAGTCTTGACTGGAATGACCCTGCCCTTTAACTTGTCACAGGTCATTCATCCCTGAACACCCAGGAGCTAGGGACAGCAGTGACTGGCGCTTCTGTAGTGAAGTTCACCCAGGAACCCCAGTGCTATACCTTCTCCTCCAGTTCTTCTGGAAACTCCCAGAGCAACGCCTACCACAACCCTGTTTGTGAATGGATGTTCGTCTGTATGAACATTATGTTTGTCAGTGTATGTTTACATGCATTTCTGTGTGTGTGTGTGTGTGTGTGTGTGTGTGTGCGCGCGCGCACGTGTGATAGTACAGACTATTCTTGTAAGAAGATGAATCAGTTTACAGGGAGTTAATGGCTAATTCTTAGAATATGACCCTTGACTTCTAATGTTGCAGTCCCCAGGCAGGTCATCTGAGAAAGTGGACATCAAGTCTTGTGGTGGGGTTTGTGGTGGGCTGGCGTGTAAAGTGATGGAGGAGGCAGATCTGCCTCATCTCCCAGGGGTCTTGAATGCAATTAGGACCCCTGTGAGACACTTGGTTTAGACGGTCCCCAGGAGGAGTGTGAAGGGAATGACCAGGGTCCAGGGATAGAGGGTCCTGTAGTTTGGGTGACACTGAGGTCCTGATGGACGGGACAAAGGGCCATGTCCCTGGCCACGTAGAGAAGGGAAGGGGGCACGGGGAGGACTAAGGAAGGAAGGAGGCTCTAGACCTCGGGGCTGGAGGTTTTCTAGGAAATCTAGGAAGCCGTGGAATTCACTGAACAGCAAGACTGAGAAACCCAGGGAAGAAAACTCAGGCAATATCTTGGGGGCCTTGAGTGCCACACGCAGTGGGCCCTTGGGGTGGAGGTAGACAACACAGGAGCAAAGAATTAAGGGAAGGCATAAACACAGGCTATGCTGGGTTGTGCTGCCCAGGTCCTCTGTTCTGGAACATTCACTGGGCAATTGTGTTTGAGAGTGAAACTCCCCAACAGGGAAACAGGGTGACACCTTCCACTGGCTCCTTTCACTCAGCATCAGGGGTTTGTGTTACTTGGGGATGCTTGAGATCAGAAGAAAAATGCATAAGCCAAGAGTGAGCAGAGAACACGATGTCTGATTGACAATGAGCACATTTTATTGATAGTTGAAGGGGTGGGTACAGGGAGGAGGCGGACTGTGGGTTGGAAGGGGGATCCTCCCGGGTGTCCCTCTGCTAGAGCCCCTCTGGGGTGGGGTCGGAGGGTCCTAAGAACACTGTGAGGGGGCGAGTGTCTTCTCCACGGTGCTCCCATCGTGCGTGACCTGGCAGCTGAAGCTGCTCTTAGATCTCCAGCTCTCAGGCGTCAGGCTCAGGTAGCTGCTGGCCGCGTACTTGTTGTTGCTCTGCTTCGAGGGCCTGGTGGTCTCCACGCCCTGGGTGACGAGGCTGCCGTCTGCCTTCCAGGCCACTGTCACATCGTTGGGGTAGAAGTCATTGATGAGGCACACCAGTGTGGCCTTGTTGGCGCTGAGCTCCTCAGCGGAGGGCGGGAACAGAGTGACCGAGGGCGCAGACTTGGGCTGACCTGCGGGATGAGAGAGCGGCAGGAGGTCAGAGGTCTGGTCTCCACTGTGGGAGCTGCCGACCTCAGTCTTGATGTGGGTAAAGCTCCCCATGTCCGGGCTGTGGGCCCCAGTCCGCCCATTGCTCAACTGTGCTCCTGTCTGAGATGGGAGGTGACAATCACCTTCTGTTTGTAGGGTCTCCGTGTCTGACTCTTGGCAGCTCTGGGCCCTTCTTGGCCCCTCGTTTCTCCCTCAGGTTCACAGTCCTCCTGACTTACTGTGGCACCTCTGCTATCCTGGTATTGGCTTGCCTCTCCTCACCCTCCATCTTTCCTGCGGACTCTTCTGTCATGGGGCATCTGTCGATCCCACATCTGCCCAATTTTTCCTCTCCCCAGTGTCCTCACACAGGGCATCTGTCTGCCCTGGCTCTCCTCCTTTCCAGGAACAGAGTTTCTTGTTCACATTTCCCTCACACCATTGTTGCAGCCCCCGATTCATTCCCCGCAACCATACTCCAGGGTGTCTATGACAGTGCACCTGGGAGGTGGCTGTTCAGGTCTTAGGTTGGTATGGATTTTCTGAATCCTTTCCCAATCCTGTCATTCATCTTGGCGGCATCTCTCTGTCCTAGACATCAGCATGCCTCTCAAGGCCATTTCTTATCATCTGTATCGAAAATGGTCCCCAGAACCAGATTCTGTTCTGAGAACACTCTGACTTTCATGATCGGTGCAAAGCAGCATCTGAGTTCTGAGCATCCTGACATATCTGTCCTGTCTAAGTGGTCCTGCCTGTCTAGAGCATGAGCAAAAACCTAGCACCCTGTGGTCATCTCATCAAAATTCTTCACTCCAACTTAGTCCAACTTACCTGGTTTCCTCCTCAACCTCTTCATGTCACCAACATTAATTTCCTCTCACTATCACTGTATTAGCTCCAAACTACCACCCAGAAAGGACAGAGCCCAAGAGTGACACACATACACATCCAGTTCAGCAGATCTCAGCCTGCTTTTCACATCCCCTTGCCTTGGTTCAACAGCCAGAGCCACCCACGCCCATGGTCCTACGGTCCCTCCATTCTGCAGAGCCCCTAGGGCTCAGAGATCCTGAGGCAGTGGACATCCTAGAGCCCAAAGGTGAAGTCCCTGGGAAAGGGAGCTCCAGTTTCCAGAGGAGTGGCAAGCAGGGTTCTGGGATTCTCCTATTCTGTTCCCACCAGAGGCTCCAGAAGCTAAACAGGGTACAGAATGCTGAGACAGGCAGACAGAAAAGGTGAAGGTGAAGGCTACAGCCCCAGTCCTAGACTGGACGACAAGGAGAGCAAAATCAACCCAAACTTCTGTGTGGAATGTAGGATGGAGGGCAAGGGGAAGACTCACCTGAGACGGTCAGCTGGGTCCCTCCTCCGAACACACCACACAGTGACACAGCCTTGAACATAAACCTCTCTTCACCCCCTTCACCCGCTGCCCATGCCCACCTGCAGCTGCACTGGGGGCCCAAAGTCCAGCCTCCTTGTCACGGGTGGTGATCGGGCAGATGGCTGGGTAAGAAGTGGTGACTCAGAGGAAAAAATTTTAATGCTATGGAGTTTTTGGATATTACATGTCCTTGGTCATGGGATGACATTGGAGATATTGAATAATAATTTTCACCTAATTTCATCCTTACATAGGATCTGTTCCTTGTTTCAGCCCAATTCATGTTGTCATTGTGAAATTGGTGACTCTGTCCTTTTAACCACACAGATGATGGTGTCGGGAACACTTTGCAGACCTGGGAATTGTGGGAGGTCATTGAAGCCACCACATTCTCAGTAGAAGAGACGAAGAATGTTTCTGGGGTGAGGATGGGATTCAGGTGTGGGGAGGATCCTCTTTCCCTCAGGACCCAGACCATTCTGTACTGTTTAAGCTCCAGCATCTCTGCCCCGGTCTGGGCCAGCTTGAAGGTGCAGTGGGATGGTATTTTTGGTCTCCTTCTGTGACTCATGTTGGCATCTGCCTCATGGCCTGGGTGCGTGGACTGAATTCCAACAGGAATGCCCCAGTCATGGCCCTACAAAGATGAAGAAGCCATCACTACTCCATCACTTGTTTTTTTTATGAGTTCCACTGTGTGTCTGTTGTCCCCTTAAATTTCTTCAGAATCACTAAGACACAGTAAACTCACAACCTGTGATATACATTGTACCCCTGGACTGAACCTGCATGTTGTGAGTGATGTCCCAACATGCAGGGTTCAGCCTGCTTTCCAGTCCCTCAGTGTCATCTGCAGACATGCAAGTGACACACAGGTCTGGATCCTTCTCTGTGCGACACAGAGTCATGCTCTGTAAGCACTCTCTATTGTGTCTCCATCTGCTGCTCTTCCTGGCCAAATCCTGCTGCAAACTTTTTCAATTCTCCCGGTCTCACTCTTAACCTGGACTGGAATGTCCCTTCCCTTTCACTCGTCAGAGGTCACACCAGGACACCTAGAACCTGTGGACTGCCATGAGTGGCTATTCTTTGTTCGTGTCCTACCTGAGTCCCCACCTCAGTACCTTCTTCCCCAGGTCTTTCAGAACCTCCCAGAGAAATGATCCTCATGGTCATGTGTGTGAATGGACGTGTGTCTTCAAGAGCATTTTGTGAATGTCCATTTATGTGCCTTCATACCTGTGTGTGTGTGACAGCACAGCTTTTAATTCTAAGAAGGCGAATTGGTTTACAGGGTAGTTAATGGCCCAATCCTAGAATCTGATGGTTGGTTTTGACATGCAGTTCCCAGGCAGGTCACCTGAGAATAAGTGGTCATCAGGGTTTGTAGTCAGTGGAGGCTGGCCAGAAAGGTGATGAGAGAGCTCACAGGACTCTCTCCCAGGGGACTTGAAAACCTGGGAGCCCTGTGAGAGACATGAGGTAGGAAGGTCCCCAAGGATGAGTATGGAGTGAATGACCAGTATCTGGGGACTGAGAGACCTGTAATTTTGTAACAGTGAGGGCCTGAAGGACAGGGCAGACGACCTGTCCCAGTAAAGTAGGACAAGGTGAGGGTCCTAAGGAATGCTGTAGACTTTAAGGTTAGGGATTTCCTGGAAATGCTAAAAAGCAGTGGAAAGCATGTGAATTGCAAGTCTTGAGGAATCCAGGGAAGGGAGTTCAGGCTGTCTCCTGGGGACCATGGGAACTGGGAAGAGTGGGCATTAGAGGTTCACAGGGTGCACACAAAACAGCAAAATTAGGGAAGGCGCCTACTTGGGTTGTCCTGTGTCATGCTGCTTGGATCCCCTGTTCTGGCACATTCTCTGGGTAATTCAGGATGAGAGTGAATTACCTCCTCAGGGAAACAGGGCAGCTCCTTCCATTGGCTCCTTTTCCACAGGGCCAGGAGGATTGTGAAACTGGAAATGGTGGAGTCAGGACCGAAATGCATAAACCAAGAAAGAACAGAGAGCATGATGTCTGATTGAAAATGGGCACATTTTATTGAGAGTTATTTGGGTGAAGGGAGGAAGCCAGTTGTGGGTTGGGAGAAGAGATAGTCTGGGAGACTTTCAGCATAGCTGCCCCTGACTCCAAGAGGTGCAGGGTGCCAAGGGTCCTAAGAACACTGTGAGGGGGCGAGTGTCTTCTCCACGGTGCTCCCATCGTGCGTGACCTGGCAGCTGAAGAGGCTCTTAGATCTCCAGCTCTCAGGCGTCAGGCTCAGGTAGCTGCTGGCCACGTACTTGTTGTTGCTCTGTTTCGAGGGCCTGGTGGTCTCCACGCCCTGGGTGACGGGGCTGCCGTCTGCCTTCCAGGCCACCGTCACATCTCTGGGGTAGAAGTCATTGATGAGGCACACCAGTGTGGCCTTGTTGGCGCTGAGCTCCTCAGCGGAGGGTGGGAAGAGAGTGACCGAGGGCGCAGACTTGGGCTGACCTGCGGGGTGGGGAAGGGGCAGGAGATAAGAGGCTCATTTTTCAGTGGCAGCTCCCATGCTCAGTCTTGATGTGACATACATGATCCTGAGCACTCAATCTGGGCTCTAGTTCAGGGTCCAGTCTGGATCCGAATGAAGTTTTTGCCCACGAGTCTGGGTTGGGGTGTTCCTCACACATCTCCCTTTCTTCCTGGGAAAACCAAAGCCTGAACTGCTGCTGCCTTCAGCTGTCTGGAGAATTCTCTAACCAACAGGCACTGGACCCCTGACAATCTAATAGCATCTCTATAGGGGTATCTGTCTGTCTGTCCCCAGAGTGGATGACGTGTGCTCTGACTTGCAGTGGGGTCAATCTTGAGACATTTCTGACCTGACATATCTGCACTGGGCCTTTGTTCTAAGGGGTCTGTTTTTTTCCAAATCTATCTCTCCCGTGCCCCTCTAATGGGGTAGATGATTTGCTCATCAGAGAGCATCTATCTGCCTGTCTTTGAGTCAGTCTCATCTACAGAGTTGACTTGAGGTACTTAATTGGTCTAGAGATTTCATGCCAAGATCTGTCATCTGTTCCCTCAGGGATTTGCGCTCCTGAGTAGTGTATCCTTAAGACTTAGGAGTCCACCTGTTTTCCTTCTGTCCTTCCATTCTCTTTTTTCTAGCTCTTAGCATCCAGAAAATTCTCCTTCCCACTCTTTTCACTCTCCTGTAGGGTTTTCTGAGGCTCGGACTGGCTGAAGACTACATGGCATCTCCACAGAGGCCCAAGAAAACCCCTCTACCCCTGCAACATTCTTGAATGTGGATTCTAAGTCCCACAGCCCCGGGGACTCGGGAACTCAGACTTGTATGTCCCCAGCCTTATCCCTGAGGGTTCTGAGTCCCTCTAAAGTTCCAGGCAGTAACCCTCATTGCCAATTTCCCCCTAGAGATGATGTCTCCTAATGCCCTTGTAGACAAAGCTGGTCCCCAGAAGACAAAAAAGGTCTTAGAGCCCCAATATTCTCTTAGCCCTACTGGGCTCCCGGTCTAACCTCTCGTCTGTGGTCAGAGGTGAAGGGAGCAGTTAAGGCAAGCAGGGACTTCCACCAAGGAGGGGAGAAGGCCAGGGCCCTTGAAGCCCATCACTGGGATTAGTCTGAACTTGGGTTAAGAAGAGGTACAGAAAAAGAGAAAAAACAGCAGAAAATTGCCCAAATCTTGGAGAGAGCAGGGAAGTGGGGAGAAGAAGAGACTCACCTAAGACGGTCAGCTGGGTCCCTCCACCGAACACAAGACACTGTGACACAGGCTTGTACAAAAACCCCTCCATGGGAGGTTACTGTTCCAGCCCCAACCCCCCATCTGCAGCTGTGATAGAGGAAGCTTGGGCCACTGCACCAGGATGGTGTCTGCTCAGCAAGGGGTGGGGGGCTTATATGCATGCCCTGCCTACCCCCAGCACATAGCAGGACAGATGACATTTATGCCAAGCAACAACATCCTTGGAAAATCTGGCTTTGAAGGAAGTTGGCATGTTGAAGACAATTTTTCCTTTAATCATTGCCCAAGAATGGGAATGAATTAATCAGAGGGTATTTGCTTTCCTAAGGAGTGAAGTTCCCTAGAAGAGAGTAAGGTTTCTCTTCTATGGGGAGTTGATAGATCCATGATCCACTGGTGAGACCACAGGGTGAGGGCAGGGGACGTCCTCAGGTGTCTCAGTTGTCCTGCAGAGAAGGGCAAGTTACCTGGGAATGGACTGGTCATAAAAGTCTTCAATATGACTCCAGCTGGGACTCCATGGGTCTCCTCTCCCTCCACTTCCTTGAGGTTACCCTAGACTAAGATGGGCATCTAGGGAGGCCTGAGCTAGTTCCAGTAGGAAACGCCATCCTCTATCTTCAGGGAGAACTTTGTAGGATTCTCCCTTTGTCACCTCCTAGGGTCTCATCTAATTTTTGGCTATGTCTGGAGAATCTAATTCAAAAGGCAGACGTGAGCTAGCACCTTGCCTGTGATCCCTGAATACCATCCACTAAAGGATGCAGGAAAATGGCCAATTCCAGGCCCGAGATGGAAAAGGCACAAGATGGGCCTAGAACATATTGTTCCGATAGAAAGCAGGAGACACTGAGGTTCACTGGGCTGATTCCAGAGGATCCCAGGGCCACTGAGGATGCTCTCAGTGGGCAAAGGTGGGATAAGTCATCACTAAGAAAAGATAACCACAGTGAATGTGAACACAGTACATTTATTGACATCCTAGAGTTCACCATGTTTCTCAATATTAATTGTTCACCTGCAAAAGATGGCAGGGACCAGGTCATCATTTTGTAAACTGCTCAATTAAGGGAAAGACAAAATATTTATATGCATCTATATATTTGACCATAATGCGAAACATACTCCTGAAAGAGATGCCCTTTGTGAACAAGCTGCAACTGTCACAAGAGAAAGAAGGACAGATCTGAAATACTGCACTTGGATTTACATCCCATTGGATGGACCTGGGATTTGAGAATCAAGGAAGATGACCTCACTCAAAGAGCTATGACCCCACATAGCTCTTGGATGAAACTAGCCAAACACCCTAGATGTAGTCTTATTAAAATGTCACACTTGAACCCTGTGAATCCTTTCTATCTCAGAACCACTTTGCAGGAACTCGAAGTAAAGAAACCTGGTCTGGTACAATTGAGGGAGGCTGGGGGCAGGATCCCAACTATGAGAGAATCCCAGGACCAGTACCTCAGCCCCTGCAGCCACTTCCTCGCAAGGAAAAGCCAGAGCGATTTGGGAGATATTTACAGACCCAACATCCACTAATTACAAAATCAAAGCTATTTCGATCCTAATTAAAAAAATAAAATACAACCAAGTAAAAACATTTGTGACAATTGTGAGCCATTTGATGAGAAATTAATTTTTGATACTGAGGAATTATTGGTAATTTCTCTTCAGGTTTGATAATGATATTGTCATTATATTTAGGTCCTTATATTCAGCACACGGTTAAAACATTAGCAAATGAAGTTATCGTATCTGGTATGGGCTTCAAATTATGGTATAAGACAGGAGCTACTCTGGTTTGGGTGGGTTAGCATCATCAGCAACTGGGTAATTTTGAGGAGATGTTTTATGAAAACATGGGGTGATTCTTATTCACTTGATTCCTTATTTTGTGTTCAAATTTTCTAGATAAAAAGTCACAAAAGGTAATGGGAGATTAGAGGATGGGCAACCTCCGGAGTGGTTAGATTCTGGCATTCTATGAGCAGGGCATTGAAATGAGAGAGACCTGGGGGTCCCTTTCCTACAGGAGCCTCAGCATTCAGATTCACAATCAGGGTCAGGCAGATGCTCTGGCACACTTGAAAGCTTTAATCCTTCCACTTCTTAGGCCGTGATTTGGGGCAGGGTTGGTTGCCTTCCAGCTTCTACGTAGATCTTCTTCCTCTGTCCCATTGTGGCTCCAGAAGTCCCTGGACTGTCCACCCACCCAGCAGCTCCAAGTCTCTGATGAACTGGAGGCTTGCACAGGGAAGCCTGAGAGAGTCCAGGAGCTGTGCACCTCTGTGAGCCAACCTCGCCCTCCTCAGGAACCTGGGGATGAGCATGTATCTGACACCTGCTGCAAGTGCAATCGGGGCTGAGACAGTGAGCAAGTTGGAAAGAAGGCCCGTGGACAGGGGCCCTGGAGGCGTTGTGTCACCTGAGAAGCCTGATCTTGCAGTAGCCTGAGGCCACACTCACTTTGCCCTGAGAGAGTCTGACCCTGACAAGCTCTGCTGCTGAATTCTAATTGAACTCTGTCCCAGGAACAACCATTGACACCCTTTTTTGCCCAGGATGGTGCCCTTGCCCACAGCCCCGGTTTTCTTGCATCCCCTCTCATGTGGGCTGAAATTATCTGCTCCATCAAAAATCAACCGTACATGCTCTCCTTGACCCAACTTCAGATATTGACTCTCTTCATCATTAAGGTCCCTGCCCCCAACCCATAGCATAACCTTGAGAGTGACCTTGACCCCACTAATAGCTGAACTGAAACCTATTGCCTCTATGCCTCTGCCTCACCTAGGATCCTACTCAATTCTCTCTGACTCCTTCAGGGTCCCTGGATCCATTTCACACAGCCCTTCTCCCTTCCCAGGTGACAAGGACTACATCCCAAAGACCATCCATTCAGGAGAGGTCCCTGCTGACGGTCACGGCTCTCAGCAGAACTCAGATGTCAACTGGTCCCTGCTGGATTGGTTGAGTGAATGACAGGTAGTGCATTCTCATGTCATAACTATCCTGGCCTTTGAATACTGACCCTTTAACCTAGACTCAGTCAGGCGCAGAAGGCACATCAGACATGTCAGATGAATAATGATTAGGTCTTTATTGAGAAGATATAGACATGGGGAGAGAGTGAGAGCTCCCCAGAAGAGCCAATCCTGGGCAGGGATCTCAGGGGTACAGTGGAGAGCTGTGGGATGTGGTGTCTGGCTAAGGAAGTCCCCTGAGAGTTGGGGACAGAAGGTCCTAAGAACACTGTGAGGGGGTGAGTGTCTTCTCCACGGTGCTCCCATCGTGCGTGACCTGGCAGCTGAAGAGGCTCTTAGATCTCCAGGTCTCAGGGGTCAGGCTCAGGTAGCTGCTGGCCGCGTACTTGTTGTTGCTCTGCTTCGAGGGCCTGGTGGTCTCCACGCCCTGGGTGACGGGGCTGCCGTCTGCCTTCCAGGCCACCGTCACATCGCGGGGGTAGAAGTCATTGATGAGGCACACCAGTGTGGCCTTGTTGGCGCTGAGCTCCTCAGCGGAGGGCGGGAACAGAGTGACCGAGGGCGCAGACTTGGGCTGACCTGTGGGGTGAGGAAAGGACAGCAAATCAGAGGTCTGATGTTTTTCATGGGAGCCCCTGTCCTCGGTCTTGATGTGGGCATGAGTGCTTGAGGACCCGTCAGCAACACTAGTTCAGAAAACACTGCATCCTCAAGTCCATGCCATAGAGTGCAGGTTAGGCCGTTCCTCAAACAATTCGCCATTTTCCTGGGAAACCCCGAGCCTGTACAGCAGCTAGCACCTGTCCAGAGATCCTCCTGAAACCCTGTTTCCCACATGGATGTCTGACTCTCACCCTCCTGGCTCTGCCACCTCTGGACATTCTGTCATTGTCTGTCTGTTTGTGCCCAGAAGAGATGATATGAGCTTTCTGACCTCCTCTTGGGTAGGTCTGGGACATTCTGACTTGTCATGTGTGTGCAGGAAGCCTTAGAGTCCTTGCCCTATAAAGTCTGTTTTTACCCAAATTGATCTCTCCTGGACCATTTCTGACAGGGCAGGAGCTTTGCTGATCAGATTCTGTCTGCAGGTCCTCGGTTCTCTCTCATTCCAGTCTTTTGGCATCCCTCTGGGCAATCAGTCATATCACTAAAGCTTTCATTCCATAGAATCTGTGTTATCTTGTGCTAGGAAGTGTGCCCGGCCAAGACTCATGAGCCACCTTGTCCTTACGTCCTGTCATTCAATGCCCCTTCCTCCAGCACCATCTCCTTCCCTTCTGTCCTCCCTCCTGCTGGGTTCCCTGAGTCTAGTCTGGCTGAGGACACTGCACGACCAACACACGAGATCTAGGGTAGCTCTTTGACCCCATTACTATTCTTTGCCCTGGATCCTGAGTCCTACAGCTTTAGGGAGGTTCCCTGAACCTCTGACCTGTGTGGATCTGGGTCCTTCTAAAGTCTCCATGTGGTCATGCCTTCACTACTCCTAATTCTCTCTTCTTCTTGATTTGGGCCCCCAAGCAAACCCAAAAGCCAAAGCTGGTCAAACAGGAGCCCAAATGGGAGTACAGAACAGAAAAAGTCTACTACCTAGCATGACCCTGGAAGACAGAGAGAAGAGTCTCCAAAGGTCACCCTGTCCATTTATCTGCCTCAGGGGTCAGAGGTGACCAGTGGAGCCAAGTAGGACAGTAAAAGCTAAGAAGGGGAGAGGTCAGGGCCCCAGGGACTGAGATTCTGGCAGAAACCTTGGCCCAGGGCTCAAACAAGACACAGAAAAAGAGCAAAAGCAGCAGAAAATTACCCCAAACTCTGGGAGAACAGGCAAGGAGGGAGAAGAGGAAACTCACCTAGGACGGTCAGCTGGGTCCCTCCGCCGAACACCCAACACTGTGACACAGTCTCATACAAAAACCCCTCCCTGGGAGACCCAGCCCCACCCACAGCCCCCTGGCTGCAGCTGTGATGGAGGAAGTTGGGGCTACATCCCCAGGCTGGTGTCTGTTAAGCAGGGGCCACACACGCACCCCCCCACACAACTACCACACGTTACAGGGTAGGTGATATGGAGTGAATATACAGCAACAGGACCCTTGAAAGCAATTCTCCCAAAAGAATTTGGCATCTGATCCCCTTTTCCTATTACTATTGTCTATGGGAAATTAGGATGAGTTTGTGGAGGGCTTTTACATCCGTACGAGTCAGATTTTGTGGAAATGGTGGGACACCTCTACTGTGTATGTTCAAGCAATCCTGACTTGGTGAGACGACGACGTGAGGGCAGAGAGTGTCCCCTACCTTCTGAACCTCCTCTCCTAGGGAGAGGCAGGTCGGCCTGTGAAAAGGGGCCATTGATAACTTCCTATGTTCTCAAATATCAATCAAGGGCTCTGACTTATTTCTCGGGTGACATCCAAGTTTGGGACTGTCCTGAGTGAAGTCAGGGCGTTCCTGTAGGAAATGCCAGCTTGTCTTCAAGGTGATGTTAGAAATAACCCCTTGCCATCCTCTAATCTGGTCTCAAGTTGAGGTCGGTCTGATTGCATGATTGTTGCTCTGCTTTATTAAAAAGGAGACATGAGCAACATCTGACTGTGGTTCGGTGGCTGATTTCAGACCTAGGGCCACTGGGCTCAGGATGAGTGAGACTATGCTGTCACGCAGAAACCAGGAGACATAGAAGTCTCCTGGGGTCATGTAAGGGCATTAGGGAGGTACCCGAAACGGCTCCCAGTGGACAAATGTCCATCATTTGCAGCCACATTGCCATCATCTTTAGAGGAGAGCCATAGTGTAGCACACAGCGGATACTTCACATCCTAGAGTTCAGCATGGGAGTTCAGTAATCATTCACCATGGGAGGCTGGCAGGGACCAGATAGGTCGTCATTCTGTAAAGTGGTGCACATGAGACAAGAGTTTTTATATCTATATCTATATCTATATCTATATCTATATCTATATCTATCTATCTATCTACTAGAGAATGAAATGCTCTATGGGCTCAAGAAAGGGCACCTGAAAGCACTCCGCTCGTGGACACGATGCAGCCCTCACAGGAGGAGGACAGACCTGAAATATCCCATGATGCATTCCTTCCCAGTGGAGTCACTGGATATCAAAGCAACTACTGTACTTTGAAGAGGTTCACTGACATGGGAATGAGTCCTTTGATGCAAAGTAGCTAGTCACCCTGGGGGGCGATTTGGCCAAAGTCCCGTCTGGACCTCGTTAAGACTCTGAAGCCAGAACCATTTTGCAGGAACACGAAGCAGAGAAAGACCCACCCTGGCATGGCTTGGGAGAGGGTGTGGCTGGGGGCCACATCCTGATAGTGGCAGTGTCCTGGACAAGCAGCTCAGTCCTGCAGCCACTTTTTTGAAGGAAAAGCTAGAGCCATTTGGGAGATACTTTCATAAACAATATTTACCGATCATAATGTTGAACCTTATTCAATATTCATCTATAAAGAAAATGAAAATCCCCCCTCCCCAAATAGCAACAGCACTTAAATACAACCAAGTAAATACACTTAGGACACATGTGAGTCATGGGATGAGCAGCCGACTATTTACGAATGTTAATAAATGTGTCATAATTTTTGTTTCTGTTTAATAATGGTATTTCAGCTATTTTCAGGCTCTTTTGTCCTGATAAGCAGATGAAATATTTATAAAGTATGACTTATGCTATCTGGAATTTGCACCAAATATTGTATGTGAGAGGAGTTACTCTATTGTGGTTGGGTCAGCATTGTCAGTAAATTGATTATTTTGGGACCTAGTTCATTGGAATGTCTGGGTATTCTTATTCCTCTGTGTCCTTGTCTTTGTGTTTTCATTTTTCCTTAATAAAAACTTCCAAGAAAATAAATGAGAGATTAGAGTAGGGCAGCATCGGGGGTGGTGACATCTGGTATTATACCAGCAGGGCCATTGAAATGAGGGAGCCCTGGGGCGTCCCTTTCCTACAGCAGCCTCAGCATTCAGATTCACGACCAGGGTCAGGCAGATGCTCTGGCACACTCGAATGCCTTAATCCTTCCACTTATTAGGTGGTGATTTGGGGCAGGGTGGGTTGCCATCCAGCTCCTACGTGGATCTCCTTCCTCTGTCCCATTGTAGTTCTAGAGCTCCCTGGACTGTCCCACCCACCCAACAGCTCCGTGTCCCTGATGAACTGGGGGCTCGCACAGGGATGCCTGAGAGTATCCAGGAGCTGTGCATTGATAGCCTGTTGGGCCTGCACCTCTGTAAGCCAACCTCGCTCGCCTCAGGAACCTGGGGATGAGCATGTGTCAGACATCGCTGCAGGTGCACTCGGGGCTGACACACAGTGAACAAATTGAAAAGGGGGCTGTGGACAGGAGCCCTGGGTGTGTTGTGTCACCTGAGAAGCCTGACCTTGCTGTAGCCTGAGGCCACACTTGCTTTGCCTTAAGGGAGTCTGACCTCACCTCGCTCTTCTGAATTTGAATTGATCTCTGTCCTAGTGACAAAGGTTGACGCCCTTTTTTTGCCCAGGATGGTGTGCTTTACCACAGACCCAGTATTCCTGCATCCCCTCTCATGTGGGCTGAGATTATCTGCTCCATTCATAAATCAACCATACATTGTCTCCTTGACCCAACTTCAGGTATGAACCCTCCTCTTCATTAAGGTCCCTGTTCCCGGATAGCATAACCTTGAGACTGACGTTGACCCCACAAACAGCTGAACAGAAATCTATTACCTCTATGCCTCAGCCTCGCCTGGGATCCTACTCAATTCTCTCTGATTCCTTCAGGGCACCCAGATCCTTCTTACACAGCTCTTCTCCCTTCCCAGTTGACAAGGACTGCATCCCAAGGGCCATCCATGCAGGAGAAGTTTCTGCTGAGGGCCACGGCTCCGACCAGTACTCAGATGTCACCTGGTGTCTGGTGATTTGGTTGATGAATGACGGGTAGTGGAATCTCATGTCATAACTTTCACTGGCCCCTGAATACTGACCCTTTAACCTAGACTCAGCCGGTCGCAAAATGCACATCAGACATGTCAGATGATAAATGATTAGGTTTTTATTGAGAAGATACAGACATGGGGAGAGAGTGAGAGTGCCCCAGTAGAGCCGGTCCTGGGTAGGGATCTCAGGGGTACAGTGGAGATCTTAAGAAAGGGATTTCTGGCTGAGGAAGGGCCCCAAGAGTGTGGGGCAGTGGGTCCTAAGAACACTGTGAGGGGGTCAGTGTCTTCTCCACGGTGCTCCCATCATGCGTGACCTGGCAGCTAAAGCTGTTCTTAGATCTCCAGGTCTCAGGCGTCAGGCTCAGGTAGCTGCTGGCTGCGTACTTGTTGTTGCTCTGCTTCGAGGGCCTGGTGGTCTCCACGCCCTGGGTGACGGGGCTGCCGTCTGCCTTCCAGGCCACCGTCACGGCGCCGGGGTAGAAGTCATTGATGAGGCACACCAGTGTGGCCTTGTTGGCGTTGAGCTCCTCAGAGGAGGGCGCGAACAAAGTGACCGAGGGCCCAGACTTTGGCTGACCTGTGTGGATAGAAGAGGGGGTGTTAGATGTAAGGAGAATCTAGGGTGTTGGAATAGTCCCCACTAATCCACAGCCTCTTTGACCATTCGCATGATGCTTGATCTCGATCTCCCTGGTGACCTTTCTTTTCTGACCCCTCATTTCCTCTCAGTCTCTGTACAGCATATAGCTCCCCATCCTTCCAGAACCTTTTCCAAGTCATCTTCTCCAGGTGACCCTGTCAAGCCCTGCCATATGCAGCCTCAATTTCCCCAAGTGTAACCAGGGTAGATTGTCCTTCCTTCTTCTGTTCTCCAGACTCTGGGTGGGAGTCTAGCCCTGACCTCCCATGCACCCAGCCCAGCATCAGACCACTAATTCACTTCATTCTTCTGGAGCCTGGTGCCTCCTCTCTGATCTAAGGTCCCCGATCTGGCAGGTCAGGATGATAATGGCAGAAGGCGGGAGACCCCATGCCTGAGCTCCCTTGGGTACCTGGCTTTGCCTCTTCTCTGGTCTCAGCTCTCCAGTGAGGACTGTGTCTTCCCAGCCCAAACCCAAGGGCTCTACTGCGGCTCTGCCCATTTCCCTGTCCCTTGTGCCTTGATCCCAGGACCCTTAACCAAGGCTGAGTTCTTGGAGCCGCTCCCCCACACAATGGGCACAGCAGCCTCATGGCCACCTCAGTACATCTGACAACCCCTGATTTCACCAGGCAGCTGTGTATCTGAGTCCCCACTTCACTCCCCTATTTGTCATCCCCTAAACCTAACACCCTGTGGGTGGCTGACCCTTGGATAGATGGGACACTTGGGCCCAAGTCTTTATAGGGCTCCAGCATCAAAGGAGTCTCTGCCCAATGTGGCTCACTCCTTTCTGACCACCATCCTAGGAGGGCTGGGTTTCTAGCCAGCTTGCCCCATCTCACCCACCCATCTCTGCGTCTCCATGTCCCCATGGCCCTGCAGAAGCGCTGAGAGCTTCAGCTTAGAGGGAGCAGGACACCTCTCATTATCCTCCATGGGCATCCCCTGGGGCTGACCCTGTGTCCTTGAGGGCTAGGTCATAAACCCAGTCCTGCCCTGGTCTCCTCCTATGTGGCCCTCCCAGTTTAGATGGGCATCATGCCTTGAGCCCAGACTTTGAGGGGCTCAGGATTGCCTCTATACCCCCAAGTGCCCCATGTCAGAAAGGGTCTCAGCTCCTGTGTGGACATCTACTCTGGAAGAGGTGAAGGGGCCCCATTCTAGGACTAAAATCCCAGCCCGGGCCCCTGGGACCTGACTGCGTCCCACTGTCGAACTCTGGAGGGGCTCCTGCCATTGGGGTCCTTACTGTTGGTTACACAGAGACCAACCTGCCTCCCCAGACCCACAGAGAAAGGAGGGTTCAGTCTGCTGGGAAAGCAGAGAGGAAGCAACCTCCAAGAGAGAAAAGTGACTTTCCCAAGACAACAGAGGGGTGGGATAGGATGGAAAAGGTGGTGAGAGCCACTTACCTAGGACGGTGAGCTGGGTCCCGCTGCCGAAAATATACCACAGTGACTGAGGCTCAGACTAAAACCGGCCAGGCCAACACTTGGGGCCTATTCCCTGGGGGCCAGTCTGGAGCAGGAACCTGCTGGGTGTGACGGGTATAGGCAGAGCTATGTTCTGGGGTGGGGCTGGTGGGCTGTCAGTCCCCAGAGGCTGGGGCACACCTGGGTGGGCCCATGGCCCAGAGGGATCCCCATGCCTGGCCCACAGTCCAAGGCAGATGTCATTTATGTCTTGGAGTGACCCAGTATATGTTTCCCTGACTCCTCAAGGTTGGCCTGGTCACCACTGTCCTCAGTGTTGACAAAAATTCTCAGTGCTGTGTCCCCTCAGGTAGCTGTGTGGTGTGGCTTGACCCGCCTGATCTCTTCTGGACTTATTCTGGGGCCTCTGAGTATTTCTTCCCCATAGTTTCCCATGTTCCAGCTGAATGAACATTTTCCCTGGGCCCATGGACACAGGGTCATTTCTGACTCATGGTGGTCCCCCACGGAGATGCCTTGCCCCTTTGTCTCCACACATTGAAACACAGTTTAGTTCCACCTATTTCATGAAGCCTTTTCTGATCTCTCAGACCACTGTCTTCACCTGTCCATCCATCCATCCATCCATCCATCCATCCACCCACCCATCCATCCATCCATCCATCCACCCATCCATCCACTCATCCATCATCTATCCATCTATCCATCCATCCATTATCTGTACATTTGTCCAACAATGGCTCCCAACTGTGTCATGTGCTGGGACATGGTTGGGTCCCCCTGGCTTTTACCCTCATCCTTCTTTGAAACCTCTCAGGTCAAAGCCAACAAGACCCTCATTCTGGTCAAGTCTGACAATCCTCCCCAGTCCCCTGATGTTTCTGTAAGAGGTCCTTTTTTCTGGTGACTTCCCCTTGGCATCTGAGACTACCCACTCATCCCTCCCTTTTCCCCCAGTCAGCATGGCTGCTAACTCCAAGACCGCCACCTATAATCCCTTTCTCCCTGTACTCTCCCACTCTCTCTGTCTCTGACCCACACTATATACTTCAATGACTGCCCAGGGGTCTCCCATCCCAATTTCTAGCCCTGGTCTCTTTTTTATTTTTTATTTTTTTGCTCAGATTCTCATGCACTCTGCCTCCTGAACTCTTCTTGAATGCCCCACAGGAACCTCACTCAACAGGCCCCACTGAAACACCTCGCATTTCCCTGTTTTGTCCTCATTTCAGCCAGAGAGGCCTGGAGTTGTCTCAGAACACTTTCCCCTCATTAAATCACCCTCTGTGTTTTAGACATTCTACCATAACACAAAAATACCATTAAAAACTTAGACAAAAAAACAGAAACACCAAGTTACACTCTAAGGTTTTATGATGGCAGAAATTATTAGGCTTTACCAAACCTGATTTTATCTCCCAATAATGTTTATCTAAATTGGAAGGTAACATGTTACTTTGGGGACACCATTTTTTCACCTCAGTAGCAGGGCCATTTGGTCACAGTTGTATTTAAGATGTGCACATAAGATTTTTGAAACAAAATTTAATATAATAGTAATATAAATTTAATACTTGCTTCTGATTTAAAGAGAGCAAACACCCAGCCTTTTATCAGGTTAATTATTTAAGAAAACTTCCTCATTTTTCACCAAACTTATAGCAACTTTCACATTTCTTAAAGTCCAGGTTGCCCACTCTAACTTTTATTATGCAACATATTCTACAGCTTCTAGCCAATGAAATGAGATGAAGGGGGAAAAGAGGTGTAAGTAATAGGAAAAAAGGAGAGAGCATTGCTCTTTGTAGACATTGTATAATCTACTTTGAAAAACCCCAAGACAATCAGCTAAAGAATTATTAGAATTAATGCAAGAGCAACATGCAAAAACCAGTAGTTTTCCTTTCTACACAGCAGAAATCATTTAAGATATGAAATTGAGAAAAAATTTACAGCTTCAATAAAAATTATATTTAAAAACTCTAAAAACTCATAAAAAATAACACAAAATGAACAAGATTTCCATGAATTAAATATAGAACCACTTGACTAATGGACATAACACAATAATGAGTTAGTGGGGGGCATATCACATCTCTGAAAGAAAATGCTGAGCACTGCAAAGATGTCAATTCTTCTCAGATTAATTCTTATATTCCATGAAATTACATACACAACACCAAAGGAATGATTTTTGAGAATGAGTGAATCAATTCTCAAGTCCAACAGAAGAATAATGACAGAGAACACAGGTATTTTGAAAAATAATAATAATAATGGATTCTTCCTCTGATACCAAAACATTTGTAAAGGTAAAGTAATTAAAGCAGGGTGAAAGGAATACAAGGATAGATCATTAAGTCATTAGAATCAAAGAAAGTAATTAATCAATAGTTTAGTATTTGATAGTGATAGAAACTGCATTTATATTCAACAAATACTTGACTATTGGTCACCATTTGGAAAATCAATAGGATTATATCCTTACATACACAAAAATATACTGCAGTTGAAATAAAAACAAACACCAAAACAATAAAAGTATCAGAATAAACTGGAAAAAAAAACTTGTAATATTGAAATAAAGACTCCTCCTCTATGCTTGCTTGTCACAGATCACAGAAACCATTAAAAAAAAAGTTAAACCAATTTGACACATAAAATTAAAAATGGCTTTACAGCGAAAGACCCCATTCACAAAAGGCATAAAATAGATCAGGGAAAAATATTTACAACATACATCCTTGACAAGGGGGTTAATATCTCAAACATATGAAGGGTTCCTATAGATTTATAAGAAAATACAACCAACTGAATAGAAAAACAGGTAAAACTATGACCAGTAAATTCACAAAAGAAATCAACTCAGTCAACAAAAGTATAAAAGGGAAATAAGTTTTATCAATGATCAAATAAATGAACAGCAAACATACTCTCATTTTTGCTCATCACATGGGCAAAATGAAAAAGGATCAACAATATCACATTATTGGCAAGCATGTGGAGGAAAGGGCACCATCATTCACTGTAACGAGTGTGAGTTAGAACAGCCTTTTGGGAGAGCAGTTGGGCACTACCCAAGAAAATTCCGAAAGTACCCTCTCTTTGATTCAGCAACCCCACTTTTAGGCATCTATCCTATGGTAATAGCGTAAGGGCACTTTGTACACGCACACACGGCACATGCTTACACCCGTGGAGATTTCCACTGTGGCATCGCAGTGGGAAAAAAATTACATTTTTAACTGGAAGCAACCAAAATGTCCTTGAATAGGGGAATGCTTAAATGTATTCTGGTTCATCCAAACTTGGAAGTCTTACAAAGCCATAATAAGAACAAGGGAGGTCCCTATAAACTGTTATAGAAAACGTCAATAACAGGTTGTTTAAGAGCTGGTTGTAGGATAATAGGCAGGGAAGCATTTCATCTTCAAAAAATAAAATCCCACCACAAACTGGTTGTGTGTGTGTTTTCAGGGACATACAGATACTGGAGAAGAGCTGGAAATGCATAGACCAACCAGACTGTGGCTGTCTCAGGAGAATGGGTTTTAGGGTAAGATGTGGAGAAATGGTAAGCAGAGACACTCAATTTTTACTTTATGGGCTTCTGCACTTAATCATTTTTTTTACAAGTACATGTTACTCTTGTGTTAAAAATTATTTTAAAAGATAAAAATGAAATAAACCTTCTTGCAAATATTTTCGTGACTATAGAAGATCATGAAACAAAAATTAAAATTTGGTGAAATTTCACTAGCCAGAGACTCACCATTGACATTTTTCTGTATTTTCTGAGAAGCTTTTGAAAATGTGCACATACTTAAAAATACCTAACTGAAAAAGCATTCTGTGTATTTGACACCATACGTAGCCTTTTAAAAATGAATTTTGCATCCTATTCGAGATGCTTCAGGAACACAATTTTGGAGGTTTGTGTAAGATTCCTTGGGATGAACACTCCATACAGTATTCAGTCACACACTCTTTTGGCTGGATATTTAGGTTATTTCCAGTTTTCTCCCATCATTAATAATGTTGAACTCATTATTCTTGTTTGTAAACCTTTGGTTATTTCTTTGATTATCGCCCCCCCTCCCAGGATGAACTCCTAAAAGAGGAATTACACAATTTAAACAAATGCACTTTCTTTTATGACTTGGATATTGCTAAAATGGTTGTACATTTTAGACTTCTTTAAACAGTCCATGATGGTGCCCATTCCTCCTAGTCGACTCTCTGGTACCATCGCCGGGCAATGTCAACGTTCATCTTGGACCCGGTGCTCGCAGAGAACAGTGCCTCTGCCCCAGGCGCAAGCCTCAGGCTTCAGCCACTGCCCCTTCTCTGTCCTCTAATCTGGCCTCACACCAATTTTCGATCTGAAGCCATCTTTCCAAAACACGGATCCAACTCTAACAGCCCTTTACTGAAATCTCTCAACAACTTCTCCTGGACTCTAAGATAAAATATGGGGCGGACAAGACCCCAGTGGTCTGAGCCGCAGCTCTGCCCTCAGCTCTCTGCCGCGCATCACACCTCACTCTTCTCTCTCTGAGCTGCTCTCTTTGCCTGGAGCACTCCCATCATCAGTCAGCACCCCTCCATCTGTCAGACGAGAGTGGGTATACCCCTTACTCCTTACTACTCTTAAAATGGCCTTTGAGTTTGTTCCCTCATCTGGACATGACTCACTTGATTCAGCTCTACCCACCTTGCGTCCCCAGGCCTGGCCCAGGTGAACGAGTTGGGGAGCTGAGGAGAGACCAAGCCAAGCCCTAGAAGACCATGACAAGGCGAGTGAGGCACTAGTCTGAGTTGCAAAATACAAGAGATGCCAAAAACCTCAGCCATCGAGATAAGTAATATTTAATACAGTATTAAAAAATAGAAATCAATGCAAACAAATCCACACTGGATAAAAATGTCAACTTTAAATAAAGTCAACGTCTGCCCAGGCCGCTGCTCTCTGGCTAACTCACTTTTTCTCATCCTTCCCCCATGACATAATGGCTCCTTACCTGTTCCTTAGGATCCGAAGGCTGCTTCCTTCCACGTCTTGGGGCCTGGGGCCCTGCTCCACAGTATTACCATCAGGGGCATCAAGCCATGAGTGTCCACGACTAGGCCCAGCAGCAGCAGGCGCCAGTGCTGCCTGGGGCCAGATCTCTGGCCCCCAGGGTCCTTATGGCCTATTTGGCCTGTTCTGGGCCTCATCCACCCTCAGAGTCAAAGGCATCTCTGGCCTGATCTTCAGCATGGGCTTCCTGGAGGGACCATGTGCTGTTGCAGGTCCCCCTGGTCCTTCCTGCTGGCAGTAGCCATCCTAATGGCCCCGTCTTCAGCTTGAGTCTTCTCTGGTCCCTGCCCCCAGTGCCTGGTCCCCTCCAAGGTTGTTACCTCTGAGGATCATCCTCAGAATGGCATCTGCTAACTGCCCTGCTGTGGTTGGGATCCAGAGCTGAATCACCTCCCACTGCAGCTGGCCCCACCCCTGGGGCCTTGGGTGGGCCACACCTGCTCCTGCCCTCTTTCCCCAGTTCCTCAAGATTGCTGCCATCTGTGAAGCATCTCCCTGGGGCCTGGAGGGGCTGTGGAGGGCAGTCAAGCGCCCAGTGGGTCAGAAGTTGCTCAGGCCTGAGTTCCTTTTAGTGGGATCGGGTCTTCTCTTCTCACCAGTCCCCAGGCTGGGCCCCTGCACACTATAGTCCTGCCAGTCAAGCTCAGCCTGTCCTTGGCTGCTTTGGTCAAACCTGGTTGGTTCCCCTCTGGTCAGCTCCTCTCTCTGCTTCTCAGCTAGGCAGGGCCCCGCAGGGAGTGATATAAACCTTTCACTCAAGGAGTAACGTCAAGCTCATGAATGTTGAAACCACCCAGACCTAGGTCACCTCTGGGCCTTAGTTTCCTTGTCTGTGAAATGGGGAGAGCTCTTCTGCAGCAGGGAGAGCCTGAGGATGAATGAGATCATGAGTCTGCTAAGCGCAGGCCCAGAACAGGTGTTGAACAGATGCCGATTCCCTCTCTAGTCTCCATTCACCTCAGCCTTCAGAGCAACTATCGGTGTGTCCTTGGGGCAAGTATCCCTGTTTTACAGGTGAGAAAACTAAGGATCAGAGAAGAAGAATGCAGGGCCCAAGGTGGTTCCGGGAGTGATATGCGAGATGAGTGGGAATTTAGAAGTGAGTTTGTCCCCTGCATTTCCAGCCCTCTGTCCACCTGGAAGTCTTGTGCTTTGCTCCTAAGGGAGCCACGGTTCTGTTGGGCTGAGGTGTAGGAGAGATGGGCTGCACAGTTGCTTTAGGTTCTGGTTTGTTTTGAAGTCCAGGAATATAATATAGAATGCGATGATGAGACTGACGCTGCATATCTACCTCTGACAAGAGGCCTTTCTTGGTGCCACACAGTCAAGAGGGCTGGCCCTTGCACGACTCCAGGGCATGCTTTGTGGATGAAAGCATCACTCTCTGAGTCTCTGTGGGGTCACACTGCCAGGTGTCTGGGAGAACTGAAAGCCACAGGTTGCAGGTTCCTGTCTGTCAACACCCAGCACCCGCCCCCATGGTTTCCAGTTGCTATTTTAGCCTCAGGATCTTTCATACGTTCACTCGAGCCCAGATCCGCAGCCCTTAAAGCTCTTGGTTTTCTGTTTCAGCAACTCTAAAGGTGGACTCAGGACCAGCCAAGATGACTTTCCTGGAAGATCTCTATTTTGAGTCAGATAACCCTTAACTTTCCTGCTATGTTTGGTGAAACGGATCCAGCCTCTTCCCTGGGATGCAGAAACGAACGAATAACCTGGGACTTCACTTCAGTTCATGGATATGGATAATGGTTGCTGGAAGGCAGTTGTCTGAGGATCTCTGTGTTTCTGCATGTCTCTTGAGGAAAGGCACGGATTGACTTTGTGTTGGACCATTTTTCCAAGGCTGTTTGCATGGTGAACAGCCTCGGAAGGGAGAGATGATGTCTCCCTCTGGAGCAAAACGTGCTTACTACCAGTACAAACGACGTGGAGCTCCCGACCTTGGATGCTCAGCTGTCACCTGCCCCTCTTTACATCACCCCATGGGGCTCAGAGAACTGGCGTAAGAAGAAGCTGATATTTTAGCTGATATTCTTAACGATACTGACACTCAGGCTACTCAAGCAATAAACTGTGAGTAATAAAGTGGCTTTTGTCCCTGACCCAGGAGTCCTTTGTCTTCTGCCAGCATCTGGGAGTCTGTGGCGGGCTTACTTTTTTAGCTTGCAAGTAGAGTAAAAATCTCAGACCTTCCACAGGTCTTGATAATGATGATAATGAGGAGGAAGAAAGAAGTGAAGTGGGTGATGGTGACCGGGACTTAATGGTTTGACCAAACTCATCAAAGCAGCTTTCAAAGAACTCCAGGCTGAATCTTTCCACCCTGCAAACATGGCTTAACAAATTCCGATGGATAATTCTTCAGTGCTGAGGGCTGGATTATAACACACACACACACACACACGCACACGCGCGCACACACACACACACACACACACACACACATCCATCCCTGGCTATGAAGACTGGCAAGGCACTGAATGGCAATGGGGTGTGGGCGCCCTAAAAGATGTCATGAAGGGTATGGGGGGAGGCCCTGGGAGACCCCAGATCCAGTTCAGCTTCTCCCCACTGTAGTGTTCAGCTCACTCTCGCTTTTGACCTTTTTGCTCCTGGTACCTGAGGGACTGGGGTAGTGTCTGCCCTGGGGTCCAGGCTAAAGCTGCTCCCTCCCAGCACCCTGGTGTGGATGTGACACTCACTCACTGCCCAGAGGCCAGAAGGCATACTTTCCCCCAGGGGACAGCTCCAGGTCTTGAGGTCAAGAAGGCTGTACCTAAATACAGCATCCCCAGCTGCTCTTCCTCCCCCACTCATGCACCTGCCATTGCCTGTGGGCAGACACCGCCACAGACCACATCCTCTTGTGGTAACCACAATCGGAAATCCAGGTCTGGCTGGGCCCTGGGGACCCTTAAGGGATGGGCTGGGCCTCCCCAGCTGGTGCAGCTGTGGCTCTGGCTCACCCAGTCCTGCCTCCTGCCCTCTCCCTGGGCTCAGATATGCCAAGGGCTAGATTCAGGCCTGGCCAAAGGAGTCTAGGTCCAGCTGTTCAGCTCAGTGGACCTGCTGCCCAGTGTCTCTGGCTCCTCTGCATCCTGCCCTGGTCCTTCTTTTTTGGAGCGGAGGGCTGTGTTCCTGCCTAGTTACTTCTGCCCTGCTCTGTGTCAGAGGGCACCCCCTGCCTCCTGCCCACTCTCCATCCCACAGGCCACGGAGACACGGCCTGTGGCCACGGTGGACTCCTTTCTCCTAGGCCAAGTCTCCCCAGCTCCCTTCTGTCCCCAAATTCAACCTGCTGGTCCTTCTCATTTCATATTGAGCATTTCAATGTTGGTGCTTTGGGGTGAGGGTTTGAGGCAGAGGGTGACAAAGTATCTATCTAGGGAGCTGATAAAGGTTCTAGAATCTCTTTGAGTCCTGAGTCAAGGCCTGGCTCTGTGGCTCCTGAGTCCCCTCTGAGGGGTCCCCAAGAACCCTGAAATTCCCAGATCCTTTAGTAACACAGAAAACAGGGAAAGAATCCTGCTGCTTCTGTAGATATCACAGACTCACCAACTTGGCAGCCCACAACTAGCTCCTTTACTGATGAGAAACAGGCACAGAGAGAGAGAGTTTCTTTCCTAAGACACACAGCAACTTGGTGTAAAGACTGTGTCCTGGGACTTACTAGGACCAGCCAGAGACCTGGGAGGCCCAGTCTTTGTGGACATGGGGTGAGGCCAGCCTAGAAGTGGAAAAGTTCAACTGCTTTAACCTCCAACTCTCCCAGCCCACTGAGTGGAGTGCAGCCCCAAAGGGGAGAGTCCAGTAGGAGGCAGCAGAGGCCAGTAGTAGAAGGAGGTGAAGCCTAGGAAAGAGCTGGAGCTCAGAGCGGGAGGCAGGCAGAGACCAGGGAAGGGCTCCACTGGCGGGGTCCAGAGCAGGATGAAGGAGCAGGACTCCGGTTCTGCATCTTCCCTGGCACCCACCTCACCCCTGAAACCAGGACTGGGCCTGAGAGGAGGTGAGTGAAGTGAGTTGTGTCCATGTAGGATAGGATCCTGACTTTGCTTACCGTTTTGATGCTTTATTCACCATAGAATACTTTTTGCATTAATTTTGATTTCAAAACGATTGCATTGAATATTATTTATATTGGTTAATGAGCGTTGGGAAACCCCTCTTAAATTTTGCAGGAAAGGAGAGTGTCTTACTTGCCTCATGCCTCGCTCTAGTCCCAGTTGTGTCTGGAAAACGTTAAAAACCCGCTCCCTCCAGCCAGGGGAGGTGAGTGGGCTGGAGTAGGTGTGGTCAGTGCACTGCAGTTCCTGCCTCACCTGACCAGGTGAGTTTAGATATTTGCATAGCAGAATCCTGTTTTTCAGGTCCTTTCCAAAGTCTTGGACTGACCCCTGGGAGGGTTATACTTCCATCATTAGGAGACCCTGCATGACAGGTGATGGCTTTGTAGCAACCACAGCTCCTGTAACTGTTCCACCAGCAACGCTCACTCAGCCCGGTGGCCTCGCTCAGAGAGCCTCAGTGGTCCAGTTCGCCTTATTACATCATAGGAAGCGTTCTACCCTGACGGCTCTTGCAACTAATGTGATTTCTTTTCAATTCTTTTTTTATCATTCCTAAAAGCCAACACATCCTCACATTTATTTCTAACTGTGTGCAGCATACAACAGTAGCTATTGCACTGTATGTTGCAAATTAATGATAGCCTAGTGACTTGTTTTTAAAAGGGGAGTATAAAATAGATATATGATTGCATGAGGTCACCTCATTTTAATGTAGATCTCACCGGACACATCCCTTAATTTCCCGTGATTTAATGATTTTCCTTAAAACACCCATTAACGTGATTACTTCTACTGACAAATAGAGTCAGATGAGTTCTAACAGAAGTACGTCTGAGGAGTATATTTGACAGTGTAGGCTGGCTTTGCCAGTTAGATTACATGGTAGGACTTTTCTGTGGATTAATGATATAAATCGGCAGTCCCAAGTTTTAAAGAAAAAGTATACTTCAAGTACATGACAGCATGGAAACGTTTTCTCAAAAGATACTGGCAAGGAGGCACTACAAATACAGATATTCTAATTTTTCTCAATTTTTAAAATATATGTCTTACACGGGGGCCTCTTAGGGAAGGAGCAGCAGATTGAATAATAAGTTCTGGTCAAGCCTTTTTGATGTGTGTCCCAGAAACTGAGACGTCTAGTAGATGACAAATGGCTAGGTGACCTCTCTGCAGGTGGTTCCTTGGGAAGCTGACTCTGGGATGGAGCCAGCCTGTAGGAGATTCACTAGGAGGAGTCCTTGGGACCAACCATTGTGCAAGCCATGGGTCACAATCAGGGTGGCCCCAAAGGGGAATCAGCTGCAGAACAGGCTCTTCTTCAGTGACCCCATGGGGAACTCTGCCGCTGGAGTGGCCTCTCCCAGTTCTCCCAGGTGGGCTGAGAGCACGGATCTTTGGACCCTCACATGGATCAGGCTTTAGAGGCCAGCTGCCCAGGACAGGAACATTGTACAGGGTGAGGTGGCCTCTCCATTCAGGGAGCTGACAGATGAGGGCAGTTCTTCCAGCAGATGGGGCCATAAGCCTTTGTTCCAGAAGGCGGTGCATCCAGCAATCCACCCCTGGTATCCTCTTGAAGTCAGGTGGTCTCCAGTTCTTTGCTTTCAACAAAATTAAGAGGATAATATAGAGCTGCCAAGAGGAAGATCATTAAAAACAGTCATTTTTGACAATCAAGCACTAATCATTTTTCGGCATAGGACTTAAGAAGGAGTTCAGATCAGTAAGTAACACTACCGCATTTCAAAACTTCTGTGTGTGCATTTCTGTGTTTGAGGCCAAGGTTTTTTGAGCTTCGCATAGCAATGAAAGCCAGGACAGAACTGATGCAGGACACTGTTTCATTCTAGCAGTAAGTCCTATGAATGGATAGATCCGCGAATCGACACTTTTTAATAATTACTTAGGAACATTTGAATGTCTATGTTGCTTTGATCAAATTTTGTCACAAATAAACATAACTCAACGTAGAAGTCACATTATACTTAAAACCACAGGATCTAGAACAAATTTTGAAATGTAAATTTAACAAATGTTTTTATGACCGAGATGTATGACAGGATAATGAATAAGAAACTTTCAGGTATAAACACATGTGAGCAGATAAGACTCAGGAAGGGATGTGGGATGGAAACAAGTTCACAGAGAAGAAAGACAGAGAAAAGAAATCCAAATGTTAGAAGAATTTTTTAAAAGAGTGGATATCAAATAATGATGTATTTGTTCCCACTTGTTATGCGTAAAAGAGAGAAGTGAATGTTTTAGAAACTTTTGATGAAACTGTAGGTGTCACCTTCCAAAGCAGCAGGGTGTCCTGGTGAATCTCAGTTCTTTTAGATGGGGGATGGGCCACAGTGTTGAGAGCTCAGCTGTCTCCCAGCTCCCTCTCCTCACAAGGAGGCCTTTCTCTCATGAAAAAGCCTCCAGTCTCTCTTGGCACAAAATGATCAAAAACTAATAATAAGATAGATGACCATGAGTCAGGGGCCACTCGGGAGCCAGGCACTTTATTTTCTTTTCTTTTCTTTTCTTTTCTTTTCTTTTCTTTTCTTTTCTTTTCTTTTCTTTTCTTTTCTTTTCTTTCCTTTTTTCTTTTCTTCCTTCCTTCCTTCCTTCCTTCCTTCCTTCCTTCCTTCCTCCCTCCCTCCCTCCCTCCCTCTCTCTCTTTTCCTTTTCCTTTTCCTTTTCCTTTCCTTTTTCCTTTTCCTTTGGCATGTTGAATCTTCTCGGCAATGATAAAAGAAGGAAGCGAAGGAGCTGAGCCTGGAGAGGAGATATGACTGTCCTGGGGCTCAGTTAGCAGGGAGACCTCTGGATCCACAGGTGCTGACGACAGTTCTTGTAACTCAGAATGGACGATGTGAGGAAAGCCATTTCTTGTGAGAATGTCAAGATTTTCTTTCTCAACAGAAATGGAAAACCTCTTATGGAGCCAAGTGATTGCCAGGGCACCAGCTGTCCCAGTGTTAACCCAGTTCTTTCTGGAATCTCGTTCCGGAGAACACAGCCTTTGGGATATCTGAGATGGATAGCCGTGCCTGCTGGGGTAGGTCTTTGCCACAGAATAGGTGATCTTGAATGTCACCATCACGTACAATAGCTACAAAAGTCACACTGAAACTGGTGAGATTTTGTTCTTATCCATCCTGATGAGCAGTTGTTTGCCAGTTTATCATACAGAACGTTCTGACTACGTGCTGCATGCGTTGCATTTTTGCATTGGCGTGTCATGCACTGGAATGCAGATCTTTTCATTTTCTGGTCCCTGTCTGTAAGTCAGCTGGTGACTCTGCGGTCAGCCACTGTCTTGCCGTCCCTCCACATAGAGTTCTAGGGTCTGAATGATCTCCAATGGGTCAAAAAATGAAAATAGACTCAACAAGTGGATGTGGTCTTATAGCGCACATGAACACAGTCCGTTCTTGTGGAACTTTTGTAAAATTTCCATAACCCAAGGTTTTAAAAAATTGAGGCTGAGAAAGGATGGATTGAAGAGAACCAATGAGCAGATGTTGGTGTGTGCATCCTGAGGATACTGACTGGTTAAAAGTTAATCTGTTCTAAAAATAAAATAAAATAAAGTAAAAATAATTCATCAGTTCTAGGAGATATTTATAAGGAGCTCATGCTTTAAAGAACAGTGTGAGTCATTACCTAAATTTGTGGTTTCAGAGAAGGGCTCAGTCTCAGGGGACACAGAGAGGGAGAGGCAGCTCCTACACACTCAGCTCCAGCTCCCTGGAGGGTTTACACAGCCAGATAGATGTGGGGGATGTGTCTTCCAAGAAACCAGACAGGCACAGTCCCTGGGGCCTCCACTGGGCTGGTCTACCCAAGGAGAATTCCAGCAGGGCTGTCCTATGAGAGCCATCTGTCTCCTCTTATGCATGATACGATTACATTGAAACCATGTGAGGCATTTCTAAACCTTTTGTGTCTAATACAAGACTGCCAACAGTCCCCATAGCTCTGAACACGTCTTAAGCCACTATTTTTCTATCAGGATCAGCAGATGTCCTGGGAGGACAGAGAACCTGTTCAATCTTCCAGGCCTGGAGGGGCCAGGCCAGGATCAGGGAGGACTCCTGACACCAAAGCAAGAACTAAGCTGCTGAGAGGGTGGGTAAGAAGAGTGCCAGGTCTGGGTGGCAGGTTTGTGTTCCACTTCCCCAATGATTTGTGTCACCGTGAGTCATTGCCAGCCACTCCCACTGCCATCACCTACAGCACAGTAATAGTCAGCCTCGTCCTCGGCCCTGGCCCCGCTGATGGTCAGGGTGGCTGTGTTCCCTGAGCTGGAGCCTGAGAATCGGTCAGGGATCCCTGAGGGCCGCTTGCTATTATCATAGATGACCAGCACAGGGGCCTGGCCTGGCTTCTGCTGGTACCACTGAACGTATTTACTTCCAATATTGTTTCCTTCACAGGTGATCCTTACTGTCTGTCCTGAAGCCACAGACAGTGAGGGTGGCTGAGTCAGCTCATAGGACGCCACGAAGCCTGCAAGAGAGAAAAGGAGAGTTGAGCTTCCAGAGCTGAGTCTCATTTCCAGGAGATACAGTCTGCCTGGCCTGGACCGAGCTCCAGAGTTCCATTGAGTTCACAGGATGCCCTAAATCCCTATCTATCCTAATCCCAGTGGCCCTTGTCCCTGGCTGTAGGATGGTCATTAGCATCCCGCCCCCACTGGCATCTCACTGCTGAGCTCAGAGTCAGGGCCAGGCTTGTCCTGACTCTGGGGCTGGGGTTGGGTGTGAGCCTGGGTGCAGCACCTGTGCAGTGAGCCAGCAGGCCAAGCAGGAGAGGGGTCCAGGCCATGGTAGAAGCAGCTCAGTTCTGCTCTCTGGGGCCTGAGGCTGGGCAGGTTTCCTCAGGCCTCTCTTATCCCCTTGCTGGAGAGAGGGGCTGGGTATGCAAATCAAGTCGGGTCAGGGGTGCTCCTGAGCAGCTTGTGGTTTCAGTAAAGGCCTCAGCCTCAAGGGAAACAGAAAGGGGATGAGCAGACCCTGCACACGCTATCATAGCCGAGGGAATTCTGGTCCACTGTCTGGTGCCATAGTCTGGGGCTGTCACATCAACCACATGACCTCACTCCCGGACAGACCTGGTCACTGAGAGTTCAGAGGTGACATGTCTGCATTTTCTGAACAATTATAGAATGGTCACTATAGAGTGACCATACGAGCCTTAGATCAGTGCAGTCCTCCCCGGATCAGAGTCTCTGAGCCTCATAACCTGAGTCCATTCCCACTTTGACCAGTGCACGCAGAGCCTCTGAGGTGCTGAAAGTTTCTGTCCTTGGTGAAGGTCCTGGGGTTGGTGCTGTGCCTCTGTAACCCACCCCTGACCCCGTGTGCACAGGGACAGATCTTCTGGTGAGGAAAGTTGAAGAGTAACAGAACTATAGCACGGATGGGGTGGGCTAGAGAGGAATGGAGTCTCTGGATTGATGCTGGAGGAACAGGCAGCGTCGACATAAACAGATCCGACAGACATGGGGTCAGATTTTACATAAAATCGATAGTGTGGGAAACACACATTCTTTTGCCCAGCTGTGACGCGGTGGGTAACAACCCCCTGCACGTGAGAACCCTGATGCCCAGCCCCCCCACCATGTCTCTGCCAGGTGGTCTCCGCTGCCACCTGGTGTCCGCTGAGCCCTGGCTGTGCAGGTGCAGGGGGGATTCTAGGTCCAGGTGTGTGTAGGTTCAGAACCTAAGGGGAAGGTTCTGCTTCTGTGACTCACAGACTACTGGCCCGGGGATAAATGACCACTCTCTTTGATGTGACCCCTGCCTTTCTCAAGAGCAGGAACAGGAGGCTCAGATCACCCATGAAAACATGATCAGGTTCATTTAGAGGAGGAGAGGGCAGGGCTTACCTGGAGCATCACTGCACATATCTCTGGGGTGGTGGGTGGTCATGGGTCTGGTTCCGTGTCTTGGACCAGGGCACACAGGACTCAGTGGCTGCCTCTCACCGGTGCGCTCTGCTGCTGTAGGGCCCACGTAAGGTGGAGGAGGCTACTGCTCCACAGACAGACACAGGAGAACACTCATGGGCAAACATTGATTCGGACCAACTTCACTGACACACGTTCCATCCTGGGGAAACAGTGTGAACAGGACACAGATCCTGCCTCTGAGGTCCCACTGTGTGGTTGGGTCAGCATAGTGAACACACTCGTTTGAGTGACACAGCAGGCAGACTCCCCTCCTTCTCCCTTTATCTTCCTTAAATATTCTTTTATGCACAGGGAATTGCTAATCTCAGTTTCCTATTGGCCAGGATTCACCTTGTGCACAGTGTTGGTCCATGGATGTCTCAGCCGACTGGGCCTTTTTCCAATGAACTTTTGCTCTTGTGACATGAATAAACAGACTAGATTCAGGCAGTGCCTTTCCTCTTGAACCTGGATGTGATAGCTGGAGCTGCAGCAGCCGTCCTGAGCTCTGTCTTCACACAGAATGAAAGCGAAGCCTTTGCCGTCGTGATGGGGGACCAGAAAGTGAGAAAGATCTGGGCCCTCATTGAATCCCTGAGGATCTGGTGAACAACAAACTGACTCCAGACTTAATGTTGCAGGAGAAGAATAAGCTCCTGTCTCTTCATGCTTCTGATTGTCACGTGTGTGTTCTTGCATTAAAAAAAGTTCATGACTAATGAGGGTAATAATGAATACAAATCAATCAATAATTTGAATGAGGATAAGGAAACAATTGTGCGGCTCTTGGTGATACCAGGCAAAAAATGACAACCAGGTACTGTGCGGTGAGAGGCTTAGGAGGCCTCTCCGGTGAGGTGACACTGGAGCTGCTCTCAGGACGGGAATATGAACACGGAACAGGAATATGTTTGGGGAAAGTGAGGTCATTAGCCTGTGGGGAGGGCCTGGTTGTTCTGAAAATGAAAGGCAGTTAGAACAGTTTCTCTTCTTTTTTGAAAGATACTCAGTGGGTAAAGACTTAAAAATGGACAAAATTTTTTTGTTGTCATTGTTGCTTCGTTTTGTTTTGCTTTTATGATTCTGGAGGCATCACTTCACTCTCTTCTATTTGCGCTGTCTGGAAGGAGAGCTCGGCTCTGATCACTCTGCCCCCTCTCTGTACGAAACCCGTGTCCTCTCTCTGACTGCTTTTATGATTGTGCATTTGACGCTGGTTTAAGGAATTTGGTCACGAGGCGATTACGAGCTTCCTTCCTAAAGGGTCTGATTCCTTCTTCAGGAGCCCGTCTTAGTTGCCAGGCAGCCCTGTCTCTTGTAACCTAAGTCCCTTCCTCTGGGGTCACCGTGGAGAGCAATGGACATGGTCCCCAGAGCTTCCTGACCCACTGCACATTCCGTAGTGTCCCGTGGGAATATCACCATCCCGTACATTGAAAGGGACTTAGTTTTTTCGAGACGTAGAAGCCCTCCTTTAGTGAAAGGTAAAAATGCCTTCAGCTGCTGAGACCCCTCGCTGAAAGGAAAAAAACAGTCAACCCCTGCCTAACCTCACACCACCCTCGATACAGCCAGTCAGGTAGGGACAAGTCTGCATTTCCGCACCTGCTCGGTACAAATACCCGCCTCCCCAGAGTTCGGGGCCCTGGTTCCCACACTGCTGCGTCAGTGTCGGTCGAGAGTCCGGACTCGAGTCTGAATCAAAACCTTCATGTGTTTGCATCGCTGTTGGCTCCTGGGTGGTCTCCTGGGATTCGCAACTTTGGGCTCAACAATAGATGTAAACACACACACAATAGCTATAAAGAGAACGAAGTAATGACAAAGGAACGAGGAACATGAGATACAGGGACACTGAAGAGTGAAATGGGACGTAAACAGTGGAAAGACACAGATACAGGAAGGCGTTGGGGGCAAAGGGAGACTGAGGAGAAAGTTCGCCTCCTCAGGACGCTCTCACTCCCACCCAGACTCCCTGGCACACTCTCGGCCACATCAGCTCCAAGTACCTCCATGTGCAGGTCCTGTGACCTGTTTCAGCTGCTCCCTGGGTTAATCCATCAACAGGTCATCTGCCCCAGAGATACCCCAAATGACAGAAAGGCACGAAAGGACATTCCTCCTCGAGACTTTGGGAAGTCCACTGGCCACACTGGTACTTCTTCCTCTTTTTTTCTGTTTTCAACAGCCAAATTGAACATAATTGATGTCCCAGAAGTACTTCGCATAGAAATTTTCGCATCTGGTCTCAGAATCACATACAGTCTCCGAAAACCAAGCGTCAGGTATAGAATACACAACGAAAGGGACACTTCTTCCCACCGTTCACTTCTCACTGACAAATTAGAGTTGACCATGGCCTCCTATCGAAACCCAGACTTGGTTGTCACCAGGACCTCTCCCTTGTGGGGTCTCAGGGAGAAAACAAGATGATGAGATTAGCAAAGGGAAGAATCACGGTTCTCAGTGTCCTCGGGAGAAAAAGAGAGACCCTCACTCTGAGTCCCTGAGTCACTTCTCATTTGGGTTTGGCCGTCAAACTCTGGGCTGCCCCATAGTAACACTCAGCCTCGTCCTCAGAATGGAATCTGGAGATGGTTAAGCAGCGGCCAGCCCCAGAGCTGGGGCATGAGAAGCGATTGGAGATCCCATGCCCGTTGCTGTGGCTTCCGTCACTCTTAACCTTCGTCACATACTGAGGGGCCTCCCCTGCAGTCTGTTGATAGCCATAAAGGTAGGAGGTGCGTGCTCACTGCTTAGGGAGTAGGTGAGCTTGGCAGGGCTGCCAGGGAGGTGGATGCAGATGCTCAGAACAACCATAGCACAGAAGCCTAGGAACATACAGAAATGAGGCTGAATGCACCAGAGTGGGAAAAAGGTTCCTCAGGACTGTGCTTAGAGGGGAAAAATATCAGGCAGGGGAACCCCTGAGTGCCCTGAGGCAATCTGACCTTTGGGGAAAACCAGGAGGGGCAGGAGGTAGAAGAGAACCCAGTCCCTGGTGGGGAGGGATGTCCAGGCTGTCTGCCCTGAGGCCACCAGGTTGGGACTGGCCTCTCCCAGCTCCTGTCTTATCCTCTCTGCTTGCAGCTCCAGAAGGAGGAGCCTGAATGCGCATCTCTTCCCTTCTGCTCCCAGTGTGTCTGTCTCCACTCTCTCTGAGCTCTGAGCCTGCTGGCCTCCTGCTGGTAACTTCCTGAGGACAGAGGGAGGGCAGGTGGGGGCATCAGAGTGGAAAGTTCATTCTGTGCGACACAAGTGTCTTGAAAAGGGCATCAGTCACGCCCTTTGCACTGAGCACAGCCCTGGGGGATTGGACCCTTAGGGTCCTCAAACCAAGACCCACAGTGACCCCTGCTGCTCCCAGGGTGAATGTCATCCTCCACATGTGGCTAATTCAGCAGGATGACTACCTTGGAGCCCTTAATGGATGCTGTTTCTCCCGAACCCCCTCACTTGACATCATAAGAACCCAATATCAACTCTGCCTAAGGCACATCCTCTCCTCCGGTAATGAGGAGGGAGCCTCCACTGTGAGGTGAATACATTTTCCAAAGTCCCCCAGACAGTGATGATGAGTCAAGATTCCAATCCAGGACAATGACCTCAGAGCCTGACTTTTGAGCCTCCATTCTTCCCTGCCCCTCACCATCCCCCATATTTGTATCATCTCATTCCCCTAGATCCCTGAGTCCTTCCTGTCAAACCCTCTCATCTGTATCCATGTGCTCTGTCCTCCCCGAGTCTGTTCTGAGGAGCTCTCAGACCTTCACAGAGTTGGAATTTGCATCACCCAGAAACACGGGACTGCCTTTGGACAGAGGTGGGAACACTCACTCGGCTCCCTCTGCGGTACATGACATAGGATACATGTCAGTGGGACATTGGGAATCAGGGGACGGACTGGCTGGCCTCCTCATGTCAGGCTTGTCTCCTGACAGATCAGAATTTCTTTTCCAACATGGTCAAGGCCATTGACTTACATCAACTGTCAGAAAAGGAAGTGAAACTTCATTTTAATAAATATGATCAGCAAGATGCAGGTTTACCTAATCTCCAGAGCTAACGTATTTGTTTTCAAGCCTAGGCCTGCTGAGGGTATTATTCGTTTACAAATGCTGAAGACGTACTTAGGAAGGATGCGTGAAGCGCGGTGCTGACACCTGTGCAGAGACAGACCCCATGGCTCCCCCCTCAGAGTTGGGCCTAAAGAGATTATGGAAGATAAGACGTGGGCTCTGTGCTTCAGACATACCCACGACTGTTCCCAGCTGAGCGAGTGACGCATGTCCTCTTCCAACCTTCCTGCCAGATACTTCCACTCCTCCCACGTCACACCTCAGAGTCTCTCCATGGATCCCCTGGCCCTCCTGCTGGCCACTTCTCACACTAATGCTCTGGGTCATGACATCAAGGGAGATGACCTCTCAGTACTATCCAGGGAGGATTGACCTTCATGAACATGACCGGTCCTTGTGGATTAGGCAGAGAGATCCCTTTTTAGAAAATGGCTAGACTTTCGAATTCAATAAAATAGTCCTCATGATCCTCCTTTCCTCTAATCACTGCGCAAAATAGAACTTAATGACTGTGTGAGGTGTACGGAAATGACCTCCCCAATGAAAGAGGTTTTTGTAGCAATATTTATTTAAAAATTTACTCGAACCGTTGTCCTTTATTACACTGAGTGATAATAAAAATGTGTTTGATGGCTCAGATTCATCTTCAAAGTTATAGTTGTACCTAATACCTTGTCTTTGAAAGAAAGTAGTGTAGTGTGTATTAGGAGGGAGGGAGAGGACTTCTATGGAGAGTAACCACACAGGAAATCTGGTCACAAATTCTTCACTGGGCAGGTCATGGTGGGTAGTCACACCCCAGGCCTATGACTTCTTTAGTCAAGGAATTAACTGCCTCAGGCAAGACGACCCATTGTTTCTGTGCATCTAGGTTGCACTCCTTGATTTTCTGTGCACAAAAGACGCTGTTAAGCCATTATTCTTGGGAGAATTTGAGATCTTTCTCTCCAGAATATATCATCAGTTTGGCTCATATAAACTCATAAAAATTCTTCAAGTTTTGGATGTTTCAAACATCGACACTAGAAACATGTTATAAAAATTTCCTCATTTTGCGGTGGCTGGAGAATTACTGTTTAGAAATTAATTACTTGATGGGAATTACTGTTTGGCTATCGCCAGAGGAACACAGGCTACTAACTGTGGAAACATCACATTCTAACAAGCTTTCTCCTTCTGTTCCCCCGCTTGCACGCCTGACCAGTGGGTTGACAGGTAGTGAATAGAAGAAAAATAGACCTTTGTGTTCAGACAGAATGAGAATGGGGTTTGGGGCTTAAAAACCCTGCACCTCTACATTTCGGGGCTGCTAAATTGGGGTCTGTGTACTCCTGGCAGACCCAGCAACTGAATGAAGAGTGTGATTCCTGTAAGTCACTGAGTCCTGGTGGTCCGTGTGTCTTTCGGGGGCTGCGGCCACAACAATTTCTCCGTGCACTCAGTAGTCTTGGTTTGGTGAAAAGTGGAGCAGCGTTTCTCCCTAGCAAGGCATGATGGTCATGAGACTGTACCCTCCAACAGACCCTGGCAGCCATAAGGTCATACTGCAGGCACAGTTACCCCAAAGACATTCATCTAACCAGCTCGGTCCAAAAGGTGGGCCACAAGCCACAGGCACCTGTTGAGTATGAAATATGGGTCTTCCCAGTAGATATGGGCTGTAGTTCTGAAATACTCACTTCATTTCAAAGACTCAGAATAAATGTAATGTAAAATATTTAATTTTTGTATTTAATTCATACCGAAATATTTTCATCTAATTGAATTAAAATAGGTTATGAAAACTAATTCAACCCGTTTCATCTCATCTCTTAAATGGAGCTACTGTCAAATTTTAAATAACATATGCAGTTCAAATTTTATTTCCATTAGACAGGACGTCACTGCAAAGCCACTTGCTTTTGAAAAAAGAGAGAGAACTTTCTGGCACCTCATGGACAGGCCAACTCTGAGCTTTGTAAGCAGCATGAGAAGCCCCAGGCTGGTGGTGAAGAGCAAGAACTGTGGGGTCAAAGACCTCAGTTTGCTGCTGGGTCAGCTGCTTTCTAGTTCTGATTTCAAATGGAGATCACATGCCTCTGTGTCTCAGCTTCTAGGGGATGAGAAAAGAAAGAAATTGGGAGTTTCCGATAATGGATGAAGTGTTCCTTTCATGGGCATAAAAAACATTCTGAAACTATAGAGTGTAATAGATGCACAGCTTGTGAATATAGTAAAAAACAATAAATCAGAGACCTTAAATTGATAAATATTATGGAATCTGAGTGTCGGTGAATATAACTCACTCTCAAATGATTCAAAAAATGAATTAGTTATATGTGTGTTATATATGTGTATTTATGTGCATGTATATACCTATGCGTATATACACATACAAACCATATATGCACAGGTAACACATAGACAGACTATCCGTATTCATATAGAAGCTGAGAGATGAAAAATAAAAAAATACGATAAAACACAAATATGGCAAAATATTAGTAACTGGTGAATCAACCAAAATGATAAAAAAGAGTTCTTTTGTTATATTTAAATTTTAAGTTTGCACTTATTTCAAAATAAAATAATAACAAGGGAAAGAAAGGAAAGCCTGAGTTTAGGAGTGAAGGGACTTGACTGAACTCAGAAGAGGTTTTGGTCTCACTTCCCCATGAACTTGCACCACTGTGGCGAGTACTACCACTTCTATAAGAGCTACAGTAATAATCAGCCTCATCTTCAGCCTGGAGCCCAGAGATGGTCAAGGAGGCGGTGGTGCCAGACTTGGAGCCAGAGAATCGGTCGGGAATTCCGGAGGCCCGAGTGTTGACATAATAAATCAGCAGTTTGGGGGCTGTGCCTGTGCGCTGTTGGTACCAGGAGACTTCATTATTACTCCCAATGTCATTGCTGGTGCCAGCACAGGAGATGGTGACTGTCTGTCCCAGAGCCCCGGACACTGAGGAAGGCTGAGTCAGAGCTGACTGGGCCCAGGACCCTGAAAAAGGCAAAAACACACTCTTGTGAGGTCAGTGTTAGGACCCGGGTGAGCCTGAGGAAGGGGAGACAAAGGATCAGACCAGATATCCCCATATTCCCATCCCTGGAGGCCTTACCTGTGCCCTGAGAGAGGAGGCTGAGGAGGAGCAGAGCCCAGGCCATGGTGGAGATGCCCTAAGACAGTTCCCTCCTGAGCCTCCAACCCTGGGTGGCTCCCCAGACCTGTCTTATCCCCTTCTCCTGCCTCAGAGGAGGGAGGGGCCTCCATGCAAATCTCCTTCTTGTACTTGCCTCTCCTCACCCCCCTCAAACCTGGCACTTGATTCCAGAAATCTCTACATCTTTGGATAGGAGAAGGTAGGTGAAGGGAAGGAAACACTTTGACAAGTATATTCTGAGAGACACAAACACATAATGTTTATACCTGATTTACAGGGAGAAAGGGCTGCTGAAGTCTTTCATGCGAATGAGGTCTTGGACCTCAGTGTCTATGCTGTGAGGTGACTTTGTGTCTCTGTGACCCTCACAAGCTGGAGACACGCTTGGCAGCACCCTCAGCTGAGTGCCTACTGCCTCTCCTGTCCCCATTTTGACCTGGCTCTCAATTCTAGATGTTTCTACATCCCTGGACAGCAGAGTTCATTTGAGAAAATTAAAGCTCTTTGATATGATTTTTCTTGCTCAAGACACACTGAAACCATTATTGTTGTCACCCTTGGATGTTCCTGTCTTTTCTACTCTGAGAGTCAGGGTGGTTCTTAGCTGGGCTGTCCAGGGCCTTCCCCTTCAAGATGTCTAGGACTGGGGTGAGGTTAGGGTCTGAGGTTGCCGAGGAGAAATCCAATCCCTCTGCTACCCAAGGACCACAGGCAAAGCTGGGGTTTCTATTCTTCTTTAGCCCGTCCTTGGTCCTCCTCAGATGAAGTGAGCAGTTGTGGATCTTTCGTTCCAGACTCTACAGTGTCTGAGGCCCAGGGACTTTTACTGTCACTTGTATAGGTAGAAATATTGGGACACAACAGACACAGGAGACCCCCTTTCCTCCAAGTCCTACTAGGAGGGTCTCAGAGTAAACGCCCATGAAGACTTCATTCAGGTCAGGGTGTAACCCACAGCCAGTGCCTCCCACACCCAGACACCTCCGCCCTCTGGTGGCCTTGCTGGTGTGGGTCTCTATGAAAATTCCACCATCTCCAGCCAGATGACGGGTACCTGAACTGGATAAACTTCTTAAAGTGACAAATTCTAGAGAGCTCTCATATTGGTGTGATAACTAGACATGTAGACACAGTTACTACGATGAAAGGACAGAAATTAGAACAAAAGTCAAAGTCCACTCAGACCCCTTCTTGTTTACCTTCAGATGTTTGCAGATATTGTGGAGGGAAAAAAGGACATTGGAAGTACGGTTGCCCTGCACTTAGAAAGAAAAATAGAAACAGAAATAAGACTTGTCTTAAAACTTTTGAGTTTGCTATTTAGCTTTTTGGGTCTTATAGTTGCTACAACAAACAGGTTAATTCAGATGGGAATTAAGAAGAAAGGCAGAAGAGAACGTTAGAAAACTTCCCAAAGGTGCTGTAACGCAGAAGCTCCCGGCCAGGAACCTCACCTTGGCCTTGGATACTCTGAAAAGCCACCAGCGGTGTGAGACTTGCCATTTGTCACTCACACTACAAGGAGGCTTCAGCACGTGGTGGGGTGGAGCTACAGGAAAGGCAGCCTGACAGGAGCAGACATTGTTTCCTGTGCAAGCGGAGGGGAGGATGCAGTCCTCTGCCTCCCGTGTCAGAGGAGGGGCCGTGTCTGAACTAACTCCACAGGTGGAAAGTTGTAAAAGGTTATTGGGATAGGACACTTGGTGTATTTCCATAGGTTTTAAAGGATTTAATAATTTTGACCAGAAATTTGGCCCTATTGGGAAACTCATATCAGAGTCTGATGGGAACGTTTTGAAAATCTCAGTAGGTCTTGTTGCTGGGACATGTGTGTGTGTGTGTGTGTGTGTGTGTGTGTGTGTGTACATATGTATACATATACACACATTTACATATATAGGTCATATTGATTCAGGACAGGGTAGCTCTTAATAACTGAGTCTTTCCCCCCCTTCATCTCTCAGTCCCTCCCACTCTCTGCCTCTGAGAGGAAACCCCACTCTGGGGAGTGTTACCCCTTTTCCAATAAACTTTCCTTTTCACATTAACTTGGGCATGTGTTGAATTCTGTCTACTCTCTCTGCCAAAAGACGCTCTTCTTCTCCTAATGCAAGGCTTGGTCCCCCTATAACTCAAGAAAATTTACCCTGTCCTGAATCAATATGATACACACACACACACACACACACACACACACACACACACACACATATATATGCATAAAATAGTTTTCCAAAATCTTTTGGTAACTTTAAGCTTCACAGTTTTACTAAGTTAAATGGTGAAAATTATTGAATATCTAGATATTTTGAAATAAAATGAAATTCTGAAACATTAATAGACTAATCTAACCTGCTTTTGGCTTCTTATTATACAGAAAAACGAAAAGATAAATTTGGATTAGTTAATACATATACTTTGTAATTTATGAAAAATATGTTTCTAAAAATTGTAAATAATTGTCAGCGAGAGCCTATATTTCCAAAGATTATAAAATGTATTCATGAGTTTGCCGATTTAAATAATAGTAATTGCTTATATTTTAGTGGTCATTAGAAATTGAGGTTCCTAAGGGCGAAGAATTCCAATTAAGATGGAAAAACACTTTGTTTTTGGTAATAGAAGGTAGAAAGTATGAAAAGACATTTTGAAGGAAATTAAAGGAAAGTGGTTTGTCCTACAGTGGGTTATTTCTGAATGAGTTAAGAAACAAACTTAAAAATAAGAGAGTTCATTCTGTGAAACGCAAGTGTCTTCTAAGGGGCATCAGTCAGGCCCTTTGCACTGAGCACAGCCCTGGGGGATTGGACCCCTTAGGGTCCTCAAACCAGGACCCTCAGTGACCCCTGGTGCCCGCAGCCTGAATTTCATCCTCCCCATGTGGCTAAGTCAGCAGGGTGACTTCCTTGGAGCCCTTAATGGGTGCTGACTGTCGGTGTTTCTCCCGAAGCCCATCACTCGATATCATAAAACCCAACATCAACCCTCTGCTGAAGGCACGGCCTCTCCTCCAGTCTGATGAGGAGGGAGCCATCACGGTGAGGTTAATGAATTTTCCAAATTTTCCCACACAGTGATGGTGGGTCAGGTTTCCAAGTGCATATGCTGAACCCAGAGTCTGACCTTTCAATCCCCTCCCTGCCTTGCAATTCACCTTCCCCCATTTCGTCATCCTTTCCTTTCCCGTATTCCTGAGCCTCCCTTGTCATAACGCTCAGGGAGAATGTGGCATCTGGATAGAGCTCAGGTTTCCATGCTGTGGGAATCTGTGTTTAGCGGGATGTGGACCGTGTGGACAGAGGAGGGACACTCAGTCTGTTCCTCCATGACAGACGACTCTGGATCATGTTTCAAAGACACATGGAGAATCAGGTGATTGGTCAGGCAACCTGTGTCAGGCTCCTATCCTGACATTGAGATCAGGATTTCTTTCCCTTTTTTTGTTTCTCTTTTGTCTTTTTGTATTTTTCTCTGAAACAAATTTTTATGTAAAAGAATACTGTTTGTTTGTTTTTTGTGTGTTTGTTTGTTTGTTTGTTTGTTTTTAATTAGTTTTTTTTCTGTCACTACTATTTGACCCCTTTTACTCCTCTATCTCCCCCTTACGCCTCCCTTCCTATCCTATAGAAACCAGTAGTCTATGGTTCATGTTCGTGAGTCTCTATTACTTTGTCCTATTTGTTTCTTGCTTTTAGCTTTATAAGGGTTACTTTTCTTACATAATCAAGGCCATTGAGTTGGATAACGGCCAGTATCAGAAGACAAACTTTTTAATTTTATGACACATAATTGGCAAGAAAACATGTTTGACCTCAAATCCCTGAAAGATTTGTCGATTTGAAAAATAGTCCTGCTAAGGATGTCATGAATCAAATTCACTTTAATAAACTCATGATGTCTACATAGAATTGATGTGTGGAGTGATGTGTGGTGATACCTGTGCCAAGACAGAAAGACCCCATGGCTCACCCCGCAGAGTCGGGTCTAAAGAGACAATGGAAAACAAGACGAGTGCTACGTGCCTCAGACATGTCCACGACTGTTCCCAGCTGAGCGGGTGACACATGGCTTCTCCCCAGCTTCACATATCTGAAGCTTCCACTCCTCACACGTCACACCTCAGGGTCTCCCCATGGGATCCACTGGCCCTCTGGCTGGACGGTTCTCACACCCACGCCCTGGGTCATGACATCGTGGGAGATGACCTCTCAGTACCATCAGGGAGAACTGACCTTCCTACATACGCCCTGAGGCAGAGAGAGCAGTGATCCCTCGCGTTAGTCAGAGAGGTACCAAGAGGGGTTCATATCAGGGCTGAGCCAGGTCAGTAAAACATTTCTTAGGATCCTCCTTTTCTCTAGACGTAAAGCCTGACTTTACGACTGGTCATGAGGTTCATGGAACCGTTCGTCCCACAGAGAAACATGCTTGGAGCAATATCCATCAGAACAGTTCACAGGCACGATTGTCATTCATTACACGGACTCATGATGAAACCTGTTGGGTCCCACTGATCAACTTTAAAATTGAAGTTGTATTTCATGTCAGCTGTTGGATGAGGGACTAGTGTGGACTCAGGTTATAAAGTTCCCTTGTCTCTGGGAGACTCAGTAGTCACGGTGTGGGTGGAAATCAGAGTGGAGGGGCCATTCCTCCTCAGTCTGTCATCTGGGTCATGGGACCCTCCATCGCCTCCCGGTGGCTGTGAGCAGATGTGGCAGTGACAGTGGCACCAAGGACACCTCATCCCTCTACACTGTTCTGTCCAATATGGTGGCCACAGGCCACAGGCAGCAGATGAGCATGAACTTGACTTGTCCCAGGGAGGAGGTGCTCATCTACACCTAAGATTTCAAACATTTAGTCTAAAAATAATGTGAGAGATATTAATGTTTTTCTATTTGGTCCATGTTGAAATGATAACATGATCAACAAATTGAATTAAATCATAGGTTATGGGACGTGGTTCCATCGTGTAGCAGTTAACACTTCTGCTTTACACGTCGAAAGTCCTGGGTTCACACCTCAGCAGAGCCCCAGTCAATGGTCTACGGCCATGCCACCCTGAACAAGCCCGATGTCTGATCTCGGATACTCCTCAGGGTCGTGCCTGGAAATACTTGGATGGGAGACCATTGGGGAAGACCAGGTGCTGTACCCATAAATAACAATAATGAGGTAAAATAAGAGATAGATTATGAAAGCCAATTCCGCTCATTTCCTCACGCACGCGTACACACGCACACACGACGTGCACACAGGCCCTCAGATGCACTGACCTTTGCACAGCTCAAAGGAGGCACATCCAGGAGACTGACGACATGGTCACGAGGCCTTTGGGCCCAGAGACATGGTCCTGCTCCTTCAACAGAGACATCACAATGTCCCCGCAGAGCTACGGCAGAACCACTTCATGCTTGTGAAGATGGTGATTTCTGTCATCTCATCCCCCTTATCTCACTAGCGTGAGCCCTGAGTGTGACTACTGGTGGAGGTAGGGGTACCTAGTTCTGTGGAAACCGCAAGCCTACCCTGCACATGTTGACATTGGTGTGTATCCTCTGACACGTCCACAGAGGCCAGGATGGAGACCTGAGTGGCAGGTGAGGACAGCTGGGCCGTAGGGATGGCTGTGCTTGGTGTCACTGATGGATGGAGACTCTGGGGCAGAGTATAGCAACACCTCACACAGATCCCACCACCTCAGCCCAGAAACCCACAAGATTAAAATTAACGGGGTTTTAGACTTATCACGTACCCTCGCAGGCGAACAGGGTCAGGAGTACTGGGACCTCGGTTTGAAGGTGAAACGCATCAGCTTGGTGACCTGGGGCTTCATCAGGAAGGCAGCTGCCATTCAGTGCTTCACCGTAGATGTGAGGCTGTTGCCTCATTCGTGACCTGACTGGAGGCTATGGAGGCCACCTTGTCACAGGCCAGAGATTCTCACCTGAGCTCTGGATTGCAGGTTAGGAGGAGGGATGCCATGCCCAGTGTGACTGATCCTCAGGAGACCAGCAGCACAGACACCACGGGGAGCCATTAGACACGCAGATTCCCAGGCCCGTCATCACCTGCTACAGTGTCATCTGCTTCTTAGGAGACCCCAGGGACTTGGGTGCTCACTGGGTGTCAGAAGCTCTAATCCAGGGCCCATGGAAACTCTCACTTCCTTTCGTGTGTGTCCTCAGGTCCGTCTTAGGCCACCTGTGTCTTGGTGCTTAACTGTCTGGCCCTTCCCAGAGGGGCTGGATTCAGCATGTTTGTGGTTGTTCACGAGACAGTTTTCTCATTCTAGGCAAAGGCAGGGTACGTCGATTCTGTTAATTTGAAGACCGTGTGAGTTGTGTAAAAGTGAGTAAGTTTCGGTTGACAACGGTTAGACTCTGGTGGCCTATTCTGTGTCAACATTGAGAGGCTGAACTCCATTTTGCAGAATGATTTTCTGTCTCTGTTCTGGTTGGGGGGGTGGAAAGATAGATTTCTTGGTAGGACTTGGCGGGTAGAAGGAAGCAGCATCCCCTGTGGAGCTCACGCCACAGCTGAGCGTCTGCTGGGTCACTCCGTGGGAGGAAGCGATGGCCCCGATTCCCTTGGACTCACCATAGGGATGAACCTGACTGTCCTACTGTCTTTCAGAGCCCAGAGCACTTACTGTGTCAGGCCCTTTTTCATTCTGTAAAGATACAGGGAACAATCCGATCGCTTTGGGGATGCTCAGGTGGATACTGGCGACTTAGGTGACAAGCAGAGGTCTGTGGTGTATAGTGGTCTCCTCTGTCCTGATGACCTCATTGGGGACAGCGGTCTGTCTTAGACTGTGCTCCCTGGATGCAGAAGTTGAGATGGCATTTTGCTTTATTACTAATTGATCCTCTGCCATGATTCCATTTTATGTTTGTTTTTTTCTCATTAGCTATAACTCCTTGCCATGTTATGGTCTGAAATGTGAAAGTCTCCATCCAGGTGAGGTTATATCATGTTACGCAGTGTATGGGAACTTTCTTTTCTTTTTCAGGTTGTTGTTTCTTTTCGCTGTCAAGGTCACACATGGTACTTTTATCTACATTAGGAATCATACATATGTATTTGTTAGATTTAGCTTCAGAGAGTGAACTAATTTTCAAAGATATATAAATAATAACAAAGTCTTAAAGTTTTTCCTAGGGGCAGCAATTCTAACATTTTCATTAATTGCTACTGATTCGTACTTTTTCTTGGACCTATTCTTCTGCCTGAAGAGTCCCTGTTATTGTGTCTGGTGACTCTGCTGAGGATTAATGCTGTTAGCTTTTTTTGTATCTGAATTTTTCATTTAGTTTAATGGTTCAATGAGTCCTATGACTCACTGATTCTCTGTTCATTTTCAACGTTGTGTGTGTGTGTGTGTGTGTGTGTGTGTGTGTGTGTGTGTGTGTGTGTTTTAATTTGCAGACTCTATTGCTTTGCCTTCAGGTTCACTAATCTATTCTTCGGCACCTTTGTACCTGCTGTTCATCCCATCCATAGTATTCGTAATCTGAGACATGGTAGTTTTCATCTATGGACATTTGATTGAAATCTTTTTATGTTCTTCTCCGTCTCCTTCTTATATGACCAGTCACTCACACTGCATTTGAATTAAAGTCTGCAATGCAACTGTTTCTTAAATATCCAGGCTTCTCATCAGGCTTTTACGAAGTATTTCAGTCTCTCCTGCTCCACAACTGCATGAGCTATTGCTTAAAATACCTCTCTCTCTCTCTCTCTCTGTCTCTCTCTCTCTCTCTCTCTCTCTCTCTCTCTCTCTCTCTCTCTCTCTCTCTCTCTCTGTCTCTCTCTCTCTCTGTCTCTCTCTCTCTCTGTCTCTCTCTCTCTCCTCTCTTTCTCATCTGGATGCATTTGCAAATATAGTGACATTGATATGATATGTCTTTTGACCAGTTTAATAGAGAGTAACAAATAAACATATTTCTATATTTATCCATACAGTTGCCATATCTAAAGCTTTGCATTTCTTTGTATCGATTCACATTTCTGTCTATTATTAAACAGAAATGTGACCACGGGAACGGGGTGTCCTTTACCATTTCTGCTATCCACATATGCCAGTATCAATACTAGAGGATTTAGCAGTTTGGAAAGTTTGATATTGCTTTCCATTTTGAATACTATTTCCACTGGGTAAAGAATTCCATTTAGACGCATTTTTCCTCTGAGTCTTTAAAGATGTTGCTCCACAATCTGCGTCTCTGCCCTGTTTAATAAGAAATCTGGCCTCATCTTGACCGTTGTCCCTCTGTATACGTAGTGTCTTTTTTCTCTGGCTTCTTGAAAGTGTCTCGTCATCATTTCCTTCTAGCAATTCCGCAAGGTGTGTGTTGCTGCTCCTTCCATGTTTCCAGAGGGGGAGGTTCATTGATCTTCTTGGATGTGTTTGTTTATGGTCTCACGAAATTTGGGAAATTAATGCCTCTCATTGCTTCCAACACTTGTCTATTTGCCAGCTCCTTCCTCCTCTTGTCTCCCTCATGGACCCAAACTACGCACTATGTAGGCTGTGTGAAGTTCTCCTACATTAACTGAAGGTTGATCAGTTTCTCGGTCTGTTTTCTTTCTCTGTTTTATTTTGAATAGTTTCATTCACCGTGTCCTTGATTTCACTACTTTCTTTTGAAGCATCTCCTCTGACATCAGTCTCATTCAGTGTTTTTTTAAATCTCAGACCATGGATTTCATCTTCATAAAATTGATTATACATTTTCGGAGTGTCTTTAATTACTGTTCCTAATACGTCCAATCATCCCTCTACCCACAAATAAAATGAAATAGAATTATAAAGATTGTCTATGTGTCCACGGTGGGTACAGCTCCTACACAGCTGCCTGAGGGCTGGGGGGAGCGGCAGCCTGGAACCTGAGGTCTGGGGACCTGGGCCAGGCCTGCTCACAGCATTGTCTACAGTGCTCATAGGGTGCAGGATTGTGTGACACAGACGGGGAAGGTGGTTTTTGTCTCACTTCCCCATCTGCATGTGTCACTGTGAGCATTATCACTACTGTCCCCAGCAACACAGTAATAGTCAGCCTCGTCTTCATCTTCGACCGCACTGATGGTTAGAGTGTTTGTGTCCCCTGAGTCGGAGCTAGAGAACCGGTCAGGGATTCCTGAGGGCCGGTTATTGTCACCATAGATGACAAGAACGGGGGCCTGACCAGGCTTCTGCTGGAGCCAGTCAGGATATCTTCTTGTCAGGAGCTCTCCCTGGCAGGTGATCCTGACTGTCTGTCCAGGGGCTACAGACACTGCTGGTGGCTGAGACAGGTTAGAAGAGGCCACAGAACCTGTAAGAGAAGAGAGGAGAGGTGAGTGTGGGGGTGAGGACCTCACTCCCAGAGGGCACACACCCTGTCGCATTCCCTGTGCTGAGCTGAACATCAAAGCCAGACTGCTCCCTAATGTCTCTGGAGGCTGACTGCTGGGCAGAAGCACCTGTGCAGAGAGTGAGCACGAGTAGGAGAAGTGTCCAGGCCATGGTGGAGACACCCCTGCCTCTGCCTATCCTCAGCTGGGATGTGGCATCCAGGCTGCCCTTATACTCTGTAAGAAGGGGACCTCATGCAAATCCACTTCCTCCCTCCCTGTGGCCTGATCGGGTGTCTCCTTATTGAGCAGACAAGGGCTTCGTTTATAGGAGGCTGTTTATAGGAGGTCCCTAATCCCAAGGCCTGTGCCAGGTTCCCAGATTTCTCTGTGGTGCTGAGTGAGACAGTGCTGTCCCCTGATTCAATACCTGCACACACACCTGAGGCTGGCGCTGAGCCTCCTCCGGAGGCTTGCAGAGCCGCCTCTGTTCTCCTCTCTAGTGCTGAGGTCATCCGTGAAGCTGAGGGGAGTACTTGAAGAGGCAGTGGTCATGCTGGTGGATAAGAAGGCAGAGTCCATGATGAGACACAGTGAAATTGGTCATGGACCTCACAGGTCATCTTTTTTATTATGTCTTAGAATAAAAGCCATAAAAAACTTTGGGATGTGTGATAAGGCTCAGTTGTGTGATTTATTGAAGAAAAGATTAATACATTGGACCACAACAAAGTTTATATTTCCCTTTGCAACACTCTCTAAAAAGGATTCGAGACAGCTAACAGAAAGATCCCAATAGCCCATACACAACCCGTGTTCAGAGCATAAGAACAACTCTCAGAACTAAGTACAAAGAAGACAACAAAATACAAGGCATTTAGAACATGGAAAATCGATCAGAACAGAGATTTTGTGGAAGAGAATCTAGAGTGACGACAACAAGGATACGGGCCGCCATTCATCATTAGCTACTAGTGAAATGGAAATAAAGCACAGGGCAGTATCACTACACGCCAATCAAAATGGCTAAAGGAAAATAGTGACAACAGCCAGCACTGCCAAGGATGTGGAAACCCGAGATCGCTCAAGCACTTTTGGTAGGAAGGTAAAATGTACAGAAACTCTGGAAAGTTTGGCAACTTTAAAAGAGACAAAACTAAATCTGTGGTTACACACCATGCATCCCAGCAATAACATGTTGGGTTTCTTTTTTTTTTCCGAAAACTATAAACGTATGTTAGCAGAAAAATTCTTCAAATGTTCATCGCACCCTGTGCCTAATGTCCCAAAGTGACAACAACTTTGATGCCATCCATGGTGGATGGTGAAACAGACTGAGGTCCACCCAGACCGTGGAATACCACTCAGCAAGGAATACGGGGGACTCTCCTGCAACAATAAGTTTGAGGAATCGACAGGGGATTCTGCCAAGTGAAAAAGGTCAATCCCAGAAGGCTAAACATCATAGAAATAAATACAAATCTTTATTTCTATAGGGGTTTCCTACAAATACAACATGGGGAGTCGTGAAGATGTTGCCAGGGGTGAGGGGCACAAAGGGCACCTCGTACTGAGGAGATGGATGTTGTCACAAGAGGACACGCAGGGACCCTTGCGGTGATGGAAGTGTTTTGTGTTTTGATTTCATAGTAGGATGCGTGAACCTGCCCGTGAATAACATCACATAGATGTAAACACACACACAATAACTATAAAGAGAAAAAAGGAATGAAAAAGGAACAAAGACCATGAGATACAGAGACACTGAACAGTGAAATAGGATGTAAACAGTGGAAAGACACAGATGTAGGAGTTGGAGGACAGAGGGAGCCTGAGAAGAAAGTTCGCCTCCTCGGCACGCTCTCACTCCGACCCAGCCGCCCTGTCACACTCTCGGCCACATCGGTTCCAAGTAGCTCCATGCGCAGGTCCTGTGACCTGCTTCAGCTCCTCCCTGGGTTGATCTCTCAACAGCTCATCTGCCCAAGAGATACCCCAAATGACAGAAAGGCACGAAAGGACATTCCTTCTTGAGACTTTGTGAAGGCCACTAGCCACACTGGTACTTCTTCCTCTTTTTTCTGTTTTCACAGCCAAATTGAACATAATTGATGTCCCAGAAGGACTTTGCTTATAAATGTTAGCATCTCGTCTCAGAAAAACATAGGAATCTCTGAAAACCAAGCCACAGGTATAGAATAGACAACAAAAGGGACACTTCTTCACACCGTTCACTTGTCATTGTCACATGACAAGAACTGACCATGGCCTCCTATTGAGACCTTGGCTTTGTTGTCACCAGGACCTCTTCCTTGTGGTGTCTCAGGGAGAAAACAGGATGATGGGATTAGCAAAGGGAAAAAATCACAGTTCTCAGTGTCCTGGGGAGGGAGAGACCCTCATCTGAGTGCCTGAGTCACTTCCCTTTTCTATCACTGTGCTATATGTACTGGGTTAGGCCACCAAAGCCACCACAGTAACACTCAGCCTCGTCCTCAGAATGGAATCTGGACATAGTCAAGTAGCGGCCAGCCCCACAGCTGGGGCACAAGAAGCGATTGGAGATCCCGTCCCCCTTGCTGTGGCTTCCATCACTGTTAACCTTCATCACATACTGAGGGGCCTTCCCTGCTGTAGTTCGTACCAATGAAGGTAGAAGGTGCTTGCTCACTGCTCAGAGAGTAGGTAAGCTAGGCCAAGACTTCCAGGGAGGCAGATGCAGGTGGGGGCTGGCTCAGAACAACCATAGCACAGATCCTGGAAACAAATACAGAAATGAGGCTGAATGCACCAGAGGTGGAACAAATGACCCTCAGGTCTGTGCTTAGAGGGGAAAAATATCAGGCAGGGGAACCCCCGAGTGGCCTGGGACACTCTGACCTGTGGGAAAACCTGGAGCAGCAGGGAGAAGAGAACCCAGTCCTGTGGTGAGGAGGGATGTCCAGGCTGTCTGCCCTGAGGCCACCAGGTTGGGACTGGCCTCTCCCAGCTCCTGTCTTATCCTCTCTGCTTGCAGCTGCAGAGGGAGGAGCCTGAAGGCACATCTCTTCTCTTCTGTTCCCAGTGTGTCTGTCTCCACTCTCTCTGAGCTCTGAGCCTGCGGGCCTCCTGATGGTAACTTCCTCAGGTCAGAGGGAGGGCAGGTGGGGGCATCAGAGTGGAGAGTTCATTCTGTGCAACAAGAGTGTCTTCAAAGGGGCATCAGTCACGCCCTACGCACTGATTACAGCCCTGGGGGATTGCAGGAACCATTAGGTCGTCAAACCAGGACCCACAGAGACCCCTGCTGCTCCCAGAGAGAATGTCATCCTCCACATGTGGCTAATTCAGCAGGATGACTACCTTGGAGCCCTTAATGGGTGCTGACTCTTGGTGTTTCTCCCAAACCCCATCACTTGACATCATAAGAACCCAACATCAACCCTCTGCTGAAGGCACGGCCTCTCCTCCAGTCTAATGAGGAGGGAGCCTCCACTGTGATGTGAAGATATTTTCCAAAGTCCCCCAGTGATGATGAGTCAAGATTCTAATCCAGGATAATGACTTCACCGTTTGACTTTTGAGCCTTCTATCTCCCCAGCCCCTCAGCATCCCCCAAATCTTTTTCATTTCATTCCCCAGGACCCCTTATTCTTCCTGTCAAACCCTCTCTTCTGTATTCATGTGCTCTGTCCTCCCCGAGTCTGTTCTGAGGAGCTCTATCTACTTACTGAGGCCACCAACTCAAATAATAGTTGCATCCAGAAATATCCTCACAAGTGCATGCAGAAATGATGTTTAAAATATGAGCCCTCCATAGCCCACACAAATTAACCTTAAAATTACTCATCACAGTGAACATCTATCCTGATTTGCCTGAGAATGAGGACCTTTCTCAGATACGGTACTTGTAGTGCAAAAATCAGAAAAATTCTGGCCAAATGGACAGAGTTGGTCACAGTCGAGTTTTTGTGTTGCCTCAACATAGCTTCATTCAGATGTTTGAGCAGAACTTGGTGTGTGTGTGTGTGTGTGTGTGTGTGTGTGTGTGTGTGTGTGTGTGTTCATGATAGCTAAACCTCCAGCTAGAAATTGGGTTGGCTCATCATATAAAACAGATACATTGAGGATCTTTGAAAAGATGGGGACACTCCCACAAATATCTTTTCCCTTGTGAAAAAAAGGAGACATTTTGGAAAGAGACACCAGCCTGACGGGGAGACAGGCATTGTCGCTTAGCCCCTTGTGATTTCAATGCCCCTGGTTTTTCCAACAGCCATCATGTAGCTCACAGTTAGAAACTTACAAATACGAAGTCAAAACTTGTATAGATTTTATAGATTGAACTGATAGAAACCACAGAATTCTGCATGGAATTGTAGTCTGTGCTTTACTGGGTAGGTTGTCTGCTGAAACAAAAATATCAAGAAAATATTAAAACAAGATCCATAGTTTCATCTCATACTGTTGGGTGTATCTAGGAAAACCTAGAAAAAAAACTACATAGAAATGACAATTATAGAGTCTCATTTCATCATGACGGATACGTGGAACTATGTCACAAAGACTATAAACCAGCTTTTTAAAAATAATGCCAGAAACACAAACAAAGTCTCTTGAAATAAATAGAAAGTGTCACCCAACTAAAAGAGGATAAAATGAAGCACAACCTGGAATTAGCACAGATGACAACTCTACCAGATGGGACTAACAGCAGACTGGGCATTGGCAATAAAAGACGTATGACCGCAGAGTCATAACAATGAGAACTGAGTAATGCAAAGCACATGAAGGGTAAATATATATATATATATATATATATATATATATATATATATATATATATATATATATCTCACCAACAAATGTAGACCAAATCACCCGACCTAATATTCGTATTATTTGGAGATTCTGAAAAAGAACAGAATAATGGAAAGAAACACATATGTCCGGAAGCTCAACCAACCCCAGGCACTAGAAGTGTGAAGAAAACTACCTCAAGGCTCATTATCATCAATTTCTATTGGCGTGGACACGTTTCAGATCGCTTTTTGGATTCCCTTCTTGATTCTTGATTTACAACTAAAATGTCAACTAGACGAGTCTGTTCCCTGACAAACCTACCACATCTTTTCTTTCTCTCTCTCCCTCTTCCCACCTTCAAAACACAAACTCCAGTCACAAGAGAATTCTCTCTCTCTCTGTCGTGGGTGAAATTGAGAGGATACACCACTATGTTTGTTCTTTCCTAAACCCCAAGAAAACTGTATTGACTGTTATATCCGTGTGTTAGAGTTTTCTGCAAGAGACCAAGGAACGGGGAAGTAGAAAACAACACAAACTTGGAAGCCAGGATGCGTGTTGAAAGTGATACCTGCCTTAGACCTGACCGCGCCCCATCCGAAGGTTGCAATGGTTCCAACCTGAAATATCATATTCTCTTTTCATTCAGTTGTGAGTAGGAAGTGAGGAGCTGAGATCAATAAAAACATCAGAAAAATTAGGAGCTATGACAGGTCCTCTCTCCTCCTCGTAGGAAGGGTGGTAGCCCACTGCCCACCAGCCTTTCCCTGCACAGGTTTGTCCTTGGCAGAAGATGAGACTCCCTTCTCTGGATGAGGGGGGCCAGGCAGAGTTGAGTCTGAAGGTGTCATGAGGAGAACTCTATGTGCCTCATGAATATTGCATCTCTGCCTCCTCTTTCTGAAGGTCTTCCCCTGCTGATACCTTTCTCTAGTTGGCAACAGATGACAGATTCATCTGTGATTAACTGACATATCCCAGGCACAGACAACTGTGTTGCCATCCTGTGATGTTTGGTCGTGTGTGGTCTGGATTCTAACTTCCAATCGCCTGACTGCGCTAGGCTTGTCCTGACATGAGCCATCCTCCAGTGTCCTGACTGGCCAAGAATAATCTTTTTCTCTTCCTCCCAGTGAAGTGATCTTGGGCAACCCCCAGAGTCTATACTCAACTGTGTAACAAAAAAACGTGGGCCTCCAATCCCCTGCCAAAAGTTCTGCTAGAGATGTAGGATCTGGTCACCTCAGGCAAGACCAGACCCAACTCTAGGATCCCTTCTCTAGCTTCTGGGGCCTTGTCTGCTGTCTTCAGGTGGGGCTCCAATAAATCCTGGGAAAGAGACTGAGCCTGGGCCACTGTTAGTGTAAATGTCTCCTGGGGCCCCACCTGATAGACACATCATCCTTTTCTCACTCAGTTATTGTGTTTGTCCTTTCCACTGTGTCAAACTATGTTGTTTGGGACTTCAGATCTAGAAAGGTATGAGGAAGTAATGGAAAGCAAAGCAATAGAGGGATTAACACTGAAGTAAACATAGTAGCTAATTGGGGAGTGAAATAGATGGAAATGCTTTGGATGTATAGATCTAGCCAAGGGTGGATGTGTTTTCTATTTCTCCTCCTCCTCCTCCTCCTCCTCCTCCTCCTCCTCCTCCTCCTCCTCCTCCTCCTCCTTTTTGAAGCAGTCATCTAGAAAATTGGACAAAGGCACTGGAAAACAAAAAGAGCGAATGGCAGGATGAAGCGTCCTCACTCATTTGATGAAGCTGAGGCTTTGACCCCCTCTGTCTCCTCTCCAGCATGTCCAGGACACAATCAAACAACAGGTGGAAAAGAAGGAAAGATGCCCCTCATGGGGAATCCTCAAGAGCTGCTAGGATGAGAGAAGAATGAAGTCCTGACCGCCTCCTAAATATCTCTCTGAGAAACAGTATTGTATTTTTATTTCCTCATGTGAAGTGATGGGAACCTGAGATTTTCATGCCCCAGATCCTGAAAGAACCACTCTGGCTTTGGGAAGAACAGATAGAAAATTAATGAGATTCCATCAATTGATTCATCGAGAAATAAAACGAGGCGTATCTATACAATGTCATGTTATTTGGAATGAGAAGGGATGAAATGTTGACATATGCTTCAACATGAAGGGACCTTGAAAACACTTTACTACATGAGAGAAATCAAACACAAAGGGCCACATGGTATGGAATCTATTTATGTAAAATGTCCGGAATAGGCAAACTCATAAAGACATAAAGTAAAGTCATAGTTGCTAGGGGATGAGAAAAGAAAGAAATTGGGAGTTTCCGATAATGAATGAAGTGTTACTTTCATGGGCATAAAAAACATTATGAAACTATAGAGTGTAATAGATACACACGCTTGTGAATATAGTAAAAAGCCAATAAATCAGAGACCTTAAAATGATGAATGTTATGGAATGTGAATATCGGTGAATAGAACTCACTCTCAAATGATTCAAAAAATGAATAAGTTATATGTGTGTTATATATGTGTATTTATGTGTATGTATATACCTATACGTATATACACATACAAAACATATATGCACAGGTAACACATGCACATGAATATCCAATTTAAATAGAAGCTGAGAGAGAGATGAAAAATAAAGAAATATGATGAAACACAAAAATGACAAAATATTGGTAATTGGTGAATCAACCGGAAGGATAAATAAGAGTTCTTTTGTTATATGTAAGTTATTAAGTTTGCAGTTATTTCAAAATAAAATAATAACAAGGGAAAGAAAGGAAAGCCTGAGTTTAGGAGTGAAGGGACTTGACTGAACTCAGAAGAGGTTTTGGTCTCACTTCCCCATGAACTTGCACCACTGTGGAGAGTATCACTGTTTGAAAATGAGACACAGAAATAAACTGCCTCATCTTCAGCCTGGAGCCCAGAGATGGTCATGGAGGCGGTGGTGCCAGACTTGGAGCCAGAGAATCGGTCGGAAATTCCGGAGGCCCGAGTGTTGACGTCATGAATCAGGAGTTTGGGGGCCGTGCCTGAGTGCTGTTGGTACCAGGAGACATAATCATAACGCCCAATGTCATCCCTGCCGCCAACACAGGAGATGGTGACCGTCTCCCCCGGAGACCCGGACACTGAGGAAGGCTGAGTCAGAGCTGACTGGGCCCAGGACCCTGAAAGAGGCAAAAACACACTCTTGAGAGGTCAGTGTTAGGACCCGGGTGAGCCTGAGGAAGGGGAGACAAAGGATCAGTCCAAATGTCTACATGGTCCCTGCCCTGGAGGCCTCACCTGTGCCCTGAGACAGGAGGCTGAGGAGGAGCAGAGCCCAGGCCATGGTGGAGATGCCCCAAGACAGTTCCCTTCTGAGCCTCCAACCCTGAGTCTGGCTCCCCAGACCTGTCTTATCCCCTTCTCCTGCCTCAGAGGGGGAGTGGCCTCCATGCAAATCTCCTTCTTGCACTTGCCTCTCCTTACCCCCCTCAAACCTGTACTTGATTTCAGAGATTTCTGCGTCTTTGGATAGGAGAAGGTAGGTGAAGGGAAGAAAACACTTTGACAAGTATATGCTGAGGGACACAAACACATAATGTTTATACCTGATTTACAGGGAGAAAGGGCTGCTGAAGGCTTTCATGTGAATGAGGTCTTGGACCTTCAGTGTCTGTGCTGTGAGGTGACTTTGTGTCTCTGTGACCCTCTCAAGCTGGAGACACGCTTGGTAGCACCCTCAGCTGGGTGCCTAAAGCCTCTCCTGTCCCCATTTTGACCTGGCTCTCAATTCTAGATGTTTCTACATTCCTGGACAGCAGAGTTCATTTGAGAAAATTAAAGCTCTTTGATATGATTTTTTTTTTATCATTAAGACACACTGAAACCATTATTGGTGTCACCCTTGGATGTTCCTGTCTTTTCTGCTCTGAGAGTCAGGGTGGTTCTTAGCTGGGCTCTCCAGGGCCTTCCCCTTCAAGATGTCTAGGACTGGGGTGAGGTTCGGGTCTGAGGTTGCCGAGGAGAAATCCAATCCCTCTGCTACCCAAGGACCACAGGCAAAGCTGGGGTCTCCCATTCTTCTTCAGCCCGTCCTTGGTCCTCCTCAGATGAAGTGAGCTGTTGTGGATCTTTCGTTCCAGTCTGTACAGTGTCTGAGGCCCAGGGACTTTTCCTGTCACTTGTATAGGTAGAAATATTGGGACACAACAGACACAGGAAACCCCCTTTCCCCCAAGTCCTACTAGGAGGGTCTCAGAGTAAACGCCTATGAAGACTTCATTCAGGTCAGGGTGTAACCCACAGCCAGTGCCTCCCCACACGCAGACACCTCCGCCCTCTGGTGGCCTTGCTGGTGTGGGTCTCTATGAAAATTCCACCATCTCCAGCCAGATGACGGGTACCTGAACTGGATAAACTTCTTAAAGTGACACATTTTAGAGAGCTCTCATATTGGTGTGATAACTAGGCATGTAGACACAGTTAATACGATGAGAGGACAGAAATTAGAACAAAAGTCAAAGTCCACTCAGACCCCTTCTTGTTTACCTTCAGATGTTTGCAGATATTGTGGAGGGAAAAAAGGACATTGGAAGTACGGTTGCCCTGCACTTAGAAAGAAAAATAGAAACAGCAATAAGACTTGTCTTAAAACTTTTGAGTTTGCTATTTAGTTTTTTGGGTCTTGTAGTTGCTAAAACAAACAGGTTAATTCAGATGGGAATTAAGAAGAAAGGCAGAAGAGAACGTTAGAAAACTTCCCAAAGGTGTTGTCACGCAGAAGCTCCCGGCCAGGAACCTGCACCTTGGCCTTGGATACTCTGAAAAGCCACCAGCGGTGTGAGACTTGCCATTTGTCACTCACACTACAAGGAGGCTTCAGCACGTGGTGGGGTGGAGCTACAGGAAAGGCAGCCTGACCAGGGCAGACATTGTTTCCTGTGCGAGCGGAGGGGAGGATGCAGTCCTCTGCCTCCCGTGTCAGAGGAGGGGCCGTGTTTGAACTAACTCCACAGGTGGGAAGTTGTAAAAGGTTATTGGGATAGGACAACTGGTGTGTTTCCATAGGTTTTAAAGGATTTAATAACTTTTGAAGAGAAATTTGGCCCAATTGGGAAACTCATATCAGAGTCTGATGGGAATATTTTGAAAATGTCAGCAGATCTTATTGCTGGGACATGTGTATGTGTGTGTGTGTGTGTGTGTGTGTGTGTGTGTGTGTGTGTGTGTGTACATATGTATACATATACACACATTTACATATATATGTCATATTGATTCAGGACAGGGTAGCTCTTAATAACTGAGTCTTTCTCACTCCTCATCTCTCTTAGTCCCTCTCACTCTCTGCCTCTGAGAGGAAACCCCACTCTGGGGAGTGTTACCCCTTTCCAAATAAGCTTTCCTTTTCACATTAACTTGGGCATGAGTTGAATTCTGTCTACTCTCTCTGCCAAAAGACCCTCTTCTTCTCTTAGTGCAAGGCTTGGTCACCCCATAATTCAAGGAAATTTACCCAGTCCTGAATCAATATGATACACACACACACACACACACACACACACACACACACACACACACGTATATATATGCATAAAATAGTTTTCCAAAATCTATTGGTAACTTTAAGCTTCACACTTTTACTAAGTTAAATGGTGAAAATTATTGAATATCTAGATATTTTGAAATAAAATGAAATTCTGAAACATTAATAGACGAATTTAACCCGCTTTTGGCTTCTTATTATACAGAAAAACGAAAAGATAAATTTGGATTAGTTAATACATATATTTTGTAATTTATGAAAAATATGTTTCTAAAAATTGTAAATAATTGTCAGCGAGAGCCTATATTTCCAAAGATTATAAAATGTATTCATAAGTTTGCCGATTTAAGTAATAGTAATTGCTTATATTCTAGTGGTCATTAGAAATTGAGGTTCCTAAGGGTGAAGAATTCTAATTAAGATGGAAAGACACTTTGTTTTTGGTAATAGAAGGTAGAAAGTATAAAAAGACATATTGAAGGAAATTAAAGGAAGGTGGTTTGTCCTACAGTGGGTTATTTCTGAATGAGTTAAGAAACAAACTTAAAAATAAGAGAGTTCATTCTCTGAAACGCAAGTGTCTTCAAAAGGGCACCAGTCAAGCCCCTTTGCACTGAGCACAGCCCTGGGGGATTGGACCCCTTAGGGTCCTCAAACCAGGACCCGCAGTGACCCCTGGTGCCCACAGCCTGAATGTCATCCTCCCCATGTGGCTAAGTCAGCAGGATGACTACTTTGGAGCCCTTAATGGGTGCTGACCCTTGGTGGTTCTCCCAAACCCCCTCAATCGATATCGTAAAACCCAACATCAAACCTCTGCTGAAGGCACGGCCTCTCCTCCAGTCTGATGAGGAGGGAGCCATCACGGTGAGGTTAATGAATTTTCCAAATTTTCCCACACAGTGATGGTGGGTCAGGTTTCCAAGTGCATATACTGAAGCCAGAGTCTGACCTTTCAATCCCCTTTAGACTTGCCTCTCACCCTCCCCATGTTGTCTTTTTCCCCTTTCCCGTATTCCTGAGCCTCCCTTGTCACAACCCTCATCTGAAGAGAGCTCAGGTTTCCATGCTGTGGGAACCTGTGTTTAGCGGGATGTGGAACGTGTGGACAGAAGAGGTACACTCAGTCTGCTCCCTCCACGACAGACGACTCTGGATCATGTTTCAAAGACACATGGAGAATCAGGTGACTGGTCAGCCTCCCTGTGTCAGGCTCAGATCCTGACATTGAGATCAGGATTTCTTTTTCTTTTTATTTTCTCTCTTTTCTTTTTGTATTTTTCTCAGGATAAAATTGTTATGTAAAACAATACTGTTTGTTTGTTTGTGTGTTTGTTTGTTTGTTTTAGTTAGAATTTTTTCTGTCACCACATATTTGACCCCTTTTACTCCATCTCTCTCCCCCTTTCCCCTTCTGCCTCTGCCCTATAGAAACACTAGTCTATGGTCCATGTCTGTGAGTTTCTGTTACTTTCAGCTTCATAAGGGTTACTTTTCTTACATGATCAGGGCCAATGAGTTTAACTGTCAGTATCAGAAGATGAACCTTTTAATGATGACACATAATTGTCAAGAAAACATGTTTGACCTCAATCCCTGAAAGATTTATCGATTTTCAAAAATAGTCCTGCTAAGGATGTCATGAATCAAATTCACTTTAATAAATTAATGATGTTTACATAGAATTGATGTGTGAAGTGCTGTGGTGACACCTGTACAGAGACAGAAAGACCCCATGGCTCACCCCGCAGAGTCGGGTCTAAAGAGACAATGGAAGACAAGACGAGTGCTACGTGCTTCAGACATGCCCACGACCGTTCCCAGCTGAGCGGGTGACACATGGCTTCTCCCCAGCTTCACAGCCCTGAAGCTTCCACTCCTCACACGTCACACTCAGGGTCCCCCCATGGGATCCACTGGCCCTGGGTCATATAATCGTGGGAGATGACCTCTCAGTACCATCAGGGAGAACTGACCTTCCTACATACGCCCTGAGGCAGAGAGAGCAGTGATCCCTCGCGTTAGTCAGAGAGGTACCAAGACGGGTTCACATCAGGGCTGAGCCAGGTCAGTAAAACATTTCTTAGGATCCTCCTTTTCTCTAGACGTAAAGCCTGACTTTATGACTGGTCATGAGGTTCATGGAACCGATCTTCCCACAGAGGAACACACTTGGAGCAATATCCATCAGAACAGTTCACAGGCACGATTGTCATCCATTACACGGACTCATGATGAAACCTGTTGGGTCCCACTGATCATCTTTAAAATTGTAGTTGTATTTTATGTCAGCTGTTGGATGAGGGACTGGTGTGGACTCAGGTTATAAAGTTCCCTTGTCTCTGGGAGACTCAGTAGTCACGGTGTGGGAGGAATTCAGAGTGGAGGGGCCATTCCTCCTCAGTCTGTCATCTGGGTCATGGGACCCTCCATCGCCTCCCGGTGGCTGTGAGTAGATGTGACAGGGACAGTGACACCAAGGACACCTCATTCCTCTAAACTGTTCTGTCCAATATAGTGGCCACAGGCCACAGGCAGCAGATGAGCATGAATTCGACTTCTCCCAGGGAGAAGGTGCTGATCTACACATAAGATTTAAAAGATTTAGTCTAAAAATAATGTGAAAGATATTAATGTTTTTCTATTTGGTCCATGTTGAAATGATAATATGATCAACAAATTGAATTAAATCATAGGTTATGGGACGTGGTTCCATAGTGTAGCAGTTAACACTTCTGCTTTACACGTCGAAAGTCCTGGGTTCACACCTCAGCAGAGCCCCAGTCAATGTTCTACAGCCATGCCACGCTGAACAAGCCCGATGTCTGATCTCGGATACTCCTCAGGGTCGTGCCTGGAAATACTTGGATGGAAGTCCATTGAGGAAGACCAGGTGCTGTACCCATAAATAACAATAATGAGGTAAAATAAGAGATGGATTATGAAAGCCAATTCTGCTCATTTCCTCACGCACGCGTACACACGCACACACGACGTGCACACAGGCCCTCAGATGCACTGCTCTTTGCACAGCTCAAAAAAAGCACATCCAGGAGACTGACGACATGATCACGAGGCCTTTGGCCCCAGAGACATGGTCCTGCTCCTTCAACAGAGACATCACGGTGTACCCGCAGAGCTACGGCAGAACCACTTCATGCCTGTGAAGATGGTGATTTCTGTCATCTCATCCCCCTTATCTCACTAGAGTGAGCCCTGAGTGTGACTACTGGTTGAGATAGGGGTACCTAGTTCTGTGGAAACAGCAAACCTGCCCTGTATCCTCTGACACGTCCACAGAGGCCAGCATGGAGACCTGAGTGGCAGGTGAGGACTGCTGGGCCGTAGGGATGGCTGGGCTGGGTGTCACTGATGGATGGAGACTCTGGGGCAGATTATAGCAACACCTCACACAGATCCCACCACCTCAGCCCAGAAACCCACAAGATTAAAATTAACAGGTTTTAGACTTATTACGTAACGTTGCAGGTGAACAGGGTCAGGAGTACTGGGACCTCGGTTTGAAGGTGAAACGCATCAGCTTGGTGACCTGGGGCTTCATCAGGAAGGCAGCTGCCATTCAGTGCTTCACCGAAGATGTGAGGCTGTTGCCTCATTTATGACCTGACTGGAGGCTATGGAGGCCACCTTGTCACATGCCAGAGATACTCACTTGAGCTCTGGATTGTAGGTTAGGAGGAGGGATGCCATGCCCAGTGTGACTGATCCTCAGCAGACCTGCAGCACAGACACCACGGGGAGCCATTAGACACGCAGATCCCAGGCCCGTCATCACCTGCTACAGTGTCATCTGCTTCTTAGGAGACCCCAGGGACTTGGGTGCTCACTGGGTGTCAGAAGCTCTAATCCAGGCCCCCATGGAAACTCTCACTTCCTCTCGTGTGTGTCCTCAGTCCGTCTTAGGCCGCCTGTGTCTTGGTGCTTAACTGTCTGGCCCTTGCCAGCTGCGCTGGATTCAGCATGTTTGTGGTTGTTCACGAGACAGTTTTCTCATTCTAGGCAAAAGCACGGCTACGTCTATTCTGTTAATTTGAAGACCGTGTGAGTTGTGTAAAAGTGAGTAAGTTTCGGTTGACAACAGTTAGACTCTGGTGGCCTATTCTGTGTCAACATTGAGAGGCTGAACTCCATTTTGCAGAATGATTTTCTGTCTCTGTTCTGGTTTGGGGGGGGGGGTGGAAAGATAGATTTCTTTGTAGGACTTGGCGGATAGAAGGAAGCAGCATCCCCTGTGGAGCTCACGCCATAGCTGGGCGTCTGCTGGGTCACTCCGTGGGAGGAAGCGATGGCCCCGATTCCCTTGGACTCACCATAGGGATGAACCTGACTGTCCTACTGTCTTTCAGCACCCGGAGCACTTACTGTGTCAGGCCCTTTTTCATTCTGTAAAGATACTGGGAACAATCCGATCTCTTTGGGGATGCTCAGGTGGATACTGGGGACTTAGGTGAGAAGCAGAGGTCTGTGATGTATAGTGGTCTCCTCTGTCTTGATGAGCTCATTGGGGACAGCTCTCTGTCTTACACTGTGCTCCCTGGATGCAGAAGTTGAGATGGCATTTTGCTTTATTACTAATTGATCCTCTTCCATGATTCCATTTTATGTTTGTTTTTTTCTCATTAGCTATAACTCCTTCCCATGTTATGGTGTGAAACTTGTGAAAGTCTCCATCCAGGTGAGGTTATATCATGTTACGCAGTGTATGGGAACTTTTTTTTCTTTTTCAGGTTGTTGTTTCTTTTCGCTGTCAAGGTCACACATGGTACTTTTCTCTACATTCGGAATTCATACATATGTATTTGTTAGATTTCGCTTCAGAGAGTGAACTAATTTTCAAAGATATATAAATAATAACAAAGTCTTAATGTTTTTCCTAGGGGCAGCAATTCTAACGTTTTCATTAATTGCTACTGATTCGTATTTTTTCTTGGACCTATTCTTCTGCCTGAAGAGTCCCTGTTATTGTTTCTGGTAACTCTGCTGAGGATTAATGCTGGTAGCTTTGTTGGTATCTGAATTTTCCATTTAGTTTAATGGTTAAATGAGTCCTATGACTCACTGATTCTTTGTTCATTTTCAACGTTGTGTGTGTGTGTGCGTGTGTGTGCGTGTGTGTGTGTGTGTGTGTTTTAATTTGCAGACTCTATTGCTTTGCCTTTAGTTTCACTAATCTATTCTTCTGCACTTTTGTACCTGCTGTTAATCCCATCCATAGTATTGGTAAGAGACACGGTAGTTTTCATCTATGGACATTTGATTGAAATCTTTTTATGTTCTTCTCCGTCTCCTTCTTATATGACCAGTCTCTCACACTGCATTTGAATTAAAGACTGCAATGCAACTGTTCCTTAAATATCCAGGCTTCTCATCAGGCTTTTACGAAGTATTTCAGTCTCTCCTGCCCCACAACTGCATGAGCTATTGCTTAAAATACACCCCCCCCTCTCTCTCTCTCTGTCTCTCTCTCTCTCTCTCTCTCTCTGTCTCTCTCTCTCTGTCTTTCTCTCTGTCTCTCTCTCTCTCTCTGTCTCTCTTTCTCACCTGGATGCATTTACAAATATACTGACATTGATATGATATGTCTTTTGACCAGTTTAATAGAGAGTAACAAATAAACATATTTCTATATTTATCCATACAGTTACCACATCTAAAGCTTTGCATTTCTTTGTATCGATTCACATTTCTGTCTATTATTAAACAGAAATGTGAGCACGGGAACGGGGTGTCCTTTACTGTTTCTGCTATCCACATATGCCAGTGATCAATACTAGAGGATTTAGCAGTTTGGAAAGTTTGATATTGCTTTCCATTTTGAATACTATTTCCACTGGGTAAAGAATTCCATTTAGACGCATTTTTCCTCTGAGTCTTTAAAGATGTTGCTCCACAACCTGCGTCTCTGCACTGTTTAATAAGAAATCTGGCCTCATCTTGACCGTTGTCCCTCTGTATACGTAGTGTCTTTTTTCTCTGGCTTCTTGAAAGTGTCTCGTCATCATTTCCTTCTAGCAATTCCGCAAGGTGTGTGTTGCTGCTCCTTCCATGTTTCCTGAGGGGGAGGTTCATTGATCTTCTTGGATGTGTTTGTTTATGGTCTCACGAAGTTTGGGAAATTAATGCCTCTCATTGCTTCCAACACTTGTCTATTTACCAGCTCCTTCCTCCTCTTGTCTCCCTCATGGACCCAAACGATGCACTATGTAGGCTGTGTGAAGTTCTCCTACGTTAACTGAAGCTTGATCAGTTTTTCGGTCTGTTTTCTTTCTCTGTTTTATTTTGAATAGTTTCATTCCCCGTGTCCTCGATTTCACTACTTTCTTTTGAAGCATCTCCTCTGACATCAGTCTCATTCAGTGTTTTTTTAAATCTCAGACCATGGATTTCATCTTCATAAAATTGATTATACATTTTCGGAGTGTCTTTAATTACTGTTCCTAATACGTCCAATCATCCCTCTACCCACAAATAAAATGAAATAGAATTATAAAGATTGTCTATGTGTCCACGGTGGGTACAGCTCCTACACAGCTGCCTGAGGGCTGGGGGGAGCGGCAGCCTGGAACCTGAGGTCTGAGGACCTGGGCCAGGCCTGCTCACAGCATTGTCTACAGCGCTCATAGGGTGCAGGAGTGTGTGACACAGACGGGGAAGGTGGTTTTTGTCTCACTTCCCCATCTGCATGTGTCACTGTGAGCATTATCACTTCTGTCCCCAGCAGCACAGTAATAGTCAGCCTCGTCTTCAATTTGGACATCATTGATGATTAGAGTGTTTGTGTCCCCTGAGTCGGAGCCAGAGAACCGGTCAGGGATTCCTGAGGGCCGGTTATTGTCACCATAGATGACAAGAACGGGGGCCTGACCAGGCTTCTGCTGGAGCCAGTCAGGATATCTTCTTGTCAGGATCTCTCCCTGGCAGGTGATCCTGACTGTCTGTCCAGGGGCTACAGACACTGCTGGTGGCTGAGACAGGTTAGAAGAGGCCACAGAACCTGTAAGAGAAGAGAGGAGAGGTGAGTGTGGGGGTAAGGACCTCACTCCCAGAGGGCGCACACCCTGTCGCATTCCCTGTGCTGAGCTGAACATCAAAGCCAGACTGCTCCCTAATGTCTCTGGAGGCTGACTGCTGGGCAGAAGCACCTGTGCAGAGAGTGAGCACGGGTAGGAGAAGTGTCCAGGCCATGGTGGAGACACCCCTGCCTCTGCCTATGTGCCCTCAGCTGGGATGTGGCATCCAGGCTGCCCTTATACTCTGTAAGAAGGGGACCTCATGCAAATCCACTTCCTCCCTCCCTGTGGCCTGATCGGGTGTCTCCTTATTGAGCAGACAAGGGCTTCGTTTATAGGAGGCTGTTTATAGGAGGTCCCTAATCCCAAGGCCTGTGCCAGGTTCCCAGATTTCTCTGTGGTGCTGAGTGAGACAGTGCTGTCCCCTGATTCAATACCTGCACACACACCTGAGGCTGGCGCTGAGCCTCCTCCGGAGGCTTGCAGAGCCGCCTCTGTTCTCCTCTCTAGTGCTGAGGTCATCCATGAAGCTGAGGGGACTACTTGAAGAGGCAGTGGTCATGCTGGTGGATAAGAAGGCAGAGTCCATGATGAGACACAGTGAAATTGGTCATGGACCTCACAGGTCATCTTTTTTATTATGTCTTAGAATAAAAGCCATAAAAAACTTTGGGATTTGTGATAAGGCTCAGTTGTATGATTTATTGAAGAAAAGATTAACACATTGGACCACAACAAAGTTTATATTTCCCTTTGCAACACTCTCTAAAAAGGATTCGAGACAGCTAACAGAAAGAACCCAATAGCCCATAAACAACCCGTGTTCAGAGCATAAGAACAACTCTCAGAACTAAGCACAAAGAAGACAACAAAATATAAGGCATTTAGAACATAGAAAATTGATCAGAACAGAGATTTTGTGGAAGAGAATCTAGAGTGACAACAGCAAGGATACGGGCCGCCATTCATCATTGGCTACTAGTGAAATGGAAATAAAAAGCACAGGGCAGTATCACTACACGCCAATCAAAATGGCTAAAGGAAAATAGTGACAACAGCCAGCACTGGCAAGGATGTGGAAACCCGAGATCGCTCAAGCACATTTGATAGGAAGGTAAAATGTACAGAAACTCTGGAAAGTTTGGCAACTTTAAAAGAGACAAAACTAAATCTGTGGTTACACACCATGCATCCCAGCAATAACGTGTTGGGTTTCTTTTTTTTTTTCCGAAAACTATAAACGTATGTTAGCAGAAAAATTCTTGAAATGTTCATCGCACCCTGTGCCTAATGTCCCAAAGTGAAAACAACTTTGATGCCATCCATGGTGGATGGTTAAACAGACTGAGGTCCACCCGGACCGTGCAATACGACTCAGCAAGGAATAGGGGGGAACTCATCCTGCAACAACAAGTTTGAGGAATCGACAGGGGATTATGCCGAGTGAGAAAGGTCAACCCCAGAAGGCTAAACATCACAGAAATACAAATCTTTATTTCTATAGGGGTTTCCTACAAATACAAAATGGAGAGTCGTGAAGATGTGGCCAGGGGCGAGGGGCACAAAGGGCACCTCGTACTGAGGAGATGGATGTTGTCACAAGAGGACACGCAGGGACCCTGGCCATGATGGAAGTGTTTTGTGTTTTGATTTCATAGTAGGATGCGTGAACCTGCCCGTGAATAACATCACATAGATGTAAACACACACACAATAACTATAAAGAGAAAAAAGGAATGAAAAAGGAACAAAGACCATGAGATACAGAGACACTGAACAGTGAAATAGGACGTAAACAGTGGAAAGACACAGATGTAGGAGTTGGAGGACAGAGGGAGCCTGAGAAGAAAGTTCGCCTCCTCGGCACGCTCTCACTCCCACCCAGCTGCCCTGTCACACTCTCAGCCACATCGGTTCCAAGAACCTCCATGAGCGGGTCCTGTGACCTGTTTCAGCTGCTCCCTGGGTTGATCTGTCCACAGCTCATCAGCCCCAGAGATACCCCAAATGACAGAAAGGCACGAAAGGACATTCCTTCTTGAGACTTTGTGAAGGCCACTGGCCACACTGGTACTTCTTCCTCTTTTTTCTGTTTTCAACAGCCAAATTGAACACAATTGATGTCCCAGAAGTACTTTGCTTATAAATGTTAGCATCTCGTCTCAGAAAAACATAGGAATCTCTGAAAACCAAGCCACAGGTATAGAATAGACAACAAAAGGGACACTTCTTCACACCGTTCACTTCTCATTGTCACATGACAAGAACTGACCATGGCCTCCTATTGAGACCTTGACTTTGTTGTCACCAGGACCTCTTCCTTGTGGTGTCTCAGGGAGAAAACAGGATGATGAGATTAGCAAAGGGAAGAATCACAGTTCTCAGAGTCCTGGGGAGGGAGAGACCCTCACCTGAGTGCCTGAGTCACTTCCCTTTTCTATCACTGTGCTATATGTACTGGGTTAGGCCACCAAAGCCATCACAGTAACACTCAGCCTCGCCCCCAGAATGGAATCTGGACATAGTTAAGTAGTGGCCAGCCCCACAGCTGGGGCACAAGAAGCGATTGGAGATCCTGTCCCCCTTGCTGTGGCTTCCATCACTCTTAATCTTCATCACATACAGAGGGGCCTTCCCTGCTGTTGTTGATACCAATGAAGGTGGAAGGTGCTGCGCTCCCTGCTTAGAGAGTAGGTGAGCTAGGCCAAGACTTCCAGGGAGGCAGATGTAGGTGGGGGCTGGCTCAGAACAACCATAGCAGAGATCCTGGAAACAAATACAGAAATGATGCTGAATGCATCAGAGGTGGAACAAAGGTCCCTCAGGTCTGTGCTTAGAGGGGAAAAATATCAGGCAGGGGAACCCCCAAGTACCCTGGGCCACTCTGACCTGTGGGGAAAACCTGGAGCAGCAGGGAGAAGAGAACCCAGTCCCTGGTGGGGAGGGATGTCCAGGCTGTCTGCCCTGAGGCTGCTCAGCTGGGACTGGCCTCTCCCAGCTCCTGTCTTATCCTCTCTGCTTGCAGCTCCAGAGGGAGGAGCCTGAAGGCACATCTCTTCTCTTCTGTTCCCAGTGTGTCTGTCTCCACTCTCTCTGAGCTCTGAGCCTGCGGGCCTCCTGCTGGTAACTTCCTCAGGTCAGAGGAAAGGCAGGTGAGGGCATCAGAGTGGAGAGTTCATTCTGTGCAACAAGAGTGTCTTCAAAGGGGCATCAGTCACGCCCTATGCACTGAGCACAGCCCTGGGGGATTGCAGGAACCATTTGGTCCTCAAACCAAGACCCGCAGTGACCCCTGCTGCTCCCAGGGTGAATGTCATCCTCCACATGTGGCTAAGTCAGCAGGATGACTACTTTGGAGCCCTTAATGTGTGCTGACCCTTGGTGTTTCTCCTGAAGCCAATGACTCGATATCATAAGAACCCAACATCAACCCTCTGCTGAAAGCACGGCCTCTCCTCCAGTCTAATGAGGAGGGAGCCTCCACTGTGATGTGAATAATTTTTCCAAAGTTCCTCTGACATTGATGATGAGTCAAGATTCTATTCCAGGATAATGACCTCACCATCTGCCCAGCCCCTCAGCATCACCCAAATCTTGTTCATTTCATTTCCCAGGAACCCTTATTCTTCCTGTCAAACCCTCTCTTCTGTATTCATGTGCTCTGTCCTCCCCGAGTCTGTTCTGAGGAGCTCTATCTACTTAGTGAGGCCACCAACTCAAATGATAGTTGCATCCAGAAATATCCTCACAAGTGCATGCAGAAATGATGTTTAAAATATGAGCCCTCATAGCCCACTCACGTTAACCTTAAAATTACTCATCACAGTGAACATCTATCCTGATTTGCCTGAGAATGAGGACCTTTCTCAGATACGGTCCTTTTAGTGCTAAAATCAGGACAATTCTGGCCAAATGGACAGAGTTGGTCACAGTCTAGGTTTTGTGTTGCCTCAAGATAGGTTTATTCAGATGTTTGAGCAGAACTTGGTGTGTGTGTGTGTGTGTGTGTGTGTGTGTGTGTGTGTGTGTGTTCATGATAGCTAAACCTCCAGCTAGAAATTGGGTTGGTTCATCATAGAAAACAGATACATAGAGGATCTTTGAAAAGATGGGGACACTCCCTCAAATATCTTTTTCCTTGTGAAAAAAAAGGAGGCATTTTGGAAAGAGACACCAGCCTGATGGGGACACAGGCATTGTCGCTTAGCCCCTTGTGACTTTAATGCCCCTGGTTTTTCCAACAGCCATCATGTAGCTCACAGTTAGAAGCATCCAAATACAAAGTCAAAACTTGTATAAATTTTATAGATTGAACTGATAGAAACCACAGAATTCTGCATGGAATTGGTAGTCTGTACTTTACTGGGTAGGTTGTCTGCTGAAACAAAAATATCAAGATAAGATTAAAACAAGATCCATAGTTTCATCACATACTGCTGGGTGTATCTAGGAAAACCTAGAAAACAAACTACATAGAAATGACGATTATAGAGTCTCATTTCATCATGACAGATACATGGACTATGTCACAAAGACTTTAAACCAGCTTTTTAAAAATAATGCCAGAAACACGAACAAAGTCTCTTGAAACGAATAGAAAGCGTCACCCAACTAAAAGAGGATAAAATGAAGCACAACCTAGAATTAGCACAGATGACAACTCTACCAGATGGGACTAACAGCAGACTGGGCATTGGCAATAAAAGACGTATGACCGCAGAGTCAAAACAATGAGAACTGACTAGCGTAAAGCACATGAAGGAAAAATACATTAAAAAAAAAAAAAAAAAAAAAAAAATATATATATATATAAATATATATATATATATATATATATATATATATCACCAACAAATGTAGACCAAATCACCTGACCTAATATTCGTGTTATTTGGAGATTCTGAAAAAGAACAGAATAATGGAAAGAAACACATATGTCCAGAAGTTCAACCAACCCCAGGCACTAGAAGTGTGAAGAAAACTACCTCAAGGCTCATTATCATCAATTTCTATTGGCGTGGACACGTTTCAGATCCCTTTTTGGATTCCCTCTTTGATTATTGATTTATTACTAAAATGTCAACTAGACGAGTTTGTTCCCTGACAAACCTACCACATCTTTTCTTTCTCTCTCTCCCTCTTCTCACCGTCAAAACACAAACTCCAGTCACAAGAGAATTCTCTCTCTCTCTGTCGTGGTTGAAATTGAGAGGATACACCACAATGTCTGTTCTTTCCTAAACCCCAAGAAAACTGTATTGACTGTTATTGCCATGTGTTAGAGTTTTATGCAAGAGACCAAGGAACAGGGAAGTAGAAAACAACACAAACTTGGAAGCCAGGATGCGTGTTGAAAGTGATACCTGCCTTAGACCTGACCGCGCCCCATCCGAAGGTTGCAATGGTTCCAACCTGAAATATCATATTCTCTTTTCATTCAGTTGTGAGTAGGAAGTGAGGAGCTGAGATCAATAAAAACATCAGAAAAATTAGGAGCTATGACATGTCCTCTCTCCTCCTAGTAGGAAGGGTGGTAGCCCACTGCCCACCAGCCCTTCCCTGCACAGGTTTGTCCTTGGCAGAAGATGAGACTCCCTTCTCTGGATGAGGGGGGCCAGGCAGAGTTGAGTCTGAAGGTGTCATGAGGAGAACCCTGTGTGCCTCATGAATAATGTATCCTCTGCCACCTCTTTCTAAAGGTCTTCCCCCGCTGATACCTTTCTCTAGTTGGCAACAGATGACAGATTCATCTGTGAGTAACTGACATGTCCCAGGCACAGACAACTGTGTTGCCCTCCTGTAATGTTTGGTCGTGTGCAGCCTGGATTCTAACTCACAATCCCCTGACTGCGCTAGGCTTGTCCTGACATGAGCCATCCTCCAGTGTCCTGACTGGCCAAGAATAATCTTTTTCTCTTCCTCCCAGTGAAATGATCTCGGGCGACCCCTAGAGTCCATGGTCAACTGTGTAACAAAAAACATGGGCCTCCGATCCCCTGCCAAAAGTTCTGCTAGAGAGGCAGGATCTGGCCACCTCCAGCAAGACCAGACCCAACTCTAGGATCCCTTCTCTAGCTTCTGGGGCCTTGTCTGCTGTCTTCAGGTGCGGCTCCAATAAATCCTGGGAAAGAGACTGAGCCTGGGCCACTGTTAGTGTAAATGTCTCCTGGGGCCTCACCTGATAGACACATTATCTTTTTCTCACTCAGTTATTGTGTTTGTTCTTTCCACTGTGCCAAACTATGTTGTTTGGGACTTCAGATCTAGAAAGGTATGAGGAAGGAATGGAAAGCAAAGCAATAGAAGGATTAACACTGAAGTAAACATAGTAGCTAATTGGGGAGTGAAATAGATGGAAATGCTTTGGATGGATAGATCTAGCCAAGGGTGGATGTGTTTTCTATTTCTTCTTCTCCTCCTCCTCCTCCTCCTCCTCCTCCTCCTCCTCCTCCTCCTCCTCCTCCTCCTCCTTATTTTTGAAGCAGTCATCTAGAAAATTGGACAAAGGCACTGGAAAACAAAAAGAGCAAATGGCAGGATGAAGCGTCCTCACTCATTTGATGAAGCTGAGGCTTTGACCCCCTCTGTCTCCTCTCCAGCATGTCCAGGACACATTCAAACAACAGGTGGAAAAGAAGGAAAGATGCCCCTCATGGGGAATCCTCAAGAGCTGCTAGGATGAGAGAGGAATGAAGTCCTGACCGCCTCCTAAATATCTCTCTGAGAAACAGTATTGTATTTTTATTTCCTCGTGTGAAGTGATGGGAACCTGAGATTTTCATGCCCCAGATCCTGAAAGAACCACTCTGGCTTTGGGGAGAACAGACAGAAAATTAATGAGATTCCATCAATTGATTCATGGACAAACAAAACGAGGCGTATCTACGCAATGTCATGTTATTTGGCATGAGAAGGGATGAAATCTTGCCATATGCTTCAACATGAAGGGACCTTGAAAACACTTTACTAAATGAGAGAAATCAAACACAAAGGGCCACATTGTATGGGAGCCATTTATGTAAAATGTCCAGAATAGGCAAACCCATAAAGACATAAAGTAAAGTCATAGTTGCTAGGGGATGAGAAAAGAAAGAAATTGGGAGTTTCCGATAATGAATGAAGTGTTACTTTCATGGGCATAAAAAACATTCTGAAACTATAGAGTGTAATAGATGCACACGCTTGTGAATATAGTAAAAAACCAATAAATCAGAGACCTTAAATTGATGAATGTTATGGAATGTGAATGTCGGTGAATATAACTCACTCTCAAATGATTCAAAAAATGAATAAGTTATATGTGTGTTATATATGTGTATGTATGTGTATGTACATACCTATACGTATATACACATACAAACCATATATGCACAGGTAACACATGCACATGAATATCCAATTTAAATAGAAGCTGAGAGAGAGATGAAAAATAAAGAAATATGATGAAACACAAATATGACAAAATATTGGTAATTGGTGAATCAACCAGAAGGATAAATAAGAGTTCTTTTGTTATATGTAAGTTATTAAGTTTGCAGTTATTTCAAAATAAAATAATAACAAGGGAAAGAAAGAAAAGCCTGAGTATAGGAGTGAAGGGACTTGACTGAACTCAGAAAAGGTTTTTGTCTCACTTCCCCATGAACTTGCACCACTGTGGAGAGTACCACCACTTCTATATGAGACACAGAAATAAACTGCCTCATCTTCAGGCTGGAGCCCAGAGATGGTCATGGAGGCGGTGGTGCCAGACTTGGAGCCAGAGAATCGGTCGGGAATTCCGGAGGCCCGAGTGTTGACGTTATAAATCAGGAGTTTGGGGGCCGCGCCTGAGTGCTGTTGGTACCAGGACACAGCATTATAACTCCCAATGTCATCGCTGCCGCCAACACAGGTGATGGTGACCGTCTCCCCTGGCGACCCGGACACTGAGGAAGGCTGAGTCAGAGCTGACTGGGCCCAGGACCCTGAAAAAGGCAAAAACACACTCTTGTGAGGTCAGTGTTAGGACCCAGGTAAGCCTGAGGAAAGGAAGACAAAGGATTAGCCCAGAAGTCCCCATGGTCCCTGCCCTGGAGGCCTCACCTGTGCCCTGAAAGAGGAGGCTGAGGAGGAGCAGAGCCCAGGCCATGGTGGAGATGCCCCAAGAGAGTTCCCTTCTGAGCCTCCAACCCTGAGTCTGGCTCCCCAGACCTGTCTTATCCCCTTCTCCTGCCTCAGAGGAGGGAGGGGCCTCCATGCAAATCTCCTTCTTGTACTTGCCTCTCCTCACCCCCCTCAAACCTGGTACTTGATTCCAGAAATCTCTACATCTTTGGATAGGAGAAGGTAGGTGAAGGGAAGGAAACACTTTGACAAGTATATGCTGAGAGACACAATCACATAATGTTTATACCTGATTTACAGGGAGAAAGGGCTGCTGAAGTCTTCCATGTGAATGAGGTCTTGGACCTTCAGTGTCTGTGCTGTGAGGTGACTTTGTGTCTCTGTGACCCTCACAAGCTGGAGACACGCTTGGCAGCACCCTCAGCTGGGTGCCTAAAGCCTCTCCTGTCCCCATTTTGACCTGGCTCTCAATTCTAGATGTTTCTACATCCCTGGACAGCAGAGTTCATTTAAGAAAATTAAAGCTCTTTGATATAATTTTTTTTATTATTAAGACACACTGAAACCATTATTATTGTCACCCTTGGATGTTCCTGTCTTTTCTACTCTGGGAGTCAGGGTGGTCTTGGCTGGGCTCTCCAGGGCCTTCCCCTTCAAGATGTCTAGGACTGGGGTGAGGTTAGGGTCTGAGGTTGCCGAGGAGAAATCCAATCCCTCTGCTACCCAAGGACCACAGGCAAAGCTGGGGTCTCCCATTCTTCTTTAGCCCGTCCTTGGTCCTCCTCAGATGAAATGAGCTGTTGTGGATCTTTCCTTCCAGTCTCTACAGTGTCTGAGGCCCAGGGACTTTTCCTGTCACTTGTATAGGTAGAAATATTGGGACACAACAGTCACAGGAAACCCCCTTTCCGCCAAGTCCTACTGGGAGGGTCTAGTAAACGCCTATGAAGACTTCATTCAGGTCAGGGTGTAAACCACAGCCAGTGCCTCCCCACAGCCAGACACCTCCGCCCTCTGGTGGCCTTGCTGGTGTGGGTCTCTATGAAAATTCCACCATCTCCAGCCAGATGACGGGTACCTGAACTGGATAAACTTCTTAAAGTGACACATTCTAGAGAGCTCTCATATGGGTGTGATAACTAGACATGTAGACACAGTTAATACGATGAAAGGACAGAAATTAGAACAAAAGTCAAAGTCCACTCAGACCCCTTCTTGTTTACCTTCAGATGTTTGCAGATATTGTGGAGGGAAAAAAGGACATTGGAAGTACGGTTGCCCTGCACTTAGAAAGAAGAATAGAAACAGCAATAAGACTTGTCTTAAAACTTTTGAGTTTGCTATTTAGCTTTTTAGTTCTCAATAATTCTGAGTCTTTCTCAGTCCTCATCTCTCTTAGTCCCTCTCACTCTCTGCCTCTGAGAGGAAACCCCACTCTGGGGAGTGTTACCCCTTTTCTAATAAGCTTTCCTTTGACATTAGCTTTGCCATGTGTTGAATTCTGTCTACTCTCTCTGCCAAAAGACCCTCTTCTTCTCTTAGTGCAAAGCTTGGTCATCCCATAATTTAAGAAAATTTACCCTGTTCTGCATCAATATGATATATATATGTATGTATGTATGTATACACACACACACACACACACACACACACACACATATGTATAAATATAGTTTTCCAAAATCTTTTGGTAACTTTAAGCTTCACAGTTTTAGTAAGTTAAAGGATGAAAATTATTGAATATCTAGATATTTTGAAATAAAATGAAATTCTGAAACATTAATAGATTAATTTAACCTGCTTTAGGCTTCTTATTATATAGAAAAATGAAAAGATAAATTTGGATCTGTTACTGAATGTTTTGTAATTTATGAAAAATATGTTTCTAAAAATTATAAATAATCTTTATTTTAAAGATTATAAAATATATTCATAAATTTGCCAATTTAAAGAATACTTATTACTTATTTAGTGATCACTAGAAATTCAGGTTCCTAAGGGTGAAGAATTCTAATTAAGATGGAAAGAAACTGTTTTTGGTAATAGAAGGTAGAAAGTATGAAAAGACATTTTGAAGGAAATTGAAGGAACGTGGTTTGTCCTATAGCGGGTTATTTCTGAATGAGTTAAGAAACAAACTTAAAAATAAGAGAGTTCATTCTGTGGAACGCAAGCGTCTTCTAAGGGGCACCAGTCAGGCCCTTTGCACTGAGCACAGCCCTGGGGGATTGGACCCCTTAGGGTCCTCAAACCAGGACCCGCAGTGACCCCTGGTGCCCGCAGCGTGAATGTCATCCTCCACATGTGGCTAAGTCAGCAGGGTGACTACTTTGGAGCCCTTAATGGGTTCTCTATCTTGGTGATTCTCCCGAACCCGTCTCATTTGATATCATAATAACGCAATATCATCCCTCTGCTGAAGGCACGGCCTCTCCTCCAGTCTAATGAGGAGGGATCCATCACGGTGATATGAATGAATATTCCAAAACCTCCCACACAGTGATGTTGGGTCAAGTTTTTAACGTGTAGACTGAACCCAGAGTCTGACCTTTCCATCCCCTCCCTGCCTTGCAATTCACCTTCCCCCATTTCGTCATCCTCCCTTTTCCCGTATTCCTGAGCCTCCCTTGTCACAACCCTCAGGGAGAATGTGGCATCTGAACAGAGCTCAGGTTTCCATGCTGTGGGAACCTGTGTTTAACGGGATGTGGACTGTGTGGACAGAGGAGGGACACTCAGTCTGCTCCCTCCACGACAGACGACTCTGGATCATGTTTCAAAGACACATGGAGAATCAGGTGACTGGTCAGGCAACCTATGTCAGGCTCCGATCCTGACAGTGAGATCAGGATTTCTTTCCCTTTTTTGTTTCTCTTTTGTCTTTTTGTATTTTTCTCTGAAACAAATTTTTATGTAAAAGAATACTGTTTGTTTGTTTGTTTGTTTGTTTGTTTTTAATTAGATTTTTTTCTGTCACTACTATTTGACCACTTTTACTCCTCTATCTCCCCCTTACGCCTCCCTTCCTATCCTATAGAAACCAGTAGTCTATGGTTCATGTTCGTGAGTCTCTGTTACTTTGTCCTATTTGTTTCTTGCTTTTAGCTTTATAAGGGTTACTTTTCTTACATAATCAAGGCCATTGAGTTGGATGACGGTCAGTATCAGAAGACAAACACTTTAATTTTATGACACATAATTGGCAAGAAAACATGTTTGACCTCAAATCCCTGAAAGATTTATCGATTTGAAAAATAGTCCTGCTAAGGATGTCATGAATCAAATTCACTGTAATAAACTCATGATGTTTACATAGAATTGATGTGTGAAGTGATGTGTGGTGATACCTGTGCCAAGACAGAAAGACCCCATGGCTCACCCCGCGAAGTTGGGTCTAAAGAGACAATGGAAAACAAGACGAGTGCTACGTGCTTCAGACATGCCCACGACTGTTCCCAGCTGAGCGGGTGACACATGGCTTCTCCCCAGTTTCACGTATCTGAAGCTTCCACGCCTCACACGTCACACCTCAGGGTCTCCCGACGGGATCCACGGCCCTCCTGCTGGACGGTTCTCACACCACTGCCCTGGGTCATGACATCATGGGAGATGACCTCTCAGTCCTATCAGGGAGAACTGACCTTCCTACATACGCCCTGAGGCAGAGAGAGCAGTGATCCCTCGCGTTAGTCAGAGAGGTACCAAGACGGGTTCACATGAGGGCTGAGCCAGGTCAGTAAGACATTTCTTAGGATCCTCCTTTTCTCTAGACGTATGCACAAAGCCTGACTTTACGACTGGTCATGAGGTTCATGGAACCGATCTTCCCACAGAGAAACACACTTGGAGCAATATCCATCAGAACAGTTCACAGGCACGATTGTCATTCATTACACGGACTCATGGTGAAACCTGTTGGGTCCCACTGATCATCTTTAAAATTGAAGTTGTATTTCATGTCAGCTGTTGGATGAGGGACTAGTGTGGACTCAGGTTATAAAAGTTCCCTTGTCTCTGGGAGACTCAGTAGTCACGGTGTGGGTGGAAATCAAAGTGGAGGGGCCATTCCTACTCAGTCTGTCATCTGGGTCATGGGACCCTTCATTGCCTCCCGGTGGCTGTGAGCAGATGTGGCAGGGACAGTGACACCAAGGACACCTCATCCCTCTAAACTGTTCTGTCCAATATGGTGGCCACAGGCCACAGGCAGCAGATGAGCATGAACTCGACTTCTCCCAGGGAGGAGGTGCTGATCTACACCTAAGATTTCAAACATTTAGTCTAAAAATAATGTGAGAGATATTAATGTTTTTCTATTTGGTCCATGTTGAAATGATAATATGATCAACAAATTGAATTAAATCATAGGCTATGGGACCTGGTTCCATAGTGTAGCAGTTAACACTTCTGCTTTACACGTCGAAAGTCCTGGGTTCACACCTCAGCAGAGCCCCAGTCAATGGTCTACGGCCATGCCATGCTGAACAAGCCCGATGTCTGATCTCGAACACTCCTCAGGGTCGTGCCTGGAAATACTTGGATGGAAGTCCATTGAGGAAGACCAGGTGCTGTACCCATAAATAACAATAATGAGGTAAAATAAGAGATAGATTATGAAAGCCAATTCCGCTCATTTCCTCACGCACGCGTACACACGCACACACGACGTGCACACAGGCCTTCAGATGCACTGCTCTTTGCACAGCTCAAAGGAGGCACATCCAGGAGACTGACAACATGGTCACGAGGCCTTTGGGCCCAGAGACATGGTCCTGCTCCTTCAACAGAGACATCACGATGTCCCCGCAGAGCTACGGCAGAACCACTTCCTGCTTGTGAAGATGGTGATTTCTGTCATCTCATCCCCTTACCTCACTAGAGTGAGTCCTGAGTGTGACTCCTGGTTGAGATAGGGGTACCTGACTGGAGGCTATGGAGGCCACCTTGTCACATGCCAGAGATTTGCTCACAGTTGCCATTCACAGAGCAGAGATGGAGTCAGGATGTCCAGAAATGGATGGGCCATTCACCGGAGGGTCAGAGTCCTTCCCAACTGTCAGTCAAGCCCACCTGATCTTTGAGGATTCAGTGGTGCACCCCAACCTGCCAACTCCCAAGGAGAGGGTGAGCCCAAATACGGCACGCACACTGGTGTGTGTTGAATGGTGTGCCCCCAAATGCATGTACTGAAGTCCTTACCTTGGCGCCTCAGAATGGAAGTTTATTGGAAATAGGAGTGTTGAAGACGCAATTACGTCATCAAGATGAGGTCACATGGGGGCAGGGAAGGGCCTCTAATGTAGTACATTTGACAGGTGTCCTCAGAGAAAGGGGAAATGTGGAGACAGACACAAGGGAGAGCACCATATGTTGATGGAGGCAGGATCTACAAGCCAAGGACACCAAAGATGCCAGCAAGCCCCCGGAAGTGCCATGTTTCCTCTGTTCCAGTCTGAACTTTGAGCCATCCGGGCATCCCCTATCTTTGCCTCTTTTGAACTATCAGGTGAGTGTCTGAGCTCATGCACCACAGACAGGAAGAAAGCTCGTTTCCCTAGTGACCTCAATGAGCTGATGCTCTCAGGGATTCACCTGCCTCAGGTGAGAGGGAGGAGGAAGTATCCTGTTTTACCCATGAAGGGAGAAGGTGTCCCACATCATGGGATCTGACAACAGACCTGGGCAATGGGGGTGACTACGGCCAGCCCAGGCTGCTGATCTCCCTTCCTCATCACTTAGAAACTGGGGAAACAAAAAACAACCCGTCCCCAATCCTGCTTGGGAACCACAGTAATAATCATCTTCATCACTGGGCTGGAGGTGAGAGAGGCACGGTCCCAGGAGCTGGAGTCTGGGGTCTATGAAGTGTGATTCTTGACACCCTCTTCGGCCATGTAGGGCTGTGAGCAAGACCTGTTGGTACAAAGAGAAAAGATGATGACCCCCGATTGTCACTGTTGCTCCAGCACAAGCTGCTGGGCATCTGTCCAGTGGACTGACATACCCAGGGAGGAGAGCTAGGATAAACTGGGCCCCAAGCCTGATGGGATGAGGGGGTATGGACAAGGGCAAGTGAAAGTCTAAGACCCCATGCAGCTCAGGTAGGAGGAAGAGCATGTCCCCTGGGGTTCCCTGAGGTGCCTTCCTGGTGACCCTCACCTGAGCTGTGAGTACCAGGTGAGGAGGAGAGAAGCCATGTGCAATGTGGTCCTCAGAAGACCAGCAGCACAGGCTCCCATCAGGGGAGCCATCAGACGCGAAGATTACGAGGCCCATCGCACCTGCTGCAGTGCCATCTGTTTCTAAAGAGACCCCAGGGGACTTGGGCGCTCACTGGGTGTCAGAAGCTCTAATCCAGGCCCCATGGAAACTCTCACTTCCTCTCGTGTGTGTCCGCAAGTCCTTCCTAGGCCACCTGTGTCTTGGTGCTTGACTGTCTGGCCCTTGTCAGCTGAGCTTGATTCAGGTGCCAGACCCTGTCATGATGTGGAAGACATTTTAAGAACAGACTTTAAATGAAGGTCCATGGGCCTCAAGCAGAGAGGGGTGAATTTCCAGCAGGACGTGCAGAGAGAAACAGCTGGTTCAGGCCACTCCGGTTCTCACTCAGCTCCACAGAATCTGAGCTTTCCTCATCGCCTCAAACACTTCGTGGTGGTTGCTGTCTAAGCCTCCGTGTGCGTTTCTCTCTGACGGAAACACCTCCCAGGACACCGCTCCTCACACAAGTACCGGCCACCTCCATGTGTTCAGGCTGCTGGAACAGAAATGGACAGAGCGGGCAGCTTAACGGCGTCAGATATTTCTCGCTCACTCTTCTGGAGGCTGGAATTTTAAGTTCAAGTCGTCAGCATGGTCGCCTTCTGCTGAGGACCGCCTCCTGGTTCATAGCTGCTGCCATCTGCCTGTGTCCCACCTCCCTGCTGGGAGGGGGAAGGAATGATGCATCTACTAAGAGCACCAATCCCATTCATGAGGGCCCCAGGTCAGGACCAGTCACCTCCCAGAGGCCCCACTACTCATCCTTTCACCTTTGGGGGTTAAGATGTCAGCATATGAACTCAAGAGAAAACCAACATTCAGACTATAGACCAGCTGAAATCTAGTTATCCATTCAGTTCTGAGTACCTGTCACCCAGGTGGAAGCCTCTGACTACCAGAACATTCTGGAAGAGAATCACAATTCTTTAAAATCCCAGGTAAATGTGATATCCCCAGATCCTTTACATGAATTAACACCGCCACCCTGTCTCAACACCCCCATTCTTACCTTTGTGATGCCCAAACAGAGCTAGAAAAAACACAGGCAGGATTATCTGGAATAAAAGGGTCTTTGAGGGCTCAGTAACAGGGCCAGGTAGAGGGGAGACTCTGACAGGATGGAAGCAGAGTCCTGCAGGAGGCTGTGTGTGCTCTAAGTCATTGTGCAATCAACCTTGTTGCTTCTTTAATAGGGTCGATTCATGGGTCTACAAGCGGCTCTGACCTCAGGGCTCGTCATAGAAATGAGGACAGTAAAAGGATTTTTTCTTATATTTCTATGTATATGTTTGGATACATATTAATCTTTTATACATTTTAATGTTAGTGGGAGAGGCACCACTCTCTTCTATATCTAGAGACCCATCAACAAGACATTTTCTTCTCTTCTCAGAGACTTTACTTCATGGTCGAGACTGCTCCACAGCCCCTCTTGGCTCCTCCTGACAGTGAATGATCTGGCAAAGACTAGCAATTTGCGTGAGTTGGTTGATGCTGACTTTGAAAGGGACACTGGGTTGCGTCCACACCTCAGAGGTAAACAGGGGGGTGTATGGAACGCAGTAAACCCTCCAATCCTCCCAGACTGCATCGGTGATCACAGTCACTAAAGCACAACCATCCACTTCAGCACGACTGAGCAGTACCTTCCGGAATGAAACTTCGTGTAATCCCACCTGACATCGGATCACGACTCACAAGGTATTTGTTGAGGGCAGGGGGACATGGAGTGGGTAGGGAAGAAGATAATTTCAGATACCAGCTCTGACCACAGGGCTCATCACCAAAATGAGGACAATGGCACTAACAAAGGTTTCTTTCTTATATTTCTATGTATATGGTTGGATACATATTAATCTTACATTTTTATCTTCCCCATCTCATTCCATCTTATTTAATGTAGGATGTGTTAAAAATCATTACTTTATATTTCAATATTTAAATTATAGGATATCCCATACAGTTGTGAAAAATAAATATCACCAGAGGACAAAATAATATGTTGCATCCTCTCTGAGAGAGGGTTAGCATGTTTGCAGTCGTTCACGAGACAGTTTTCTCATATTTTCTCACATGGCCACGTCCGTTCTGTTGTTTGGAAACTGTGTGCTTTGTGTAAAGGCGAGTAGGTTTCAGTCACCAATGGTTGGACTCTGGAGGCTTATTCTGAGTCAACATTGACAGGCTGAACTCCATTCTGAGGAATGATTTTCTGTCTGTGTTTCTGGTTAAGGTGGGTGCAAAGACAGATTCTCGTGTAGGACTTGGAGGGTAGAAGGATGCAGCATCCACTGTGAGCCCATAGCTGAGTGCCACCTGGGTCACTCTGTAGGAGGAAGCGACGTTTCTGATTCCCGGGGACTCACCTTCGGGACGGACCTGACTCTCCCCCTGTCTTTCAGAGCCCAGAGCGATTGGTGTGCCAGGCCATTATTCATTCTGTTTAAATACACGGAACAATCTGGGGATGTTGAGGTGGACACGGGGGATTAGGTGAGAACCAGAGCCCTGTGGGTGTATAGTGGCCTCCAATGTCCTGATGGCCATGTTGGGAACAGCTTAGCACTTAGCCTGAGCTCACTGGAAGCAGAAGCTGAGATGCAGAATGCGTGGTCAGGAAATCAGAAAGCAGGTAAGGAGGTGAGGCCGGCAGAAGAAGGACGTGACCCCCATGAGATTACAAATGAAGCCGAAGGTTCCTCCAGGGAGCTCTCACGCTGGCATGATTCGGTCACCCTAATTGAGGCAGGGCCTTGGCAACTTTGCCCCTGTTGGTGACCACACTGACCTCTTGACAAGGAATTGAGACTGGGGGGACCATTTTCTGAACCTCTAGCATTTCCCAATGAGGGCACCACTGAGAGCTTCCAGGGTCTCCAGCAAAGGCGGTGGGCGGTGAGCCCACAGGAGGGATCTGCGTGGACAGCACAGTGTTCGGCTCCACTCAGTATCTCAGGCCATCATCATGAGAACCTGGGGCTTTGGCAGCTCTGCTGAGCTGGGCAATTGTGGGGTGTGATCCTGATCATTTGGGAGAAAGATGATCCAGTGATCACCATACGATAAGGCCAGGTCATTGATCACCGCAGAAGTGTCTTCCTTTGTTCTTCACCCAGGCTCTCTGTCCCCAATTCACACCCAGGCCTTGAAAAGACCAGAACACCTGGCCCCGCCAGCCCTGAATCTAGTCCAGGTCAACCCTCAGCAGAGGTGGCTGAGGGTGGGCGGGAAAGGGCAGCCTGGGATCTCAGATCGAGCGACCTGGGCCAGACCTGCTGTCGACATTGACTGTTGTCCTCCTGGGGCTGGAGGACAGTGTGACAGAGACCACGGAGGGGTTTGTGCCTCACTTCCCCATCTGCTTGTGTCACTGTGAGCATTACCACTGTCCCACACCTGACAGTAATAGTCAGCCTCGTCCTCGGCCCGGGCCCCGCTGATGGTCAGGGTGGCTGTGTTCCCCGAGTTGGAGCCTGAGAATCGGTCAGGGATCCCTGAAGGCCGGTTGCTATCACCATAGATGAGCAGCACAGGGGCCTGGCCTGGCTTCTGCTGGAACCACTGAACGCTTTTACCTCCAATATTGTTCCCCTCACAGGTGATCTTTGCTGTCTGTCCTGGAGCCACAGACACTGAGGGTGGCTGAGTCAGCTCATAGGACACCACGGAGCCTGCAGGAGAGAAAAGGAGAGTTGGGCTTCCAGAGCTGAGTCTCATCTCCAGGAGATACAGTCTGCCTGGCCTGGACCGAGCTCCAGAGTTCCATTGAGCCCACAGGATGCCCTAATGTCCCTATCTATCCTAACCCCAATGGCCCTTGTCCCTGGCTAGAGGATGGTCACTAGCATCCTGCCCCCACTGGCAGCTCCCTGTTGAGCTCAGAGTCAGGGCCAGGCTTGTCCTGACTCTGGGGCTGGGGTTGGGTGTGAACCTGGGAGCAGCACCTGTGCAGTGAGCCAGCAGGCCAAGCAGGAGAGGGGTCCAGGCCATGGTAGAAGCAGCTCAGTTCTGCTCTCTGGGGCCTGAGCCTGGGAGGTTTCCTCAGGCCACTCTTATCCCCTTGCTGGAGAGAGGGGCTGGGTATGCAAATCAAGTCGGGTCAGGGGTGCTGCCTGAGCAGCTTGTGGTTTCAGTAAAGGGCTCAGCCGCAAGGGACACAGAAAGGGGATGAGCGGACCCTGCAGACCCTATTCTAGCCGAGGGAATTCTGGTCTATAGTCTGGGGCTGACACATCTACAACAGACTGTCTCAAGGCCTCAATCCCGAGGAAGACCTGGTCACTGAGAGTTCAGAGGTGACGTGTCCGCATTTTCTGAACAATTATAGAATGGTGACTATAGAGTGACCATATGAGCCTTAGATCACTGCAGTCCTCCCCGGATCAGAGTCTCTGAGCCTCATAACCTGAGTTCATTCCCACTTTGACCAGTGCACGCAGAGCCTCTGAGGTGCTGAAAGTTTCTGTCCTTGGTGAAGGTCCTGGGGCAGGTCGTAGGTGCTGTGCCTCTGTAACCCACCCCTGACCCAGTGTGCACAGGGACAGATCTTGTGGTTGAGAGAAGTTGAAGAGTAACAGAACTATAGCACGGATGGGGTGGGCTAGAGAGGAATGGAGTCTCTGGATTGATGCTGGAGGAACAGGCAGCGTCGACATAAACAGATCCGACAGACATGGGGTCAGAATTTGACATAAAATCGATAGTGTGGGAAACACACATTCCTTTGCCCAGCTGTGACGCGGTGGGTAACAACCCCCTGCACGTGAGAACCCTGATGCCCAGCCCCCCCCATCCCAGATGTCTCTGCCAGGTGGTCTCTGCTGCCACCTGGTGCCTGCTAAGCACAGGTTGTGCAGGTGCAGGGGTGTTCTAGGTCCAGGGGTTTGTAGGTTCAGAACCTAAGGGTAAGGTTCTGCTTCTGTGACTCACAGACTACTGGCCCGGGGATAAATGACCACTCTCTTTGATGTGACCCCTGCCTTTTTCAAGAGCAGGCACAGGAGGCTCAGATCACCCATGAAAACATGATCAGGTTCTTTTAGAGGAGGAGGGGGCAGGGCTTACCTGGAGCATCACTGCACATATCTCTGGGGTGGTGGGTGGTCATGGGTCTGGTTCCGTGTCTTGGACCAGGGCACACAGGACTCAGTGGCTGCCTCTCACCGGTGCCCTCTGCTGCTGTAGGGCCCACGTAAGGTGGAGGAGGCTACTGCTCCACAGACAGACACAGGAGAACACTCATGGGCAAACATTGATTCCGACCAACTTCACTGACACACGTTCCATCCTGGGGAAACAGTGTGAACAGGACACAGATCCTGCCACTGAGGTCCCACTGTGTGGTTGGGTCAGCATAGTGAACACACTTGTTTGAGTGACACAGCAGGCAGACTCCCCTCCTTCTCCCTTTATCTTGCCTTAAATATTCTTTTATGCACAGGGAATTGCTAATCTGTTTCCTATTAGCCAGGATTCACCTTGTGCCACAGTGTTGGTCCATGGATGTCTCAGCCGACTGGGCCTTTTTCCAATGAACTTTTGCTCTTGTGACATGAATAAACAGACTAGATTCAGGCAGTGCCTTTCCTCTTGAAACTGGATGTGACAGCTGGAGCTGCAGCAGCCATCCTGAGCTCTGTCTTCACACAGAATGAAAGCGAAGCCTTTGCAGTCGTGATGGGGGACCAGAAAGTGAGAAAGATCTGGGACCTCACTGAATCCCTGAGGATCTGGTGAACAACAAACTGACTCCAGACTTAATGTTGCAGGAGGAAAATAAGCTCCCGTCTGTTCATGCTTCTGATTGTCACGTGTGTGTTCTTGCATTAAAAAAGTTCATGACTAATGAGGTAATAATGAATACAAATCAATCAATAATTTGAATGAGGATGAGGAAACAATTGTGCGGCTCTTGGTGATGTCCAGACAAAAAATGACAAACAGGTACTGTGCGGTGAGAGGCTGAAGGAGGCCTCTCTGGGGAGGTGACACTGGAGCAGCTGTCAGGATGGGAATATGAACAAGGAACAGGAATATGTTTCGGGAAAGTGAGGTCAATGCCCTGTGGGGAGGGTCTGGTTGTTCTGAAAATGAAAGGCAGTGAGGACATTTTATTTTGTCTTCTTTGAAAGACACTTAGCAGGGAAAGACTTAAAAATGGATTGATTTTAGCTGTCGTTGTTGCTTCGTTTTGTTTTGCTTTTATGATTCTGGAGACATCACTCCACTCTCTTCTATTTGCGCTGTCTGGAAGGAGAGCTCGGCTCTGATCACTCTGCCCCCTCTCTGTATGGAACCTGTGTCCTCTCTCTGACTGCTTTTATGATTGTGCATTTGACGCTGGTTTAAGGAATTTGGTCATGAGGCGACATTGAACTTTCTTCCCTAAATGGTCTGATTCCTTCTTTAGGAGTCTGTCTCGGTTTCCAGGCAGCCCTCTCTCTCCTGTAACCTAAGTCCCTTCCTCTGGGATCACCGTGGGAGCCATGCACAAAGTCCCCAGAGTGCTTCCTGTCCCACTGCACATTCTGTATGTCCCGTGTGAATATCACCATCCCGTACATGATCAAAGTCAACACTTGTCAGGGCCTGTGCACAACGTCCCCTTCAGAGATGAGTGTAGGCAACTATGACAAAGTTATTTTTAAAACAGGCACTGTTATTATATGTAGAAATTTGATCGAATACTTTTTTTTCATGCTCTCACTTCTCATGTGCAATTATTCCTACTTAATTAGGAGGCAGCACAAAAAGATAAAAGAAAAACGGTTTTACCTGAATGTGCATCCTCCTGCTTGTCCTACAGATTTCAGACATGCCAATCTGAGAGTGGCATGAGCCAACTCCTTAAAAATCTCAATCTTTGTATCTATCTACCCTGGTATATTAGCTACACAGCACAGGTCAGTTTCTCCATGCCCAGAAACACCTATTTTCATATTCCTATCTGTATCTCTATGTATATCCACATCCCCATCCACATCCACATCCACATCCATATCCATGTCTAGCTCCCATTGCTTCCGTTTCCTTGGAGGACCCAGCAAACAAACCCCATTAGCTCAGACTTAGAGGTTCGAGGTTTCTTTTCACGGTAACTTCTCCAGCACTAACTTGTCCAGGTGCACCTCGCCGTGATGTCATGTCCCTTCACATAGAGGAGGAGAATATCTTCCCATGTTTTCCCACTACTAACTGTCGTGCTAGCACGGTCATGAATCCGATTTTGTGTTCATTAAAAACCACTGCGTATCGCTATTGCTTTTGGATTTACACCCGATGACGTTGACTGTGGACGTGGACGTAAGGCGGACGATTCTCTCTCTATCCACGTAGTGACCACATGGGACGCTTCACGTTTCACTGTGTAGATCGACATTTCTATCCGGCATCATCTTCCTTCTGTCTGAGGGTGCCCGTTCCTATTTTTTCCTGAAGTTGCACTGGTGATCAACTCTGGCACTTTCGACCCGGCTGGAAAAATTTTATTTTGCTCCCATTTGTGAAGGATATTTTTACTTCATGAATTCAAGGTTTAGAGGTTTTTTTTAAAAAAAATAATTTTTAAAGCTTTTCTGTTCAGAGTTGTTGCTCCACTGTCTTCTTGCTTGCTTCGCTTAGGGAAAGACCTGCTTTTTCCAGGAGGTTTATTCACCTGCATGGGGATGGATTACCTCTCTGGCTGTTTTTAACATCGTCGCATAATCACTGGGTTTTGTGAACGTAATTATGAGAGTCAGTGTTGTTTTCTCTTGTTTCCTGGCTTTGAATTGGGTTGTATTTCTTGGGTATCTCAGTCATTGTCTTCTTGAGTATTGAAACATTTGGGGCCAATGTTTCTTGAAGCGTTTTTTCTAATCACACCGTTCATCTTCTCTGCTCTGTATGTCGTCCTCCTCGGGCGGGAGGACAGTGTGACACAGAACGGGAAGGGGGTTTGTGTCTCACTTCCCCATCTGCTTGTGTCACTGTGAGCATTACTACTGTCCTCCACCTGACAGTAATAGTCGGCCTCGTCCTCGGCCCGGACCCCGCTGATGGTCAGGGTGGCTGTGTTCCCCGAGCTGGAGCCTGAGAATCGGTCAGGGATCCCTGAGGGCCGCCTGCTATCCTTATAGATGACCAGCACAGGGGCCTGGCCTGGCTTCTGCTGGTACCACTGAACGTTTTTACTTTTGATATTGTTTCCTTCACAGGTGATCCTTGCTGTCTGTCCCAGAGCCACGGACAGTGAGGGTTGCTGAGTCAGCTCATAGGACGCCACGGAGCCTGCAAGAGAGAAAAGGAGAGTTGGGCTTCCGGAGCTGAGTCTCATCTCCACGAGATACAGTCTGCCTGGCCTGGACCGAGCTCCAGAGTTCCACTGAGCCCACTGCATGCCCTAACGTCCCTATCTATCCTAACCCCAATGGCCCTTGTGCCTGGATAGAGGATGGTCATTAGCATCCGGCCCCCACTGGCAGCTCCCTGTTGAGCTCAGAGTCAGGGCCAGGCTTGTCCTGACTCTGGGGCTGGGGTTGGGTGTGAGCCTGGGAGCAGCACCTGTGCAGTGAGCCAGCAGGCCAAGCAGGAGAGGGGTCCAGGCCATGGTAGAAGCAGCTCAGTTCTGTTCTCTGGGCCTGAGACAGGGCTGGTTTCCTCAGGCCTCTCTTATCCCCTTGCTAGAGAGTGGTGCTGGGTATGCAAATCAAGTCGGGTCAGGGGTGCTGCCTGAGCTGCTTGTGGTTTCAGTAAAGGGCTCAGCCTCAAGGGACACAGAAAGGGGATGAGTGGACCCTGCAGACCCTATCATAGCCGAGGGAATTCTGGTCTATAGTCTGGGGCTGACACATCTACAACAGACTGTCTCAAGGCCTCAATCCCGAGGAAGACCTGGTCACTGAGAGTTCAGAGGTGACGTGTCCGCATTTTCTGAACAATTATAGAATGGTGACTATAGAGTGACCATATGAGCCTTAGATCACTGCAGTCCTCCCCGGATCAGAGTCTCTGAGCCTCATAACCTGAGTTCATTCCCACTTTGACCAGTGCACGCAGAGCCTCTGAGGTGCTGAAAGTTTCTGTCCTTGGTGAAGGTCCTGGGGCAGGTCGTAGGGGCTGTGCCTCTGTAACCCACCCCTGACCCAGTGTGCACAGGGACAGATCTTGTGGTTGAGGAAAGGTGAAGAGTAACAGAACTATAGCACGGATGGGGTGGGCTAGAGAGGAATGGAGTCTCTGGATTGATGCTGGAGGAACAGGCAGCGTCGACATAAACAGATCCGACAGACGTGGGGTCAGAATTTGACATAAAATCGATAGTGTGGGAAACACACATTCCTTTGCCCAGCTGTGACGCGGTGCGTAACAACCCCCTGCACGTGAGAACCCTGATGCCCAGGCCCCACCCACCCCCAGATGTCTCTGCCAGGTGGTCTCTGCTGCCCCCTGGTGGCCGCTAAGCCCTGGCTGTGCAGGTGCAGGGGTGTTCTAGGTCCAGGTGTGTGTAGGTTCAGAACCTAAGGGGAAGGTTCTGCTTCTGAGACCCACGGACAGCTGGCCCAGGGGAGAAATTTCCTCTCTTTGTTGTGACCCCTGCCCTTCTCAAGAGCAGGCACAGGAGGCTCAGATTGTCCATGAAAACTTGATCAGATTCATTTAGAGGAGGAGGGGGCAGGGCTTACCTGGAGCATCACTGCACACACCTCTGGGGTGGTGGGTGGTCATGGGTGTAGTTCCATGTCTTGGACCAGGGCACACAGGACTCAGTGGCTGCCTCTCACCGGTGCCCTCTGCTGCTGTAGGGCCCACGTAGGGTGGACGAGGCTACTGCTCCTAAGACAGAGACAGGAGAACACTCACCCAACAAACACTGATTCCAACCAACTTCACTGACACACGTTCCATCCTGGGGAACCAGTGTGAACAGGACACAGCCCCTGTCTCTGAGGTCCCACTGAGTGGCTGGGTCAGCATAGTGAACACACTCGTTTGAGTGACACAGCAGGCAGACCCCCCTCCTTCTCCCTTTATGTTCCTTAAATACTTATTCATAACCAGGCAATTGCTAATCTCAGTGTCATATTAGCCAGGATTCACCTTGTGGCACAGTGTTGGTCCATGGATGTGTCAGTCAGCAGGGCTCCTTTCCAAGGAACTTTGTTCTTGTGACATGAATAAACAGACTAGATTCAGGCAGTGCCTTTCCTCTAGAACCTGGATGTGACAGCTGGAGCTGCAGCCGCCATCCTGAGCTCTGTCTTCACACAGAATTAAAGCAAAGCCTTTGCAGTCGTGATGGGGGACCAGAAAGTGAGAAAGATCTGGGACGTCATTGAATCATTAAAGATCTGGGAACAACGAACAAACTCAAGATTTCTTATTGCAGGAGTAAATTTAGGCCCTGTCTGTTCATGCCTCTGATTGTCACGTGTGTGTTCTTGCATTAAATAAGTTCATGACTAATGAGGGTAATAATGAATACAAATCAATCAATAATTTGAATGAGGATAAGGAAACAATTGTGCAGCTCTTGGTTATGTCCAGATAATTGGGTGATACCAGACAAAAAATGACAAACAGGTACTGTGCGGTGAGAGGCTGAAGGAGGCCTCTCCGGGTAGGTGAGACTGGAGCTGCTGTCAGGATGGGAATATGAACACGGAACAGGAATATGTTTGGGGAAAGTGAGGTCATTAGCCTGTGGGGAGGGCCTGTTTGTTCTGAAAATGAAAGGCAGCGAGGACATTTTCTCTTCTTTTTTGAAAGATACTCTGTGAGTAAAGACTTAAAAATGGACAAAATATTTTTGTTGTCATTGTTGCATTGTTTTGTTTTTGCTTTTATGATTCTGGAGACATCACTTCACTCTCCTATTCATGCTGTCTCGAAGGAGAGCTGGGCACTGATCACTCTGCCCCCTCTCTGTATGGAACCCGTGTCCTCTCTCTGACTGCTTTTATGATTGTGCATTCGACACTGGTTTAAGGAATTTGGTCACGAGGCGACATTGAACTTCCTTCCCTAAATGGTCTGATTCCTTCTTCAGGAGCCCGTCTTAGTTGCCAGGCAGCCCTGTCTCTTGTATCCTAAGCCCCTTCCTCTGGAGTCACCGTGGGGAGACATGCACAGGGTCCCCAGAGCTTCCTGTCCCAATGCACATTCTGTATGTCCCGTGGGAATATCACCATCCCGTACATTGAAAGGGACTTAGTTTTTTCGAGACGTAGAAGCCCTCCTTTAGTGAAAGGTAAAAATGCCTTCAGCTGCTGAGACCCCTCGCTGAAAGGAAAAAAACAGTCAACCCCTGCCTAACCTCACACCACCCTCGATACAGCCAGTCAGGTAGGGACAAGTCTGGATTTCCGCACCTGCTCCGTACAAACACCCGCCTCCCCAGATTCGGGGCCCTCGTTCCCACACTGCGGCGTCAGTGTCGGTCGAGAGTCCGGGCTCGAGTCTGAATAAAAACCTTCATGTGTTTGCATCGCTGTTGGCTCCTGGGTGGTCTCCTGGGATTCGCAACTTTGGGCTCAACAATAGATGTAAACACACACGCAATAGCTATAAAGAGAAAGAAGTAATGACAAAGGAACGAGGAACATGAGATACAGGGACACTGAAGAGTGAAACGGGACATAAACAGTGGAAAGACACAGATACAGGAAGGAGTTGGGGGCAAAGGGAGCCTGAGGAGAAAGTTCGCCTCCTCAGGACGCTCTCACTCCCACCCAGACTCCCTGGCAAACTCTCGGCCACATCAGCTCCCAGTACCTCCATGGGCAGGTCCTGTGACCTGTTTCAGCTGCTCCCTGGGTTGATCCGTCAACAGCTCATCTGCCCCAGAGATACCCCAAATGACAGAAAGGCACGAAAGGACATTCCTCCTCGAGACTTTGTGAAGGCCACTGGCCACACTGGTACTTCTGCCGCTTTTTGTTCTGTTTTCAACAGCCAAATTGAACATAATTGATGTCCCAGAAGTACTTCGCATAGAAATTTTCGCATCTGGTCTCAGAATCACATACAGTCTCCGAAAACCTAGCCTCAGGTATAGAATACACAACGAAAGGGACACTTCTTCCCACCGTTCACTTCTCACTGCATATTAGAGTTGACCATGGCCTCCTATCGAAACCCAGACTTGGTTGTCACCAGGACCTCTCCCTTGTGGTGTCTCAGGGAGAAAAGAGGATGATGAGATTAGCAAAGGGAAGAATCACGGTGCTCAGTGTCCTCGGGAGGGAAAGAGAGACCCTCACCCTGAGTCCCTGAGTCACTTCTCATTTGGGTTTGGCCGTCAAACTCGGGGCTGCACCACAGTAACACTCAGCCTCGTCCTCAGAATGGAATCTGGAGATGGTTAAGCAGCGGCCAGCCCCAGAGCTGGGGCATGAGAAACGATTGGAGATCCCATGCCCCTTGCTGTGGCTTCCGTCACTCTTAACCTTCATCACATATTGAGGGGCCTTCCCTGCTGTGGTTGATACCAATGAAGGTAGAAGGTGCTTGCTCACTGCTTAGGGAGTAGGTGAGCTTGGCAGGGCTGCCAGGGAGGCAGATGCAGATGCTCAGAACAACCATAGCACAGAAGCCTAGAAACATACAGAAATGAGGCTGAATGCACCAGAGTGGGAACAAAGGTCCGTCAGGACGGTCCTTGCAGAGGAATATGAGGCAGGGGAACCCCTAGTGTCCTGAGGCAATCTGACCTGTGGGGAAAACCAGGAGGGGCAGGAGGTAGAAGAGAACCCAGTCCCTGGTGGGGAGAGATGTCCAGGCTGTCTGCCCTGAGGCCGCCAGGTTGGGACTGGCCTCTCCCAGCTCCTGTCTTATCCTCTCTTCTTGAAGCTGCAGAGCGAGGAGCCTAAAGACACATCTCTTCTCTTCTGTTCCCCAGAGTGTCTCTCTCCACTCTGTCTGATATCTGAGCCTGCGGGCCTCCTGCTGGTAACTTCCTGAGGACAGAGGGAGGGCAGGTGGGGGCATCAGAGTGGAAAGTTCATTCTGTGCAACACAAGTGTCTTGAAAAGGACGTCACGCCCTTTGTACTGAGCACAGCCCTGGGGGATTGGAGGAACCATTAGGTCCTCAAACCAGGACCCACAGTGACCCCTGCTGTTCCCAGGGTGAATGTCATCCTCCACATGCAGCTAATTCAGCAGGATGACTACCTTGGAGCCCTTAATGGATGCTGTTTCTCCCGAACCCCCTCACTTGACATCATAAAAACCCAATATCAACTCTGCCTAAGGCACATCCTCTCCTCCGGTAATGAGGAGGGAGCCTCCACTGTGAGGTGAATACATTTTCCGAAGTCCCCAAGACAGTGATGATGAGTCAAGATTCCAATCCAGGACAATGACCTCAGAGCCTGACTTTTCAGCCTCCATTCTTCCCTGCCCCTCACCATCCCCCATATTTGTATCATCTCATTCCCCTAGATCCCTGAGTCCTTCCTGTCAAACCCTCTCATCTGTATCCATGTGCTCTGTCCTCCCCGAGTCTGTTCTGAGGAGCTCTCAGATCTTCACAGACTTGGAATTTGCATCATCCAGAAACACGGGACTGCCTTTGGACAGAGGTGGGAACACTCACTCGGCTCCCTCCATGGTACACGACATAGGATACATGTCAGTGGGACATTGGGAATCAGGGGACGGACTGGCTGGCCTCCTCATGTCAGGCTTGTCTCCTGACAGATCAGAATTTCTTTTCCAACATGGTCAAGGCCATTGACTTACATCAACTGTCAGAAAAGGAAGTGAAACTTCATTTTAATAAATATGATCAGCAAGATGCAGGTTTACCTAATCTCCAGAGCTAACGTATTTGTTTTCAAGCCTAGGCCTGCTGAGGGTATAATGGAACTAATTCATTTACAAATGCTGAAGACATACTTAGGAAGGATGCGTGAAGCGCTGTGGAGACACCTGTGCAGAGAAAGACCCCATGGCTCCCAACTCAGAGTGGGGCCTAAAGAGATTATTGAAGATAAGACGTGGGCTCTGTGCTTCAGACATGCCCACTTCTGTTCCCAGCTGAGCGAGTGACACATGTCCTCTTCCAACCTTCCTGCCAGATACTTCCAGTCCTCCCACGTCACACCTCAGAGTCTCTCCATGGATCCCCTGGCCCTCCTGCTGGCCACTTCTCACACCCATGCTCTGGGTCATGACATCACGGGAGATGACCTCTCAGTACTATCCAGGGAGGATTGACCTTCATAAACATGACCTGTGCTTGTGGATTAGGCAGAGAGATCCCTTTTTAGAAAATGGCTAGACTTTCGAATTCAATAAAATAGTCCTCATGATCCTCCTTTCCTCTAATCACTGCACAAAATAGAACTTAATGACTGTGTGAGGTGTACGGAAATGACCTCCCCACTGAAAGGGATTTTTGTAGCAATATTTATTTAAAAATTTACTCGAACCATTGTCCTTTATTACACTGAGTGATAATAAAAATGTGTATGATGGCTCAGATTCATCTTCAAAGTTATAGTTGTACCTAATACCTTGTCTTTGAAAGAAAGTAGTGTAGTGTGTATTAGGAGGGAGGGAGGGGACTTCTATGGAGAGTAACCACACAGGAAATCTGGTCACAAATTCTTACCTGGGCAGGTCATGGTGGGTAGTCACACCCCAGGCCTATGACTTCTTTAGTCAAGGAATTAACTGCCTCAGGCAAGATGACCCATTGTTTCTGTGCATCTAGGTTGCACTCCTTGATTTTCTGTGCACAAAAGATGCTGTTAAGCCATTATTCTTGGGAGAATTTGAGATCTTTCTCCCCAGAATATATCATCAGTTTGGCTCATATAAAGTCATAAAAATTCTTTACAGGTTTGGATGTTTCAAACGTTGATAGTAGAAACGTGTTATAAAAATTTCCTCATTTTGCGGTGGCTGGAGAATTGCTGTTTAAAAATTAATTACTTGATGGAATTATTGTTTGGCTATCGCCATAGGAACACAGGCTACTAACTATGGAAACATCACATTCTAACAAGCTTTCTGCTTCTGGACCCCCGCTTGCACGCCAGACCAGTGGGTTGACAGGTAGTGAATAGAAGAAAAATAGACCTTTGTGTTCAGACAGAATGAAGAATGGGGTTTGGGGCTTAAAAACCCTGGACCTCTACATTTCGGGGATGCTGAATTTGGGGTCTGAGTACCCCTGGCAGACCCAGCTGGCTGAATAAAGAGTGTGATTCCTGTAACTCACTGAGTCCTGGTGGTCTGTGCGTCTTTCGGGGGCTGCGGCCACAACAATTTCTACATGCACTCAGTAGTCTTGGTTTGGTGAAAAGTGGAGCAGCGTTTCTCCCTAGCAAGGCATGATGGTCATGAGACTGTACCCTCCAACAGACCCTGGCAGCCATAAGGTCATACCGCAGGCACAGTTACCCCAAAGACATTCATCTAACCAGCTCGGTCCAAAAGGTGGCCACAAGCCACAGGCACCTGTTGAGTATGAAATATGGGTCTTCCCAGTAGATATGGGCTGTAGTTCTGAAATGCCCACTTCATTTCAAAGACTCAGAATAAATGTAATGTAAAATATTTAATTTTTGTATTTAATTCCTACCCAAATATTTTCATCTAATTGAATTAAAATAGGTTATGAAAACTAATTCAACCCATTTTATCTCATCTCTTAAATGGAGCTACTGTCAAATTTTAAATAACATATGCAGTTCAAATTTTATTTCCATTAGACAGGACGTCACTGCAAAGCCACTTGCTTTTGAAAAAAGAGAGAGAACTTTCTGGCACCTCATGGACAGGCCAACTCTGAGCTTTGTAAGCAGCATGAGAAGACCCAGGCTGGTGGCGAAGAGCAAGAACTGTGGCGTCAAAGACGTCAGTTTGCTGCTGGGTCAGCTGCTTTCTAGTTCTGATTTCAAATGGAGATCACATGCCTCTGTGTCTCAGCTTCTAGGGGATGAGAAAAGAAAGAAATTGGGAGTTACCGATAATGGATGAAGTGTTACTTTCATGGGCATAAAAACATTCTGAAACTATAGAGTGTAATAGATGCACACGCTTGTGAATATAGTAAAAAACCAATAAATCAGAGACCTTAAAATGATAAATATTATGGAATCTGAACATTGGAGAATATAACTCACTCTCAAATGATTCAAAAAATGAATAAGTTATATGTGTGTTATATATGTGTATTTATGTGTATGTACATACCTATACGTATATACACATACAAACCATATATGCACAGGTAACACATGCACATACATATCCATATCCGTGTATAAACTGAGAGATGAAAAAGAAAGAAATTCAATGAAACACAAATATGATAAAATATTGGTAATTGGTGAATCAACAAGAAAGATAAATAAGAGTTCTTTTGCTTTATGTAAGTTATTAAGTTTGCAGTTATTTCAAAATAAAATAATAACAAGGGAAAGAAAGGAAAGCCTGAGTTTAGGAGTGAAGGGACTTGACTGAACTCAGAAGAGGTTTTGGTCTCACTTCCCCATGACCTTGCACCACTGTGGTGAGTACCACCACTTCTAGGAGAGCCACAGTAATAAATGCCCTCATCTTCAGGCCGGAGCCCAGAGAAGGTCAAGGAGGCGGTGGTGCCAGACTTGGAGCCAGAGAATCGGTCGGGAACTCCGGAGGCCCGAGTGTTGACATCATAAATCAGGAGTTTGGGGGCCGCGCCTGAGTGCTGTTGGTACCAGGAGACATAATCATAACCCCCAATGTCATCGCTGCTGCCAACACAGGTGATGGTGACCGTCTCCCCTGGAGACCCGGACACTGAGGAAGGCTGAGTCAGAGCTGACTGGGCCCAGGACCCTGAAAGAGGCAAAAACACACTCTTGTGAGGTCAGTGTTAGGACCCGGGTGAGCCTGAGGAAGGGGAGACAAAGGATCAGCCCAGAAGTCCCCATGGTCCCTGCCCTGGAGGCCTCACCTGTGCCCTGAGAGAGGAGGCTGAGGAGGAGCAGAGCCCAGGCCATGGTGGAGATGCCCCAAGAGAGTTCCCTTCTGAGCCTCCAACCCTGAGTCTGGCTCCCCAGACCTGTCTTATCCCCTTCTCCTTGCTCAGAAGGGGAGGGGCCTCCATGCAAATCTCCTTCTTGTACTTGCCTCTCCTCACCCCCCTCAAACCTGGCACTTGATTCTAGAAATCTCTACATCTTTGGATAGGAGAAGGTGGGTGAAGGGAAGGAAACACTTTGACAAGTATATTCTGAGAGACACAAACACATAATGTTTATACCTGATTTACAGGGAGAAAGGTCTGCTGAAGTCTTTCATGCGAATGAGGTCTTGGACCTTCAGTGTCTGTACTGTGAGGTGACTTTGTGTCTCTGTGACCCTCACAAGCTGGAGACACGCTTGGCAGCACAACCAGCTGGGTGCCTATTGCCCCTCCTGTCCCCATTTTGATTTGGCTCTCAATTCTAGATGTTTCTACATCCCTGGACAGCAGAGTTCATTTGAGAAAATTAAAGCTTTTTGATATGATTTTTCTTGCTCAAGACACACTGAAACCATTATTAGTGTCACACTTGGATGTTCCTATCATTTCTACTCTGAGAGTCAGGGTGGTTCTTAGCTGAGCTCTCCAGGGCCTTCCCCTTCAAGATGTCTAGGACTGGGGTGAGGTTCGGGTCTGAGGTTGCCGAGGAGAAATCCAATCCCTCTGCTACCCAAGGACCACAGGCAAAACTGGGGTCTTCATTCTTCTTTAGCCCGTCCTTGGTCCTCCTCAGATGAAGTGAGCCGTTGTGTGTCTTTCCTTCCAGTCTGTACAGTGTCTGAGGCCCAGGGACTTTTACTGTCACTTGTATAGGTAGAAATATTGGGACACAACAGACACAGGAAACCCCCTTTCCCCCAAGTCCTACTAGGAGGGTCTCAGAGTAAACGCCTATGAAGACTTCATTCAGGTCAGGGTGTAACCCACAGCCAGTGCCTCCCCACACCCAGACACCTCCGCCCTCTGGTGGCCTTGCTGGTGTGGGTCTCTATGAAAATTCCACCATCTCCAGCCAGATGACGGGTACCTTGAACTGGATAAACTTCTTAAAGTGACACATTTTAGAGAGCTCTCTTATTCGTGTGATAACTAGACATGTAGACACAATTAATACGATGAAAGGACAGAAATTAGAACAAAAGTCAAAGTCCACTCAGACCCCTTCTTGTTTACCTTCAGATGTTTGCAGATATTGTGGAGGGAAAAAAAGGACATTGGAAGTACGGTTGCCCTGCACTTAGAAAGAAAAATTGAAACACAGAAATAAGAATTGTCTTAAAACTTTGGAGTGTGCTATTTAGCTTTTTGGGTCTTATAGATGCTACAACAAACAGGTAAATTCAGATGGGAATTAAGAAGAAAGGCAGAAGAGAACGTTAGAAAATTTCCCAAAGGTGCTGTCACGCAGAAGCTCCCGTCCAGGAACCTGCACCTTGGCCTTGGATACTCTGAAAAGCCACCAGCGGTGTGAGACTTGCCATTTGTCACTTAAACTACAAGTAGGCTTCAGCACGTGTTGGGGTGGAGCTACAGGAAAGGCAGCCTGACAGGAGCAGACATTGTTTCCTGTGCAAGCGGAGGGGAGGATGCAGTCCTCTGCCTCCCGTGTCAGTGGAGGGGCCGTGTCTGAACTAACTGCACAGGTGGAAAGTTGTAAAAGGTTATTGGGATAGGACACTTGGTGTATTTCCATAGGTTTTAAAGGATTTGATAACTTTTGATCAGAAATTTGGCCAAATTAGGAAACTCATATCAGAGTCTGATGGGAACGTTTTGAAAATCTCAGTAGGTCTTATTGCTGGGACGTGTGTGTGTGTGTGTGTGTGTGTGTGTCCATATGTATACATATACACACATCTACATATATATGTCATATTGATTCAGGACAGGGTAGCTCTTAATAACTGAGTCTTTCTCACTCCTCATCTCTCTTAGTCCCTCCCACTCTCTGCCTCTGAGAGGAAACCCCACTCTGGGGAGTGTTACCCCTTTTCCAATAAGCTTTCCTTTTGAATTAACTTTGCCATGAGTTGAATTCTTTCTACTCTCTCTGCCAAAAGACCCTCTTCTTCTCTTAGTGCAAGGCTTGGTCGCCCCATAATACAAGGAAATTTACCCAGTCCTGAATCTATATGATACACACACACACACACACACACACACACACACACACACACACGTATATATATGCATAAAACAGTTTTCCAAAATCTTTTGGTAACTTTAAGCTTCACAGTTTTACTAAGTTAAATGGTGAAAACTATTAAATATCTATATATTTTGAAATAAAATGAAATTCTGAAACATTATCAGACTAATCTAACCTGCTTTTGGCTTCTTATTATACAGAAAAACGAAAAGATAAATTTGGATTAGTTAATACATATATTTTGTAATTTATGAATTATATGTTTCTAAAAATTGTAAATAATTGTCAGTGAGAGCCTATGTTTCCAAAGATTATAAAATGTATTCATAAGTTTGCCAACTTAAGTAATAGTAATTGCTTATATTTTAGTGGTCATTAGAAATTGAGGTTCCTAAGGGTGAAGAATTCTAATTAAGATGGAAAGACACTTTGTTTTTGGTATAGAAGGTAGACAGTATGAAAAGACATTTTGAAGGAAATAGAAGGAAAGTGGTTTGTCCTATAGCGGGTTATTTCTGAATGAGTTAAGAAACAAACTTAAAAATAAGAGAGTTCATTCTGTGAAACGCAAGTGTCTTCTAAGGGGCATCAGTCAGGCCCTTAGCACTGAGCACAGCCCTGGGGGATTGGACCCCTTAGAATCCTCAAACCAGGACCCACAGTGCCCGCTGGTGCCCACAGCCTGAATTTCATCCTCCACATGTAGCTAAGTCAGCAGGGTGACTTCCTTGGAGCCCTTAATTCTTGGTGTTTTTCCCGAATCCCCTCACTTGACATCATAAGAACCCAACATCAACCCTCTGCTGAAGGCTCAGCCTCTGCTCAAGTCTAATGTAAAGGGAGAAACGACTGTGAGGTGAATACATTTTCCAAAGTCCCCAAGACAGTGATGATGAATCAACATTCCAATCCAGGATAATGACCTCAGAGCCTGACTTTTGAGCCTCCATTCTTCCCTGCCCCTCACCATCCCCCATATTTTTAGCATCTCATTCACCTAGATCCCTGAGTCCTTCCTGTCAAACCCTCTCTTCTGTATTCATGTGCTCTGTCCTCCCCGAGTCTGCTCTGAGGAGCTCTCAGATCTTCACAGAGTTGGGATTTGCATCACCCAGAAACACGGGACTGCCTTTGGACAGAGGTGCGAACACTCACGCGACTCCCTCTGCGGTACACGACATAGGATACATGTCAGTGGGACATCGGGAATCAGAGGACTGACTGGCTGGCCTCCCCATGTCAAGCTTGTCTCCAGGCAGATCAGAATTTCTTTCTAACATGGTCAAGGCCATTGAGTTGCAACAACTCTTGTGGCCGCCAGCCCCTGAAAGACACATGGACCACCAGAACTCAGTGAGTTATAGGAATCACACTCTTTATTCAGCAAGCTGTGTCGGCCAGGGGTACGCCGACTCCAAATTAAGCAGCCACAAAATGTAGAGCTACAGGGATTTTAAGCCCGAAATCCCATTCTTCATTCTGTCTGAACACAAAGGTCTATTTTTCTTCTTCATTACCTGTCAACCCACTGGTCAGGTGTGCAAGCGGGGGTCCAGAAGCAGAAAGCTTGTTATAAGGTGGCGATGAGAATGCTTGCTCAGAGATCATTTGCAATTAAACAATTTAATAAATAAAAAGCACTGTATTGCGAGCTGGTCTTCAACTAACTCAGTTTGAGGACAAAGCCCCAAGAACCAGGGGAGCTGATAATGTAAATTTAAGTATGAGATCAGGAGGTGATGAGATGAGATGTCCCCGCTCAATTAGCAAGACAGGAGAAGAGGTGAATTTCTTCTTTCTTTGCCTTTTGTTCTACTCAGGTCTTCAGGGAATTCTATGAGCCCAATCACATGGGGGAGCGCAATCTACCTACTGAGCCCACCAACACAAATGCTAGTCTCATCCAGGAAATCCTCACAAGTTCATGAACAAATAATATTTAAACTATGAGCCCTCCATAGCCCACTCACGTTAACCATAAAATTACTCATCACACTGAACATCTATCCTGATTTGCCTGAGAATGAGAACCTTTCTCAAATATGGTACTTTTAGTGCTAAAATTGAGGAAATTCTGGCAAAATGGAGAGAGTTGGCCACAGTCTAGGTTTTGTGTTGCCTCAACATAAGTTCATTCAGATTCATTCAGATGTTTGAATAATTCTTGGGGTGTGTGTGTGTGTGTGTGTGTGTGTGTGTATTCATGATAGCAAAAACCTCCAGCTAGAAATTGAGCTGGCTCATCATAGAAAACAGAGACATTGAGGATCTTTGAAAAGATGGGGACACTCCCACAAATATCTTTTCCCTTGTGAAAAAAAGGAGGCATTTCGGAAAGAGCCCCCAGCCTGATGTGGTGACAGGCCTTGTAGCTGAGCACCTTGTGATTTTAATGCCCCTAGTATTTCCAGCAGCTAAAATGAAATAATTTAATTCATCCTTAGGTCTTTGTTCACATGTCAACCCCTCTTCCTGCTCAACTTCTTTTGTTTTCTTGAATGTAGGCTTAAGTTGCATATGCGATGTCTCTTTGTCATGAGGGAGAGATAACCTCAGGGTTGTGAGGAAATTTGTGAATTTCCTTTGAAGAAGGAAAGAATGTCTCCAAGGCAGCTGTGATCAGGAGTCTAGTACAAAAAAAGCATTACTTGTGACTAAAGGAACACAGATATTTTAATAATTCCCTGGAATCCCCCCCCACACACACACACTCTAGCTGCATTGCTTTTTGGGAGAGACAGATTTGAGAAATCTTTTTCTCCCATATTCTTGCTTTAGCCAAATCGAATAAGCCTTTCTCTGCCTCCAAGCATTAGTGTCTCACTGTTTTGGCTTACAAAAACCTCTGGCATAAGAACTTCAATTTGGGGAGGTAACTCTGCAAACAGCATGTGCAGAGTTGCTTCTAGATTGAAAGTTCACTGATCTAAAAGGAGTAGAAATTTTACATAAAATGAAACTGCAATTGAAATTCTTTCTGGCTCAGCTTCCGTGGATATGAGGTCAAAATGGAATATCCTCAAAGAAAAAGGACATCAAACCCTTTCTCCTCAGTCCCTCAGCCACATCTTCACCTTTTCTTAGTTGTTCTTTTTTCAGCAACAGATGTGTAAAGGAATAACCCACTGAGAAGAGCCACCCTGAAGAGAGAGCATGGGGACACTGAACTGAATGAGACAAAGCCATGCCTGGAGAACTGAATCCAACATGGTCTGCACTGATGTGGGAGACCAGGGCATTTAAAGTAAAGATTTTCTGATTAGGCTCCTAGTCAGGATGGTGGAGGATATAAATGCTGTGCTTGCCTCCTCCCATGGCCATATCTAAATTACATCTAAACTACATACATCGTTGAGAACCACCGAAAGCCTAGTTGAAGTCCTGTACTTAAAGATATGCAGAAGAAGCCACACTGAGACTGGTAAGAGCATTGGAGACACAGACCAGGCTGGTCTCACACCCACCTGGGGTAGTTAAAAATCAGGAGGGGTATCTCAACTGCAGAGGTCCCCTCTGAGGACCAAGGCATTCTGGCCCCACACCCAGCTACCCAGCCCAGGGTTCAAGTCGCAGAAAGAGAAGTCCCTACAACTTCTGGCTGAGAAAAACAGTGGACATTGTGGGTAAGTGAATGAAAGGGCTACTGGAGTATGAGATGTTCCTCTTAAAGGGGCCACACACAGACTTACTTGCTGACAGACTCATTCACTCTGAGCTCCAGCTCTGCAGCAGCAGATTGAGAGGGGCCAAGGACATATGAGAAGAAACTGAATTGTTCTGTTGTAGCTGCCAGCCCCCGATAGACACACAGACCAGCAGAAATCAGTGAGTTATAGGAATCACACTCTTTATTCAGCCAGCTGGGTCTGCCAGGGGTACGCAGATCCCAACATAAGCAGCCCCGAAGTACAGGGTTTTTAAGCCCTAAACCCCATTCTTCCTCCTGTTTAAACACACAAGTCTATTTTTCTTCTTTTTACTAACTGTTAACCCAAAGGTCGGTTGTGCAAGCAGGAGGTACAGAAGCAGAAAGCTTATAGTTAGAGCGTTATGTTCCCATGGGCAATAGCCCAACAGTACTTTTCCAGCCACACAGTTTGACTTCAAAGTGAAAACTGGAGGGACAGCTTCCTCCCAGACAGAAGTGCTGGCAGAAGCCATGGTTCCTTTGCTGAACCCTCCCTCTAGCAGCTTGCACGTGCAGGTGGATGGCATATCTGAGTTTCCATCAACCTAGCCAGCACTTTTTGCTCTGCCCCAGTGATTCCCTGACACCCTGTGTCACCCAGTTTGCAAGCCCACTCAAACCGCTTCCAGTGGCTTTCCACACAAATGCCCTGTTTGGGCTCATACTGCAAACTTTTTCAAAATATCTCAAAGATTCACACACAAAGCCCAAAGAAGCAGCATTTGAACTTGCTGTGCCTCTTGCATTTTGCTGAACAGCCCTCAGATCAGTACTAGTGGCAGCTGGCTTCAGTTCACATCTTAGCATCTCCCAGGCACCTCCAAGCTCAGATGGTGGCAACCATCTGAAGAACACTTTGTAGCTCATAACAAGTGGCTCTGGGTAGGCACAGATTGTGACTGACCTTGGCCTGCAACACAGCCACTCCGAACGTGTCCCCAAACCAACACACCCACTGGCGAGCTTCAGACCACACCAGGGCACTACCCAACTACGTCCATAAACCTCACACCCAAAGGGCAGACTCCACAGGCACCATAGTTCCATTAAAGTGAATCCTGCACAACAGCTTCTCCACTGTCGTCACAGCCAGTTCTCACAACTAAGGAGCCTGTGGGTTAAACTATCTCATTGACAAGCCAACAGCAATTAAGTACCTGGTTGAGGTGATCAGGGAGACTGGGCTACATGGGACGCCTACTACATGAGGTCACTCTACCAAGAACAAGAGATGTAGCAGTTCTACCTAATATAGAGAAACGAATGCAGGAAGGATTAGAGGGAGAGGTGAAGTGTGAGAGAGGATTAAGAGGTACAAGTTGATAGTTTCAAAATAGTCGTGGGGATGCAGAGTATAGCACGAGGAATAAGGCTAGTAGCATTGTAATAAATGTGTATCTTGTCAAACAGGAACTGGATTTATTGGCGTGATCGCTTTGTAAGTTATACAAATGTCTAATCACTCTGTTGTACGCCAGAAACTAATATAATGTTGCATGTCAACTGTGATTGAAAAATAAAGTTTTTACAAAAATATTATGTTAGACTGTAAAAAATAAAAAAGTGAGGACTGTGAAAGCTGCTCCAAACGTACATCTCTTTCTTCTACTGCAATTGAGGAGCTGGAAAGGGTTGCCTCTTCTGAAACTATGACATACAGGCTAAGAAAACTGTCACTGTTCCCAAACAAACAAAAAAAAAAAAACAACAGAGAGTAGGTTGCATTTTGGATGTTACGGTGGGAAAGCAGAGAGACACTGAGAGAACTGATTCTCAAGGCCATGGTGCAAGAAGCCCTTTTTGCTAAGGGTAGGGGGCATCTCTAGAGCAAGAAGAGACCCTGTGAGCACAAGACAGGTTTTGGTCTCACTTCCCCATGAACCTGTGCCGCTGTGGGAAGTGTTACTGCCCGCATATGAGAAACAGTGATAACCAGCCTCGTCCTCAGGCTGGAGCCTGGAGATGATCAGCAAGGCCGTGTTGCCAGACTTGGAGCCAGAGAAGCGATCAGGGATTCCCGAAGGCCTAGTGTTGACCTTATGAATCAGGAGTTTGGGGGCCGTGCCTGAGCTCTGTTGGTACCAGGAGACATAATTATAACGCCCAATGTCATTGCTGCTGCCAGCACAGGAGATGGTGACCGTCTGTCCCAGAGACCCGGACACTGAGGAAGGCTGAGTCAGAGCTGACTGGGCCCAGGACCCTGAAAGAGGCAAAAACACACTCTTGTGAGGTCAGTGTTAAGACCCAGGTGAGCCTGAGGAAGGGGAGACAAAGGATCAGTCCAAATGTCTCCATGGTCCCTTCCTTGGGGGCCTCACCTGTGCCCTGAGAGAGGAGGCTGAGGAGGAGCAGAGCCCGGGCCATGGTGGAGATGCCCTAAGACAGTTCCCTTCTGAGCCCCCAACACTGGTGGCTCCCCAGACCTGACTTATCCCCTTCTCAGAGGAGGGAGGGGCCTCCATGCAAATTTCCTTCTTGTACTTGCCTCTCCTCACCCCACTCAAACCTGTACTTGATTTCAGAGATTTCTGTGTCTTTGGATAGGAGAAGGTATGTGAAGGGACAAAAAACACTTTGACAATTATATTCTGAGAGACACAAACACATAATATTTATACCTGGATTTACTGGGGAGAAAGATCTACTGAAGTCTTTCATGTAAATGATGTCTTGGACCTTCAGTGTCTGTGCTGTGAGGTGACTTTGTGTCTCTGTGACTCTCTCAAACTGGGGACACACTCGGAAGCACCCTCATCTGGGAGCCAATCTTCAGAGTCTCACGGCTGTTAAGAAAGTTTCTCTGCTCATACCTGGGACACACCTGCTGTTGGGGGGTGATGGGTGGTTGCATCGCTCTCAGGTGCAGTTTTGTCACCATCTTTACCTCCACTTGTTTGTGCTGAATCCTCTGCAGCACGATATCCTACAGTCTTCTGATCAGCTTCTCCCAAGCCCTCACCCACAGGCCACACAGGGTATCCAGGTATACAGGCGAGGGAACCCGTGGGTGGACCAAGGAGCATCTACCAGAAGCCACTATCTTGAATCCATCTCTGTCTCTCCCCATTCTGCCCATTTGAATCTTGTACAAGTGACTTGTATTTTCTCAACATCCAATTGTCAACATGAGAAAATAAAACCATACGCCCACCGGCAGTTGTGTGTCACCAGAGAAGAGACAAATAGAAGAGGAAGGCAAAGGTTTGATGATGGCACATTTGTATGTCAGCAACAGTGATACTGACCAATAACTTTATATCATTCAAAGATGACGATCCATCTACCTTGGCTTTATTGGTCTGAAAACAAAGATGTATTCCTGCTTGTTTTTTTCCACCTCAACATTTACACAGGCCAAGGGAAAATGATTTCTCAAACACCGGGACACCAAAAAACTGCTGTGTAAATATTTCTTTCTGTTTCTTTCTTTAAATCGTGGTTAACACTCCTTTTTCTTGTTTTTCAACTGCCCATGGTTCAAAGTGATTTAATTTTTCATGATACATACAGTTTTTCAGATCAAAGCTCCATTTATGATGTAAGAAGCAGGCACCACCTGTTTCCAGCATGAAATACAGCTCTAAAACCTGGAGAGAATTCATGGCGGACTTAGTTGAGTACCTAGAAAGTTAACCACACAAAGCAGGCTGGGGAAGACACTAGCATTCGAAATATCATTGAACATAGGGTGAGTGCCCCATTTTTCCTTCAGGGCCTGGACTCAAGGCAACTGGAAGCCTAGAAGGGGCACTAGAGAGACACAGACAGAACTTCAGGATGTGTTCCCTGTCCACGCTTCTGGAGGAGAAAGAGAATTCATAACGTTCAGAGGAAATTGAAGATATTCACATTTTCTTCTCTTTTTTTTTTCTTTTTCTCCATTTCCCATTCCCCAAGCCCCAGGTGATTCTCCTGTGTTGTCAGCAATGATGACGGTGGTCGTGGACCTTGCCTTTCTATTTTAGAGCTGTTTCTAAGAGCCTTGCAGAGAAACACGTGGCTTCTCTTGTCGTTTATACTTCTGACTCCTGGGACAGACATACACACTGACACAGCAAGAGGCCTTCAGTACAAGGTAACGAATTGACGATTTTTTTTGTCCAGAAAACCAATAAAGGCAACTAGGGAACCAGAAGTTCTGGGGCAATTGCGCAGAGAAATAAGCTTGAGAAAGTCATTCTGATGTTTGTTTATGATTCTTAGTCTTCACCCTGAGCTAAGCTGGCACAGATTCTAATATGTTATAAAGATATTGGGAAAATATTTAAAGATTTGTCAACTACCTGAAATGCAGATGCGGCATCATGTAGCTCACACTTAGACCCATCCAAATACCAAGTCAAAAGATTTCTAGATTTGATAGATTGAAGCAATAGAAACCACAAAATTCTGTGTGGAATTGGCAGTCTGTACTTAACTGGGCTGATTTTATGCTGAAATGAAAATATCAAGATAGGATTACAAGATCCGTAGTTTCATCACATAATATTGGGAATATCCAGGAGAGAATCCAAAGTCACTTGCATATGGAAAACCAGGAAACTCAACTACATAGAAATGACAGTTATAGAGTCTAACTTCAAAATGTTGGGTACATTGAAGCTATGTCACAAA